>CADEHL010001441.1:105877-423413 GCA_902827135.1 Harpagifer antarcticus
CATTTTAACTTACAATGCAAATGGTCTTTCTCCATTATGTGTTTTTGTGTTTTAAACAACATACAAGTCCATCTTGTTTATACTGTGTTGTTTTAATGGTTTTAATTATATTCAATTTGTGCATGACTTTGATCAATGGCAGTTTTTTTTTAATTTAATAAATCAATTTGGATTTGATTGGATGGAAATGCTTTATCTTGTTTTCTGAGTTATTTTCTATGAATTTAAGACATTTCTTTGCATATATTTCAACATAATGAACCTATAAAAATCGCATGTTCCACCCTCAGCTGGACAAGAGAGTGAATGGCTATTAAAGGATTCTGCAAAAACCACAGAAAACATTTGATTATGTCCAATATCAGCACTTCTACATCTGTGCAGGACTACACACCACATGTTACAGTCATGGCTGATAACATATGGATCAAATAAGATTTAGTTTAGGGTCAGTGGCAGAAAGTAACCAAGTGCATGGACTGAAGTGGACTTTACTTAATTATTACCAATTTCCGCATATGTATTCTACTTCAGATGCGGAATACTGTTTACTTCACTATATTCCTCTACCAAAATATTTAGATTATTAAAGCAGAACCTAAACAAACTGTTAAATTATAATTTTATATTATGGATTTAGCTCCCTTAAAGTTGTCCTTTAATTGTACTTTAACAGCTGCAATATTAGTGACACTTCCACCATATGATCCCATGATATAAAATACAATAGCTTCACAAATATGGTCTCAACTTAACTAAATGTAACGTAAATTAAACTTGTGAAAGTGTCACTTTGGGCTCTGGGTAATGACTAATGATAATGTAATGATATAATTGATATAGCTTAATAATATGTTATACATTATATAGTATACCAGTCACAAGAGAGGTTTATTTATAGTATATATCACATTTAAACAACACTGCATTGGAAAGATAATGTATACATTTAAAATATTTAAAATTGGGCATTAAGGACATGTATTACTTTGAACACTTTAGGTACATTTTCCTGATGAAGATGTTTATATGGAACATTTTCAATTATGTTTTGCTCTAGCGGTTTGAACTTGCAAAATGTCCCAGAAGATCATGAGCCTCTGACAGTTTCAGTTCAAATCCCTAACCTTTGAGAGACTGTGGCTCAGCCCTGTTTAGGCGTCCAGAGTAAAATAAGGGTCAAAGCAGCAGCTCCTTTTAGCAGAGACATTTAAAGCTGCCGGCTGACGCCCCCTGTTGGTCGTCTTCAAGCTTTTCTAACTGTGACGATGGGATGTGAAATCACCCTTCTTTGCCCAAAAAAGGTGCAAAGAAGCTTTGAGTCATGAATCACAGACTCTGATGTTTAAGAGGTGAGAGGTGAGACCGTTTTAAACACAAACAGTGAAACATTTATGATGCTGATACACTCCTCTACCTGACAGGAAGTGATGTGTTTCAGTCCAGGCAAACAGCTCCTTCTGTGGGAAAGAGAAAAAGACAAGTGAGGGTTGTGTGAATCCACGGGGAGCGTGACCCGCGGGGCCGAGGGGCTGCAATCCCCCCCGGCAGGAAGATAAAACCATGAAGCATGTTATTTGGAGGATGATGGTAGCAATTGAAGAAATGTAGGGTTTGGACACATCAAGAGGGGTTCTGGGAGAAAAGACCAGCGACGTCCAAAGGTGGGAAAATGGGGGAAACATGTCTGTGGCCTTGGACTAAACAGAGATATAAAATAAATAATAAAACTGTTGTCCAAAACATACTTTATTTAAATCTGAATATCAAACACATTGAAGCACTTTCAGATTGCTTTTAGTGTGTATTTAAATGTAGTATTATTATTACTGTGTTTTTATCTTCTTGTTCTTAATGTGCATCCAGTGCTGGTGTACGGGGAGTGACCTCATCATCGTAGTGTTTATGGATCAGTGGGCCGCGGGCCTTGATTTCTGTTATTGAATTATGGGAAATTCATTCTTTTTATTGAAGGAGTGGCCTCCAAATCCAATAAGACAGTCAGCAGTCCTTGGTCAGGAAGCTTCAGCGTTCAGAAGCAGCAGCAATGTCATCTTCCTCATATGTCGGGGAGGAAAACATGGAGGAGGTGAAAAGGAGGTGGGGTTTGTTTATAAAATTCAACAAAGAAATCCCCCAGAAGGGTTAAAGATTGGAAACAGAAAGTATTTTGTTCTGGGTTTCCAGCGGAGCGATACATCTACTGCATCTGGAGAGACATAAAGTGAGATTTAAGAAAAGCTTAGATTTTACTGATGATTTCAACTAAACTCTACTTACCGTTAAAAGTGTATCAAAGGGTACTAACACGGACAATTGTCTTTTTTTGTTAATACATTTCCCTCGATAAATTTGACTTCCTTTACACCTAACTATAAATGTCCTTTATAAGTGTTTGGCTTTTTATTTCTGCCTTTCTTTCATTTAATTTTAGAAATGATTAGTTTTATTTACGTAACATTTCTTCTACCATCACTCTTAACTAGTCTCACATTATCTCGTAAGAATGGCGTTCACATTGAAGTATAAAGACCCCTATGTGTCCCGTACTGAGAAGTAAACATTTAAAAGAAAGCATGCAAACCACAAATACTTTTAACTAATTAGCAAAGACATGTTTAGAGTACTTAACAATTCAGTGTGGATGTAACTTCGTATAGACTACCCAGAAATACTTACAAGTGGTTCAAGGGTCCAGGTTTTGAATCCTTGTTGGGAGACATTTTCACATTGCTCACCGCTGTCCAGAACATGCCATTTTAAAGATTCCTGCAGCACTCTTTTCAGGAGCTTTAGCGCAAGATATTACACGATTTAGTTGGTGGAGACCGAAAGTGGAGCTAACAGAGAGATAATATCGGACTAATGTGGACACAGGCACATCTGTATGTGATGATCTTGTAGCTCATGTATCTTCTTGGTATGTTAACCTTTAGCTTTGTAAGGACATGTATGGGAGCTTTTTGTTTTAGCGTTAACAACAATTCTAAGAATGCAGTATCAAGGTAGACTCATTCATACTTTCCATAGCTGCTGAACATTGCAGGAGAACATAAATAACCTACAATTCGGAAAGCACAAACCTCCACCAAGGCCAATGGTTCGTTTACATGCAACTCGGATGGTCAAATTTAGCACGTTGGGACGACGATGTTTCTAACTTCGTTTCTGCACTCGAGCTTTACGTCATAATGTGGAAAAAATAGGACGCTACTAAAAATATGTTTTATTTTTTGGTTGAAACGTTTAAACAACATATCTATTTCCGAATTGTGTTTCAATTTGAACGGACATTCACGTGAGTTTACCCAGTTTCCAACATATGTATTCGGCACAATCTCGTCACAAAATCCGCCATGTTAGTTACATCTACTCCAAAATGTAATAGGTTCTTCCTAGATTCATGCTTAACTTTTCCTCCAAGTATCATGAAAAAAAGACCAGTAGTTTTTCTGCAATCCTGCTGACAAACAGAAACCCAGAATAAAACAACAAAATGGCAGCAGACACACATGAACTGACAGGATGTTAGGCCACGGCACAAAGCAGGAAGGAGCCTTCAGGGTGAAACACAGGGCCCGAAACTCAAATCCTCCACATATATATGCAACTCAACCTGCATGACTGGCTTCATGAAATGTAAACTGATCAGCAGGAAGAAAAGGTTGTTCCATATCTTATTGAGCAGACGGAGGGAAGGGGAGCAGTCGTTTAATTAAAATGTGATAATAGGCTGTTCGGTGCATGAGGAGGCTAAAGCCCGGTGGGTTAAAGGTGCCGTGTGTGTTCCTCTGGACGTCCTCGCCCAGGAGCAGGATTGATCTTTGGCTCAAACAGGAGAGCCCGGCCTCCTCTGGGCTTAAGGGCCACACACCTGTGATGCATCGGGGCCGGATAAGCCCAGATTAAGCTAAAGTTACCAGCTCTCTGCCTGCAATGTCATTCAAAACCTCAACGGCAACCGCGCTGTGGACAAAGCGCCTTTTGGGCTGTCCTAATAAACGCCATTAGCTTTGAGACATCAAACATGGAGGATTATGGGATTTTCGGGCCCGAAAAAAGATGGAGGGTCTGGGGGACTCCCTCGCTCAGCCGTCCTTTCTCTGCGGAGATTACGCTACAATTTGTTTTCCTTTTTCCGCCATTTTGTATGTCCCTCCTCCTTTTGCAGATTCCACACAAAAAAAGTGGTACAGTAATCCCCTGCAGATGAAACTAAGAGCGCAGTAAAAAGGAAGATTACACAGGGCTTTGTAAATTGTTTCTATACACATGTGCATGGGTATTTGGGAGATCTGTAGGGACTTAACACAAGAACTGAACACACACACACACACACACACGGGTTGAGCAGCATTTCTGTGTGCTATTCTTACTCCACTTGTGTTGACTGAGAACATGAAGGGGTTTAGCTTAAAAGAAACTGAAGTCAAGGAGTGGATCCAAAGATTTAAAAACATGTGTGTGTGTGTGTGTGTGTGTGTGTGTGTGTGTGTGTGTGTGTGTGTGTGTGTGTGTGTGTGTGTGTGTGTGTGTGTGTGTGTGTGTGTGTGTGAGTGATGAGTGATGTTTGCTGCCTCTCTGCATCCGAACAAGGAGACATCAGAAATGTGTTGAGAGGATCCAGTAAGCATTCATTTATTTTATTTATTATGTTTAGGCAGAAATTCCAGGTAAAAACTACATTTGGTTGAAACGTGACATTTATTTACATGTTCAGCATTTAAATGACTTTTATTCATATTTTTCCAACAATTACTGAGCAGCAATCGTTGGAAATTAAAGTCATTAAACCAGAGATGTCTCCAGTAATGTATAACATATTGAAAATATAAAATAAAGTTATATGTATGTGTGATATATAGGTGTACAGTGTTGTAAACAGGGATGTAGTAAACAGACGTAGCTGTAAATGCATAATGATGAGTAATAAATATACATATAATAAGTTAAAGTATGTAAATATTAAAATGCAGTTTATATATCACAATTAGTATTATAATTTGAATATTAATGATAACACAAATAAATTATAATTATTATCAATTTAAAGTAGAATTAATAATACAAATAATGGTATCCTCAGCCTATAATGACCTTTTTCTGTGAAGCACTTTTAACCATGTGTACAAAGTGCTTTCCATTTAATACAGGAGTAAAAGAGGTACAACTCAACACGCACACAAACAAAGATGCTATTAAGAACAGATGTGCTGTTCTTAATCATCACAACATTTAAAAAAAACACAAATCATGGAGACTTCCACAGGCCAGCGACACATTGTATTAATATAAACAACTAGAAAGTTGATTTCTTGTCGTCTCTTCTTTACAGTCTCAACAGGGTCAGCTACAGTTTATCCCCCTGCCCTGAGAGAGTCCTGAACATACCGTAATAATGAGCCTCCTTCCCCTCCGAACAGAGCCATACATCAAGTCGTCCCTAACAGGAGTCAAAGGTTGGGCTGCTGCTAATCCATGTAACGTAAGGAGAATAATCCCCTACAGCTCTCTTTTCGCCCTTTTGTTTTTCTGGTAAGTGATCTTGGAAAAATGTTTCAGCGATGGCCCCCAGTGTGCAGACAGAGGAGCGGGGCCCGAAGACAACTGTGTGTTTTATACTAATTTGTGGGTCGTGTTGTTCCTCCTCGGGCAGCACTAGTGGGTTAGAAAGACAGAAAGGAGACGTGACAGCGAGCATGTGTGTGGTGATTTGCAGCAGTGTTTTATTTTGAAAATGTGCACACACACTGAGGTGCAGACCAGGGGCGGCGCCAGGGGGGAGCTAGGGGGTGCTGAAGCACCCCCCAGGATTGCCAAAGCACCCCCTAAGCACCCCCAAGATTTTTTTTTCTTTTTTTTTTCCCGCAAATTATTATTAATTTTATTAAATTAAATCAGAAAAATTACTGATTACATCAATGCAAATGTGAAACAAATAAATGTTTGACCAAAAACATAAAGCCAACACAGGTGATATGATTAGGCCAATGGCCAGCACCCATTCGATTTTTGACCTACGGATAGGATAAATTACTTTGTGACACTTGAGTGACTTCCTGTTAGCTAGAGCCCCAAATTATTTGCTAACAGCAAAGTGACAAATGGATAGTTTTTTAGTCCTTAAACGTCCACTTGTGGACACTCAATTAAGTGAGAGAGAGAGCTCGCGCACCGGTGGGTATCTACCGGAGATCGTTGTGGTTAGCATCTGGTGCTAGCTAGCCAAGCTAACGGATATAAGGAGCTTTTTCAACAACAAGGTGGAGGGAGAACTCTCTCCTGTCAGACTGAGAGTCTCAGATAACCTCAGCTCAGGTGAAGTAAAGGACTCTCAGTGTTTAGATAGTTAACTTTAGTCTTGTTATCTCAGTGGGTCTCAAGCGGTTTGTTTTAAAAGGGGAGTGATTTGTAAAATATCTATAAAGAAATAGAAAATCTGTTTACAGTTCTGTTTCATATGTATGTTGAGAGATACAGTATATCCATAGATCTCTTCATTTTGGCTCTCAAAGTGCACCAGATTGATGCTTTTAACTTCAATATTTCAAAAAAAATCTTCCCCACTAGAGGAGGTGAGGTCCACTCCCCACTTGTAAAAATAGCACTTTACCCCTGCTTACACCTATATGCCGTGAGCTGATTACCGAGCCTTCATTGTAACAGTCGCGGGTACACTACCTCAAGCTACCCCACAGCACCCCCTAGAGAAAATCTCTGGCGCCGCCACTGGTGCAGACAAGCGGGTTTCAATAAAGTCCTTCAAAATGTGACTGTGACTTTTACGAGTCATTACAACACACTTTATTCAAATACTTACGGTAGCCGTCCAAACGACATAAAAAAGAAGAAGCTCAAAACACGGAAACGGGGATTTAGGCCCCGGCCACACAGGGACGAAAACGACTAAACGCATAGGATTAACGCAATCGCAAAAAAGCTTCTGTCCACACGCAATATTCACCGGATAGTGTCTGTCCACATGAGACAGCTCCGTTTAGCTCCAACCGCTGGAGAAGCTGCAGTACATATGCAGGAGCCTGTAGGTGGCGCTGTAACTTCCTCCACAAAAGCAGCGAAGAAGCATGGTTGTCATGGTTTCCCTTCTGTTTATTCTCCGCGGTGGGGGCCGAGGGAACCGGGCAGAGTTTTTCGCCAGTCAACGTGTATTATAGTTTAAATCTTCCGGACAAAATTATAAAAGTGCCAGTCAAAGGTCTTCTTTGTTATTTATTGAGCTTTAAAACAAATGAATAACGAATCTATATAATATAATAATAAAATACATGGAGCCTCTCTTTTCCTCCCACTCTTCGGACAGCGTCAGTGTCTGTCTCAAGTAATCCAGTAATGAGAGACCCGGCCGACAGTAAAAATAAACATATTTATAACTAGTTTAGGTAGTTTGAGAGGTGTCTCCGTCCTGTCAGATTAGACTTCACTCGCGTTTATGTCCATATCGAGAGAAAGATAAATAATCTGAATTCAGTGTGTTTACTTTGACGCGGGGGTGAGCAGCAGAGGTGGGGAGAGGCGGGGCCTCATCATTATCAGAAAATGATCGTATAGGGCGTACACACGGAGCCGTTTGACCCCCCAGAGCGTTGCGTATGCCGTTCTATCCACCTTGGGACCCGTTATCGTTTCCGCAGTCGTTTAGTGCCGTATTCGGTCGTCCTCGTGTGGCCGAACGGTCTATATGACACTAAACAGTAACGCAAACGACCGTTTTCGTCCTCGTGTGGCCGGGGCCTTAGTTCATGCTGCGTTTTTAGTAAATGCTGGTGAAGATGTTTCTTCATTTTGTTTTGGGCAATTGTGTTTTTACAGTTGCATTGTTTTTTAATCTACAGCTCTTGTGTGTAACTGCAACGCCAAAAAGTTCACTAAACAAATCAATACAAAAGTTTTATTTTGAGTTAGCATTTTTGAGTTAGCATTTTAGTGTAAGCAGTTAATAAAAAGCTTCACTAAATAATAAGAGAAAGTGATAATGCGGTGTGCTTCTTCTGTTGCTCTGCTGTAGAAAAGAAGCTCGTCAGTGCAGACAAGGTCAGGGATGGGAGTTTTGTGAAAGCAGGGTTTAACAACTGGCGAAAGGCAGAGGAAACATTTAGGCAGCATGAGAAGTCCCATCAACACACAGGCCGTCAACAAACTGGCAGCATTAAAACGAACAGGGATGAATGCGCTGCTCTCACAAGCTGTTGCTAAAGACCAAATGACTGCATTTAATTATTATACAGGCCCGCCCCTCCCTACACGCAGATCACGCAGACCCCTCGAGGATTGGGCCTCATTTTGCGGAGGGAGCCTCCTCTGAAGCGCAAATGCGGTGCACCTACAGCAGTGACCACCAACTGGCGGCCCGCGGGCCACATCCGGCCCGCCAGACATTCTCATCCGGCCCGCACGACGGGGGTGACTGTGGCGTTGGCGGAGTGGTTACTGCGTTCGTCCCCCACCCATTATTTTTTTTACAACGTCTCGTGAGTAAGGTGCAGTACCGGAGTCCAACAGAGAGGCAGCAGCTGCGGGACAGTAGACTGCGTACTGCGAAACCTTCCCTTCCTTGAAGAAGAAGAAGTGATCCTTGTTGTGAAGAGTCTGCTTTGTGCGCTCTGCACCACAGCAGCAGCCCCGCTGCAACAGAGTCCAACAGAGAGGCAGGAGCTGCGGGACAGTAGCCTAGAAGCAGGGTTGGGTTGTAACGGAATATATGTAACGGCGTTATGTAATCAGAATACAAAAATCAAGTAGGCTAACTGTATTCAGCTGGCGTTACATTTGAAAAACGAGTAATCTGATTACAGTTACTTTCGTAAACCTGAAGTGAATACATTTTGGAATACTTATTGGAATTATTGTTGGAAAAGTTTCCTCACAAAATGTAATATTCATTACCGGCAGAACTGTGTGCACACTGCACAGCGCTGCAGCGTGTCTGTGAGTGAGAGAGATGCAGCGTGTCTGTGAGGCCCCACCCTCGCACGCAGATGAGAGAGAGAGATCTCTTTTAAAATATATTGAAAGTTAGTATGTGCAAGATAACGTTGATGTAGCATTTCTTTATTGTCGAAATGATGACATTTATAACGGGATCAAATCAAAGTGAATGGCCTGCTGCTGCTGAATGCATGGGGCAAGTGACTGGAACAAGTTTTAAAAGTTATTACATCGTTTCAGATAATAATAATAATAATAATAATAATATTAATAATGATAATTCATTCTATTTAGGGGCGCCTTCCAAAGCACCCAAGGACACCTTACAATTCATAACATATTCTAAGGAAAGGTTTACAGTAGGAGAATGCAGTCCGGGTGATGTTTTTTATGTGGGGTGCAGATGAGAGGGAGCTGTCCAGAATGACACCAAGATGTTGTGTTTGAGTTCTTGATAAGCCATTAAAACAGTAAAACAAGTTTCTCCTGCTCACCAAAACATACCCATCTGTTATGGAAAAAGAAAGTATTCCAAAAGTATTCTAAAAGTAACCTGAACACGTTTACATTTACAAAGTAACCCTCCCAACCCTGCCTAGAAGTGATCCTTCATTAGCGTCTGCTAAGCTTTATGCAGTGCCCCCCCCCCCCCCCCCGCTGGCCCGCGATAGTGTCTAGTCTAGTGCAGTGGTTCCCAACCTTTTTTGTCTTGTGTACCCCCTGAGCCTTTTGTCATACCATGAGTACCCCCTCACTCATACGTGCTGATGATCCTTCACAAGTAAAACGTAACTGATTATTGAATGAAAATAACTTTATTTCATCTCCTTAATTTGAACATCTAATTCTCAGGCATTTTCTTAATTTTAATTTAAATCACTCAATAAAAATAAATAAAAATGAATATGTTGCCTTGAAAATAAATAATATAATCAAATAAATACATATGAAATCAAAATAATCAACTTATCTTTGCTATATATATATATATATATATATATCTTGTAACATTTAGGCTTAAACCATGGAGCCCCTTTGAATAAGTCCCCTTTAAACAGGCATTTAAACTTTAATTCAGGAACAAACACAATATCCAGAATCAGTATAGGCCTAGCAGTTTCTTTTCACCAGTCATTTACAACTTTTTAAGCACAGTTAGTATATGTTTATAAAACGGACAAGTCAAATCAAGCAATCTGATGTTTCTTAGCCGTGATATAATGAGCGGATATCCAGGGAATAGTTGTTGTTACTTTTCACAAATCAGTATCCCTCCGCGTCTGAGAACCGTTATAAAATCCTAAACTAAACTTTATATAGTAAACTAACTAACTAACTAACTAACTAACTAACTAACTAACTAACTAACTAACTAACTAAGCTTAAGATGGAAACATGTAAGGTTAACTTCGCCCTCCGGGTGGGCTTACTATGGAGGAGTAGATTGAGAAGTTCCTATCTCCAGAAAAAAAAGCACCTAAACGACGACATCGCTATCTGTTATTGTTGTTGCATAGCAACCACCTCGCACTCTGTGCAGAGGCAACGGAGGGACGGTTTTATTTTATTCCCGGGCTGATTTTTAGTCCCAGTCCGCCACTGAACGTAGCTATTATGAAAGGTAGTTGTAAATCAAACAAGTGCAGTACATGCTATGTTATAAAGCCGTGGAGGGCGGGAGTTCATAAACCAAAGAGTAACCGCCCTTACGGGACGCTGTAATAAGTAAAGCGAACGCACCCGCAAGGACACTTGGCCTCCTATTGGTTGAGGGATTTTGACAGGATTGTTGCACAAAAGTTTCGAGCGCGCACAGAATAAATCTGAGAGTAGAACAAATCTGTAAACAATATATCTGAGTGCAAGCGTACAGTTTGAGCAGAAGCAGAGCAACGTGCAAGCACTATTTGAGTGCGAGGACAGGGTTTGAGGGAAATAAATACATAAAGTATGCTCTCAAATGTAAATACCACGCTCTTGAATAAAGATAGGGAATAACCCCCATAGTTTATGTCCGACGCATCTTTGTAACGCACGAAGGACAGGAGCTGCGCTTCTCATCTGTCATGTCATCCAGCTGCAAAGCGAACTGACCGGCTAGTTTTATTTTGTTCACCACTTGTCCAATTATATTAACAGACACATCATTGATCCGACGGGATACGGTGTTATTCGACAGGGGAACTTCCTTGAGTGCTTCGGCTGCTTTCTTGTCTATCATAATTTCGGCCAACGCAGTCGCTGCAGGGAGAATGAGCTCCTCAACAATAGAGTGAGTTTTTATTTATTTAGCCACAAGCAGGGACACGGCGTGAGATGCCTCGAGTGCTTTCATTCACACATTCGTGGCTTTCATCATTACTGTCTGGCTCGACTTAAATTCCGACAGCTTTCGTCTGTAAAATTATTCCCTTTTATCGACACTTCCCGAGTGTTTGGTGCTCTGGTGTCTCTGTAAATGCGCTGGCTTCATCGCACTATTAGCCAGGACTTCACCGCAAAAGAAGCTCTGAGGCTGCGGTGGGTCCGCAGAAGTATAAATGAATCCAAATAATATGTTTCACTGTACTGCCTTGGTTTCAGTTTGGCCTCTTTCTTACGTTTCTCGGCGGGCTCCTCTGAACCCTGGCCTGAACCCAGAGCAAGCGGACGTTTCAGCCATTTATCCATAGCGCAGACCTACCCGTATTTTTCTGGCTGCAGGTAAGCAGCTGTTTTCATTGTGGGATTTTGGCGCGGTTGTGCGTGCCACAGACTATTGTCTCCCTAGGGAAACAAATCGCGCACTATCATTTTTGACGGGATTATTTTTGTTTTTACTTGTCACCTTGGCATTCCACGTACCCCCTACAGTTCCCTCGCGTACCACTAGGGGTACGCGTACCCCCGGTTGGGAAACACTGGTCTAGTGGATACATTTTGGCCCTTGGACAAATGTAGTTGGTGATCCCTGACCTACAGTGTAGCGCGCCACAGTTGCCGCTTCGAGGCTACACTAGCACCCCCTCCCCCACGCTGCACCCCCAACTCTGACTGACTTCCCTGGTCATGTTTCAGCGTGTTTGCAGCCGTCGGCCACCTTAGATATCTTGTAGGTAAGGAAATAATCCTGGACAACAATGCAAAGGCTCCTCTAAATAACACCTAAGAAGTGGCTCCATCGTGGCTGAATTTAGAGGATGCAACTTTTTTATTAGATCATTCATTTGATCTGAACACAAACATGTAGCGGGTGTCCGTGCAGTGTACTTGTGTAGTTTATTTTCTGTTTAAAAAATCAATAAAAGGAAAACCTTATTCATTCAGTTGTCTAATGAACGCATCATTCAAAATATTTAAATCTGACTTTTTTTATTTTTGATAAAAGGCCCTGATGTCCTATTTTCCTGCAGCTGCTCCACTGTTTGTGTACCGTAAACATGCTTCTATTTCAGTTATATGTATGTGTGATATATAGGTGTACAGTATTGTAAACAGGGATGTAGTAAACAGATGTAGCTGTAAATGCATAATAATGAGTAATAAATATACATATAATAAGTTAAAGTTATAATTTGAATAATAATAACACAAATAAATTATAATTATTATCAATAGAAAGTAGAAAGAGGTACAACTCAACACGCACACAAACAAAGATGCTATTAGGAACAGATGTGCTGTTCTTAATCATTACAACATTTTAGAAAAACACAAATCATAAATAAATAACGTAAAGCTACAGCTCTAGTAGCGAGAAAGTGAACATTTGATGAACATTTCCACAGACGCAGCTTTAGTGACTTCTTACAAAAGGTGTATATCTCTGAGCTCACCAGATGATTCTGACAGGTATTATAAAAGTGATAATGACAAAATGGGATTTCTTTAATCCTGATGCTGTAGAGAAAGGCAGCTAATCTAAATCGTAGTAATCCTGGTGGTATGATGGACACTTAAGCAAATAGAAAATCTATGTTTCTACATCTTGTCTCATATGGATTAGGCTCAGTTTAAATCAGATAAGATTATGAACCGCAGATATTATCACCTCCAGGGAAATGGATGAAAGACTTTGACATCAGAATGTGTTTAGAAACATTCCTCATGGCACGGTTCCTCTGAATTTCTAAAGGTGTTTTCTTTAGTTTGTCTGCATGCAAACGCCACACACACACACACACACACACACAGCGTGGCCTTCATGCAGGTGGAGACATCGACACGCCGTCCACGTTCAAAGGAGGATGCTCCGCTCTCCCCTCGGCCGACATTGCGAAGGTCTCTGCTGCCTTAATCCTCTTTGACTTTATTCATGCAAAGGTCATCTCTGATTCTGGAAATGGAGGAGTGAAGGGTCTTCGAGCCATGGAGAAACCTGGAAAACACAATCTGTTTTCCAGGTTGTGTGTACGTGTGTGAATGTGTGCGTGCCTGTGTGTGTCTGCCTGGTTAGTTGCTGACGTCAGTGTGTTTCCTCAAAAATGGCAATTTCTTAACTTGGAGATTTCTTTTTCTGAAATGACCAGAAATAGAAATCCACACTTGGTCATATAGAATGATTGTCCACTGTGTTTGTGTGTGTGCGTGCGTGTGTGTGTGTGTGTGTGTGTGTGTGTGTGTGTGTGTGTGTTGTGTGTGTGTGTGTGTGTGTGTGTGTGTGTGTGTGTATGTGTATGTGTGTGTGTGTCTGAAGCAGTGCTGGCATTTTGGAGGCTGGTAAAGTTGGGGACACTGATCATGATATGCTTTTTTCTGACGTCTCAGTTGTGTATAAAATAATTCGAAAATGTGTGAAATATCGTAAGAAGAGATTTAACGATACGTGATGTATCGTAAAAGCAAAGTGCAATGGAAAAAATATGTTAAACAAAGGATGATACATGAGGCCTGTGACTTAAAGTCTTTTTTGAATGGGCTGCTTCTGGATCAGTGCATTAAATTAATTCGGAAAAATAGTTAAACACCGCAAAATAAGTTTTAATGATGTGAAATCATTATGTATTATAAAAATGCAATCTAAAGAGACTTGGAAACAAAACATTTCTGCAGATTAAAACTGTATCGTAGCTCCACATGGGTCTGATGTAACTTTCAAAACAAACAAAAAAGTATTTTTTCCTATATAAACCTATATAACACACTGCAGGAAAGGAAAATCCCCCAAAAGCACAATAGGGTCTTTAAAACGTCTGTAAGAAAGGTAACATGGAGGTTTGAAGTTGACACCTCTTGCTCATCATTTAACCTCAAATAAAAATAAATTAGATCCTACCATCAGCTTGTTAAATCAGCTGAACTCTTACTTGATGAAGTCCTGTAGAACAGAGGGAGGCACGCACCAGCAGCCATGTAAGACGCAGGAAACACACAGCGAGAGAAGTCAATCTAACCAAAGTGCAAAAGAGAAAAGGTCACTTCTGAGCAGAGACAAAGTGCTAATTAAGAGGAGCCAGTCCACTGCCTCCACACAGAGGCCACTAGAAAGTGTTCATCTGTCATAAAAGCCTCTGTGTCGGGACGTCAGAGAGCCGCTGAACTGGAACTATGCAAAAACCAGACAGGGGACACACTGCTGCCAAATGTATTCATAAGCTACACATTTAGATAAATCATGCCTTTTCAGAGCATAGCCTGTATTAATATTAGCTCATTTTAAGCTAATGTAGAGAGCTAATTAGGTACCTTTCCAAATGAACAAAAATACTCCAGTGCAGAACCTAAAAATATTGTAGAAAATGTAACCAATGTTCCAGTTTCCAAAGAAAAACTACTCATTAAAACTTCCTCCATGTTAATCAAACTTAAACCATGTTTCTTCAAGCCCACAGGTTGTTCCCTCTTCATTAACTTAAAAATAAAAAGTACATGTCAGATTTGGTAAAGCTAGAGTAGTGTTAGCTGCCAAAAGAAAACTATACCCTTAAAAAAACATTTTAAAGTTATTTTTATTACACATAATTCAAATGATTCAATGGCCGCCCATAAGAGGTAAAAAGGGGAACCTTTTCTAGGTTCAAGATGCTAGGTGACCAACTCATTCACCTTTCCTTAATAAATCAATTGTAGCTGGCCAAGAGGAGATCCCTTCTTAGTTGATATCTTTAAAAGTTACAGTGTCTTACTCTAAATCTCTTCCTCTTCTCCTGTTGTCTTCTTGAATAAGGATTTAATCGCTAACCGTTAAAGGGGTTCCCTCTCCTGTAGTGTGTTTTATACATTATATATAGTGCTCTGCTGCTCTTAAATAGTTTTTCACTGACAGTAAACAATGCTGTGTCTCAAGTGTTGTACTTCAGTACTAGTTATACTAGCTAGAGTGCATAAGTGCATTCACACTGAGGAGACCCTTCGATCGCCATCTTGGCTACGTAGCGGTAGCCGCGATCATGAGCACTAAACAAACAAAAGTTATAACTGCGTGTGTTTTTTTTCATTATTTCATTAAAGTACCACTAACCTGTTGCCAAAAGAAGTCACTGTTGATATCATTTGGTTAATTGAGCAGTCAGTAAGGATTTACTACCGCGACTGATAACAAAGAAGCTATCTAGCTAACGAGCTAACGTAAGCAATCGTCACTTCCTGTGAGGTCACTGCAGCCTTTTGCGGTTTGAGACAACAGTACCCGGTTCAAATGCACACAGGGAAGTATGACAGTTGAGACACAGTGTGGTTGTTGTGGGTTCATGTACATAGGCTACATCTTTAGATTACGTCTGTCTCAAGTTAAAGCACGAAAAATATGAAAACTTTTGACGTATGAATACAGTTTTTCACATTCATCCATTCTCACCCCTAACGTGAAAATACAATATGTGTTGTTTGATATCGTGTTTAACAACTCTGCTGTTTCCCAGTTTCTCTCTCACTCAGTGACATCCAATGGTGTCATTTAGACAGAAAAACGGTTCCAGCTCAACTCTTCTGCTTCCCTTTGATGCCAGGCATCCAGAACTGGCACTCGGAGTAATTTGCCCTCACCAGGGTCTTCTCACACACACTGCATCCCCTGTTTGTCTGCTTTATTGGCTTCCATTGTTGTGTGTGTCTGTTTTTTCCCCTCTCTTCTTCTTCTCATCTCTGCAGTTTGATTGTTTTTCGGTTTAATCGCAGCTTATTCCCGTGCCTTGTTTCCTTCCTCGTGTTGTCATTTCATCCTCCTCCTCCTCCTCGTCTCTGAGGGCTTGTTTTCTGTTCGTGCCATGGCTCTTTGCATGTGTCCCTCGCCGGCAGAAATTGACGCTTAAATACACAGGAGGGAAGAACAAAACAAACAGACAAACAGCAGCCGGAGAACAGATGCAGAGCGGCTGCAAATATCTCTCGCTAACTGTGTGACATTGGGGGAGAGGAAAGTGATGGTGCAACATGGAGAAACATGCTTCACTACAAAGACTCTGAATGGAGATCTGAGCTGCATAGAAACTGTCCATGAGAGCTCTACATGAAAGAAAGATAAAGACTGCCTTTAAATCCTGCAGGATAATTCCAGTTTATTACAGCTTAGCTCAAATTGTGTAGCGTTAGCGAATCTTACAACAGACAGTTAGGGGGATCATTTCACTGCTTTGTCTTACGAATAAGTTGTGGCTACCTTGGGGTTTTGTTTACAACGTGTCTTATCGTCTGCTCGTTTTTCTTCACTTTTGAACTTGGTCAGTACTACTGTATGGATCTGGCCCTTCCTACATCCAGGACATGGTTAAACTGTACACCCCAGCGCGTGCACTCCGCTCTGCATCAGCCAAACGACTCGCTGCACCCTCGCTGCGAGGGGGACCCAAGTTCCCATCAGCAAAAACACGTGGGTTTGCTATCCTGGCTCCAAGATGGTGGAATGAGCTCCCCACTGACATCAGGACAGCAGAAAGCTTACACACCTTCCGGCGCAGACTGAAAACTCATCTCTTTCGACTCCACTTCGAGCGATAGAATTACTAACAAAGCACTTATATACTAATAAAGGACTGGCTTATCTATAGCCAGCTGAGTAGCACTTGAAATGTGTGGCTCTATGATACCTGATGTACTTATATGATTCTGTATTCTTCTGGGCTGTGTCTTCCTGGTCGAATGTACTTATTGTAAGTCGCTTTGGACAAAAGTGTCAGCTAAATGCAATGTAATGTAATGTATGTTTTTTTATATTAATTGAAAACAAGGAGAACATGGCACCAGAAATGACTCCTGATAATGTTCTCAAACTAACATTTCTAGTTGATTACAAGCTCCTCCCCATATTGGACTCTGGTATCCATCAATCACTATCTTGTTGGATTTAGGTTCTGGACAGGAAAAAGGTGTTTCTGGCCAACCCAGTCAAAAAGGGGGAAATTGTTTTGGTGTAAACAAATCAAAAGATTACATGTTGTGACCATAGCAACAAAAAGGTGCCCTGAGACTTGGTTGTTCTGGCACTGTTAGATGATCCAACATCGTTTTAAAGATCTAAGAATAATTATGATAATGTTATGGTTCATCCTGTAGCCTCAGCATATGTGGTAGTAAAGGCCCTCATAGTTAACAAGATGTCCTCTAAGGTCTCTTATGTTAAAGTCAGACGTCCATTTGTGCACCTTGAACTTCTCTTCTTTCATCAGTGTTACAACATTGCACAATCACAAGGTTAGAAAAAACCAAACATAATTGTGTTTAAGAGAATGTGACGACCCCTGCTTTCCTCCATGTGTGTCTTAGAAGGTAGCATTGACTGCGAGCACCTGGGGTGTTTCTCAATGTCGAGGAAGGATGCTCCAGAGCCACTATTTCAAGGATACTACGTCATCGAGTCCCGCCGAAGGACTGTTCCAATGTCCAGGATACTTGGAATTCTACCGAGGCCGGCGTACTTCGTTGCGGAAAATTTCGAGGCTGCACATGTGTAGACTCCGCGGTCTTAAAATCCCCACAATGCTTTGCGCACGGACCAATTTCCAAATCTTTGGCGGAAATCGCGCTCCATTTAAGGCGGGGCCTCGCATATGATGCACACCTGTTAGCCTGTTCCATAATTCTTCTTTTACCGAGGCTAGGAAGGATTCTTGCCTCGCTTCTGAAGCAACTGACTCGGAGGTACCAAGCAAGCCTCCTCGACAAACACCCCTGGTCACGCTCCTCTCTTTGCTGGCAGACCTCCTTCCTGAGAGCAGCTACCTGTTTGTGTCATTTGTTTGGCATTGTCTTTGGTTTTGACACACAACATTATGCTCAATCATCCACACCTACACTCCTGACACTACTGACACACACACTTCATATGGGTAGCTTTCCTTTCCTTTGGTTTACAGTATTTAGTTTGAATAAAAACACTTATTTCACCCTTACCTCGTGTCCTTTTCCATTCTTTTGTCATGGCCAAGAGCCAGACCATGACAGGAATCAAGGGTATTTAGCAAAGATGTCATTTTCCTGGTGATGAGTCTTTCAACTACTGTAAGTTTGTTGTAGAAAATGTCACAGTGGTTTGTAATCATTTCTGATTGTTAGACTTAAACTGTGACGTAGATTTCTTCACTTATTGTTCAACATCGGATAATACAACTCAATGTAATAAGATGTGTTTGGTACATTGTGGAGAGCTAAAGGTTTGTCACAGTTTTTGCTTCACCCCTCGATTCTCCATTTGCCATCTCCACCCAACAATCTTATCAGAGCTTGTGCAGAAGGGACTCCAGAGAGCGGCAGGGAAAAGGCCTGCAGAGGCAGTGACCAAGCTCTGAGACAGATAACAAACAGTTTATCAGCCATCCAGAGAAACTCTGTTGGAAGTGGGAAAGCCATCCTGCTATAATCAGAGGAGAGTGTGGTAAGAAATGGAAGCAAGTGGACGAAAAGAAGCAGGAAGAAAGAGGAAAGAGAAGCCAGAGGTTCCTGTCTTTATTACAGAACCAGACCCATTACATCGCAGCGGGCTGAGCCGAGTCGGGCCTTTCAACTGGGACGTACATTTGAGGAATCAGGCGGGTGATGGAAACGATAAGAAAGGAAAAAGGCATCTCGGTATCCTGCCACTGCAGAGCCACTTGACATTTCTGATGACATTTGAGCCCGTTTGAATCTGCTTGAAATTGCGGTGCTTCATCTCGACGTAATGCTACACTTTAGAAACCTCCTTATCTTCCAGATTATGCCTCGGTATTATATGTGGGTATTATGCGGCGCTAATAGTGCATGTAGATACTTCACAAATGATACTAAAAATGCCTCGCATCACACACAAGCAGGATTTGGCCCTTCAGTAAAAGAATACTTCCGAGTATGTAAATGCCCACAAAAGAATTAGGGCTTAACAGATTTGACTCACTCAAACAATGGCATGCGGCTCTTTTCCCAGGATGCAACTGCCCGTCAGTTTGCAGGATTAAGGCTGTGGGTTGTGACAATGTGTTGAATGAAAAAGGACAAAAGAGACACCTCCTTTATTACAGGGATATGACTATAAATGCTTCTCTTATAATGCCTGACGAATGATTAGATCCTGAGGAGGGAGCAGAGGCTGCACACTGCCCCCTGTTGGAGGATCCTGCTCACAGCAGCTCTGCCTGAAATACTTTTGGCAACATCTTTGAGTCGTAGTGTTGCTCCGGGTGACATGTTTTATGTGGTGAAGAGTAGAAATACTACGGTGCAAAATGGGCTTTATGTTCCCTGCATCGTGCTGAGGTTTGAGCGGAAGCTAGTGTGGCTTTATGTTACTGAAACATGTTCCAGTTGTCTCTAAAAGGAGATATTTTATAATAGGTCTTTTAACACCATGTTTCTGCAGGCAAGTCAAGGTTATTTATGTATATTTTAACACAAAATAATTCACCATACATTTATCTATCATTGACTACCAAAGAAAATACAATAAGAACAATGGCCCCTTTAATGTTATTTGGGTTCGAACAACGTCATCGTCAAATTGTCCCAACTGGAATTGTACTAATTCTTAATAGTACAATTATTATTTTCTGAAATGAATGACATGTTTGAGGATCTACACTACACCAAAATGCCCACACTATGTCCCAGTAGAGGCACGAGATACAAATATGAACCTGAAAATAATCCAACAGCATCCTGTTGTGCTTCGAGTTATGCAGTAAATATACATTCCTCTTAATACTTGTATACTCGTCTGCAGCCTTTGAGCTGGGCTGAAACAAATGGTCTCGTCCATACTTGCTACTTGAGTGCAAAGACTAACTTGCACATGAATGACTTGGTCCCACCTCGGGTTTGAAGTCCTTCAGATCCCTTTGTGTCTCCATCAGCTGAGCGTTGCTCTCTGTGCAGTCTGAGGCCACCAGGCAATGTGTGTGGACCACAGTGACAGAAAACCAGAGCCACATGAACTCTCAGAGAGGAGCGGTGGTCCTCAGTGTCAGAGCCTAATGATCCT
Source organism: Harpagifer antarcticus (assembly GCA_902827135.1). Taxonomy (NCBI): domain Eukaryota; kingdom Metazoa; phylum Chordata; class Actinopteri; order Perciformes; family Harpagiferidae; genus Harpagifer; species Harpagifer antarcticus. The sequence goes on from CADEHL010001441.1 coordinate 126,189, forward strand.
CTGAGCCGCAGCAGCGTGGGTGGCCTCAGGTTTACACATATCCACCAAACAGCTACATATATTTTCAAATGAACTATAATCCAACATCACAGGCACAGCGGGTGGCCACATATAGCTATCCACTGACTATAAGCAACCTCAGATATTGAAGGCCCTATAAATATCCATATCCTATTGTGATTTTTGGGGTTCTCCCTTCCCTGTAGTGTGTTATACAGGTTTTTGTCCATTTACATGCATGTAAATGGTCTTCAAAAACCCTGTGTTCCCTGCCTGAAATGCCTCTATTGGACCCCTTTGTTTACTTCTATATCACTACATCACTATGTAACACTTGTGCTCAGGGCCGTCCCTCCCTACAGGCCGATCATGCAGGCTGCATGGGGCCTCACATTGCGCCGGGGGCCTCGGCTTATGAGCTCGGCTTGTGCGCAGTTCTCCTTGCAGTTCTCCTTGCAGAGCATACAGGCTAATGGAGATGCAGTTATTTCCAGCATTCTTTATTTACCATTCATTCAAGTATGTGATGCCTTTTATCTGTAATGTACAGGAGGAAGAGTGATACACTGTCTGTCTACTTGGCTTACGTAACAGTTCAAGTTTACAGCCTAAAAAACATGGAGCATTTTTTCCCCTTTTATTCATTTTTATGTCAATTTGCACATTTCATGGTGAAGCTCAGCCTCTCCACTTAACTCCTAACAGTGATCATCATGGCAACACAGAGACATACTGATAGAAATGTGAGTAGTTGTTGATACATTGCTGACAGAGGGAACTACTCATCTCACAATGTCGCTTGGGGGCCCCAGTTAGCCCTGCTTGTGCTTCTATTGGCTGTCGCTCCAACACATTTTACATGATAGGCTAAGGGGCCTAAGCGGTTGACCAATCACAACAGAGCCGACCAGCTAACCAATCAGAGCAGACTGGGCTCTGGTTTCAGACAGAGGGTGAAAAGAGGTGCTGCAGCACAGGCAGTATGAGCAGTGTTGAGCAAGTTACTTCCAAAATGTAATATATTACACATTACAATATTACTGTCTCTGAAATGTAATGAGTTACACTACGTTTTAGTTACTTTTGAGTTACTTTCACCAAAATAACCGCAAAAGAATGGCTAGGTATTTTAAATGCTAAAATGTACACTGAACAAAAATATAAACGCAACACTTTTGTTTTTGGTCCCATTTTTCATGAGATGAACTCAAAGATCTAAAACCTTTTCTACACAAAATAACCATTTCTCTCAAATATTGTTCACAAATCTGAAAGAATGTGTGATAGTGAGCACTTCTCCTTTGCCGAGATAATCCATCCCACCTCACAGGTGTGGCATATCAACATGCTGATTAGACAGCATGATTATGATTGTCTCTGTGTCGGAATGTCTCGCTATGTTAGTACATTCTTAAAAAACAAAAAAACCATTTAATTTCGGGTTAAAATGTGTTGTAACTGCGTCACTGAGCATTGTGGGTAATATTTTACCCACATTTCATTAGTAATGCGTTACATTACTTCGTTACAGCAAAAAGTAATATATTACTGTACCTCCGTTACTTTTGTAACGCGTTACACCCAACACTGAGTATGAGAAAGAGCTTTTTGAACATTAAAGCATGGAGACATGTCACAGTAGACACATACTAATATGAACCTGAAAATGATTAGAATAGAGAACCTTTAAGACGGGATTCCACCTAGCGGTTTTTATTAAATTGATGAGTTGGATAAATGATAATTCATTGCACAACATCAAACTTGTTGCTTTTAAGAGAAATGTTCTGTAATTATGCCGATCATTTATTTCACAGTAAACTGAGCGGTGTGTGTGTGTGTGTGTGTGTGTGTGTGTGTGTGTGTGTGTGTGTGTGTGTGTGTGTGTGTGTGTGTGTGTGTGTGTGTGTGTGTGTGTGTGTGTGTGTGTGTGTGTGTGTGTGTGTGTGTGTGTGTGTGTGTGTTATTTGGCCTGTGCTGACATATAGCAGAGGAACGCTGACCTTGCATCTGGTCAGTAATCCCATCAGTGTTTAATAACTTGATCCAAGTGTTACGGGTTCATTATATCAGAGGAATCAGGCTCTGGTTTTCTTCTGGTGGCACACCGTGTTGGAATTGGCTCCCCGGCAATTTATTTTTCTATTAGCGGAGCGTGTGAAGTGTGATTGGCCCACAGGTTGGTGGAGGAGCTGCTGGACCCGATAAGAGGAGCGTCAGAGACTCTCTCTGCTGATTCACTGAAGATATGAAGCTGAGGAGAACCAGCAGGAAAATGTCAACTCATCATTTTTTTGGCTTACAATTTAAGCATTTTAAGATACATTCCCTGATTCTGTTATAATACCTGGTGCTAAAATAAAAAGTAGGATCAAAATAAAAACATTCAGGGTTTTTTTCTTCTCATAAATGTGAGGATTTGTATTGGTGCTATAACAGAAGATGGCACCTGCAGCTTTTCAAACTAGCTGAATGTCGTTGTCTTCTGCAGTTACACTCGTTCAGTACAGCACACTACACAAGCATGCACATAAAAGACCATTTGTGTTTTGAGTTCTTACAAAAAATGTGCTGAAACCAAAAGTAGAAGCTTAAAGAGGCCAAAAAGTGAAACGATTCATAACCCCGCAGTAATCAGAGAGATAGTCAATCTGACCAAACCTGAAGGGAATCTGTGGAAATGTGTAGGACTTGTAAAGTTTGACACAACGTTTTAGGCTGTTGTAGCGCTTTGCACCTGTCGGCTAGCGTCTTTTTCTTCAATAATCCAAAGTCTAATAAGAATCCTATTGGCTTTTTGTTGAGGGCGCCCTTGTGATGCTGGTTGGCCTTCAGATAAAATGTCGTCCCTTCATCGCTCTATTCCTTTCCAATTCAGCATCACAATTTGACAATTTGTGATGACACTTCAGATCATGGTTCATACAGTACTTGCCCCCAGAACTTTTGCATTACAGCAGAGATGGCAAAAGTACACATCCTTTACTCAAGTAGAAGTACAGATACTCATGTTTAAAAACACTCTGGTGAAAGTAGAAGTACTGACTAAACTTCTTTACTAAAGTAAAACTAAAGAAGTATGGGCTTCTAAATGTACTTCAGTAAAAAGTACCCATAACTAGCAGCTGTTTTAAAGAGTACCTGACCTCCCTTTATATTAACAGAACAATAATGTCATTGTTAGCTAATGAATGTTTCCATGCTGAACAACGGCAACATGACAACGTTTCCATTGGTCCCTCTTCTTTAGAGAAGACCAGGAAGTGATGGATACACGGATCGTGTTCAAATCAATAGGCACGCAATGACTCTAAAGAATAATGATCACGCCACCAAACACACATTCAGACTAAAGGAACCAGCTGTTTGGAAAATGAGAGAAGTAGAAAGTACAGGTATTTGAGTTCAACATGTAAGAAGTAGAAAGTACAGGTATTTGTGTTCAACATGTAAGAAGTAGAAAGTACAGGTATTTGTGTTCAACATGTAAGAAGTAGAAAGTACAGGTATTTGAGTTCAACGTGTAAGAAGTAGAAAGTACAGGTATTTGTGTTCAACATGTAAGAAGTAGAAAGTACAGGTATTTGAGTTCAACATGTAAGAAGTAGAAAGTACAGGTATTTGTGTTCAACATGTGAGAAGTAGAAAGTACAGGTATTTGTGTTCAACATGTAAGAAGTAGAAAGTACAGGTATTTGAGTTCAACATGTAAAAAGTAGAAAGTACAGGTATTTGTGTTCAACATGTAAGAAGTAGAAAGTACAGGTATTTGTGTTCAACATGTAAGAAGTAGAAAGTACAGGTATTTGTGTTCAACATGTAAGAAGTAGAAAGTACAGGTATTTGAGTTCAACATGTAAGAAGTAGAAAGTACAGGTATTTGGGTTCAACATGTAAGAAGGTAAATTAAAAAGTAGTCAGAAAAATAAGTAGTGGAGTAAAGTACTGATCCCAGAAACATTTACTTAAGTACAGTAACAAAGTATTTGTACTCCGCTACTTCCCACCTCCAGTGGCGTTTCTATATGTGCAAAAGTGGTGGGGCACAAAAAACTTAGATGTCTATATATAAGCTTCTGCAGTGAGGTTCATGGCTGGCGAGGCACTGGCACTGACTCTTCAGGTTTACAAATATTATATTTTGACCTAAATCAAAATATAATATTATTTTCAAAAGCCTCTTTAGTCTGATGCTTCAATTAATTTTAAACAGACAGTTCAACAGAAGGATACCCAAAAAATGTAATTTGATCATTTAAATATTGAATTGTTCTCTCTTAGTAAGATCCCATTTTCAATAAAATTGTGGTCTTACCTTGACTTGAAGATGAAGTCCATTTGCCTATCCTTCTGGACAAACATCTCTATTACTTTTTTGTAAAAGTCCTCCTTATCTTTTTGTAGTTTCAAAAGTCTATCATAAATCTAATCGATAGATTTATGATTCGAAAATGATAAAAGTAGGCTTTTATCTGGCTGAACAAAACGTGCATTTATCTAACAGCTACGGTTCCCACAGATCTTATTTTGAGCTATTTTCTTAAATCCTATGGATAAATCTCATTGCTTTTTTGTGGAGGGAACTCATGCGCAGCTTACTTCCTGGTTTTAGGACACGTCTCTCTCCTCCTCTTCACACACCACACTTTTCGCGGCACACGTACTTACAGCCAATCAGCTCTAAATTATGTGAGATGACGTATGGTGGGGATGGCATAGAGCTGCCATCCCGAGCTCTATATAGACCATAAGGGTCATTGTGGAGGAAACTTCTGTGTAGCAATGCAGTAGGAGTCACCGACTCAGGAAGGAGACACGGGTAGAGCAGGAGCTTTTGATGTCAAACACTGATGGTTTATTTGGAGTTACGGCCGGAGAGATTCACATCACAAGTCACATCAGTCACGGTGAGACTGCACGGGAGAGTTGCCACGTCAATTCTGGAGCACCTCTCTCTCGTTAGCCCATTTAACTGGTTTCACAGAGAGTGATCAACATATTTTGATAAGATAGCTTAGACAGTTGGGCACACTGAGTCACTTGCATCCGTCACTTATGGCCTCGAAGATTTCATACCTTGGAGTCCACAATCAACAAAGAAGGAAGTGTCCCAGTGCACCCACAACAACAGACCATCTGTGACCTAGTGTTGCCCGGTCACAGAATGGGAACAATAACATTATGGCTGAAGCAGCCTATGTCCTTAAAGGAGATAAACAGACATCAGGGTTAGTCATGCACGTCATATCTAGGAGTCGAGGACAATTATTTCCCTAACAGTCATTATGACAATATGGTCATTATTTTTTGCCACACACATTAAATAGGAAAATACTCTGAGCATGCGCAGTGTAGTTTTTACAGTCACCGTTCACTTAGACAGTGAGAGGGAGGGGCAGTATCGTGTTTTGTCCCACATGGCTCTAAACAGCTCAAAGGCACACACTGTAGACACTCATTAGAACACAGACTAAAACAGCAATGTACAGACGAATCAGATGATTAAACATGATCTTAAAATATATTTTAATTTATTTTTTGCATTTTGTTGCAATCATTATTTGAATACTTTCTGCTGACACTAGGTGGGGCTGATTACATTTATTGAAACTGTGTATAGCACACCCGCTGAAGAGAAGCCTTGTTGTGGGCTGAAGGAACAGTCACCCTGTAATAAAGCAGGCTGAGGTCAGCAGACTCCCCATGTGACGGCCCACCGCCCTGGATTAGCTGCTGTAAGCCTATTAAAGCGCTCTGGACTTCACTCAGTCCCTGCAGGATGCTCACAGTGCTGCAGGAGCCGGCTGAAACTCAGGCGTCACAACAGGCCGGACGTCCTGCTGCTGGAGTGCCCTTCAGTCAGAGAGTCACTCCGAATAATCAGGTGCATCCCTGAATTTAAATGTGGCATTATGGACATGAACACTAGAAATAGAGGAATAATGCAACAACACAAAACGTATTTATTACCATTTTGTCAACACCAAGTAGGTTAACAGGTAGCACTGAGTTTATAATACTGACTTTAAGTCTTACATGTCCAACATTGATGTAAAATAAAGATATGAGAGTAGACTTTTTGATGCTGCTGCAAGGTTTATTCTATGTGCATGCTGCAAATATGGGTTTAATTTGTCCATCTTATGTTATGTATCCTATTCAGTATAGGATACATATTATTTTCTATTTAGTCGTTTACATTTAAATCGTATTTTATATATAGTTTACAGCTTATATTTCCTTGCATATAGCCTTATCCTTGAAGGATAAATGCACATTTGTACACGTTAGTATCAAAAGTCAGTGTACAACAGGTGCCGTTATGTAAGCATTGCCACGTATGTTTTTTGGAGGTCGATTTAAAAAAGTAAAAAAATAGAAAGAGACGGAAAACACAAGCTGTTTTGTTGTGCTTTAATTCAGACGGTGAACAGCATCAGATGAAACTGAAATTAAACAAAATAAACTAAATGTTTTTAAAGATACTCTGTTGCTCACATCTTCCCTCCCTGCCCCCCCGGCTGCAGGGAGCTGAAGCGCAGCAGCGGGACATCCCTGAAGCCCCGGGCAGGAAGGGGTGGGGGGGGCAGCTCAGAGTCAGCATGATAGTGGTGGGTGCTGGTGTTGGTGGTGTTGTTGTTGTTGTTGTTGGGGTCGGTGTGGCCCCGCAGCAGGAAGGCCCCCCTGTGGTGGCGGAGGTACAGCAGCCCGGCGGCCCCCAGCAGCAGCAGCAGCACCGAGCTCAGCAGGAAGAAGAGAACGTAGACGCCTCGAGACTCTGAGGACGAGCTGCAGCCTGAAGAGACAACAGGAAGTCAGGGGACCATCACATCTGGACAATAAGACAAAGGGCTCTGAACATAGACATGCAGAGGCTCAGTCAGTAGGGACTGTGAGCTGAAGGGTCGCCGGTTCGAGTCCCCGAACAGACCTAAATATGGAGTGTGGACTGCTACTTGGAGAGGTCCCAGTTCACCTCCAGGGCTCTGCCGTGGTGCCCTTGAGCAAGGCACCGGACATTTTCTTTACTTTTACATTAACACAAATACCTGTACTTTCTACATTTTCAAAACAGGCTAGTTACTTTAGTCTTAATCTGCATTTCATTACATTTATTAGAGCACTTTTCGGAATGCTCAAAGCACTTCACATCACATATTACACACATAAGACATGCAACAGTGAATACAGCAAATTAGGGTGAAGTATCTTGCCCATGGACAGAAAGTTAGGGTTAAGTTACTTGAGTAAAGAAGTTTAGTCAGTACTATACCAGAGTATCTTTAAACACGAGTATCTGTACTTCTACTTGAGTAAAGGATGTGTGTACTTTTGCCATCTCTGGTTAAAAGCAGAGGTCAACTTTCACTGTGTGTTCATGATCATGAGTGACAATTAAAGAGGGTTTCATCCTCCAATTCTATCTATTCTAACATAACACACATAACACAGGGACCCACCACCAACTGTCCAACATGGGAGCTACACACAAAGACTGTCGTTCTTTAGTGTCGTTTTGGAGTCGTCAATACAATGTAGGGTCAATTTGTGTCTGGTTTTGGTCATTTTGTATGTTTTAGAGGTTGTTTTGTGTTTCTTTTGTGCCATTGAAGTTGTTAAGTGCATCTTTGTTGAGGTGTCACGAGTAATTGTAGTCAAGTTTGTCTCCATTTCTCTCCATCGTCGTTTTTGTGGTCGTCTGGAGGGTATTGTTTGTCTGTGCTTGTTTTGCCCATACTGTGTTTGTGGTTATTTTCCTCTTATTCAGTCATTTCGACTCTATTTTTCTGATATCTCTGTGGAGTCTTTCAATGTTTCTTTGTGGTGTCTCTTCCTTGTGTGTCAGATCAGTATCCCTCCTTGCTTCTGGACTCTTTAACTGTGTTCATCTTAATTAAATCTGTGTGTGAGCGAGTCCAGCTCACCTGCAGCGTTCTGATTCACACACACAGTTCCTACCAACCCGAGGCGGGACTCGTCCTGGAAACCTGACCTGCAGCGACACGAGTACGATCCAAACCGGTTCTCACAGTCTGCGTTAAGGTCACAGCGCATCAGCTGAGACACACACTCGTCCACATCTGAAACACACATACATTAATGTTAGCAGCCTTTACTGAGCTGTGTAACTTCCTCCTAAGGTGGTGCACGTCCATTCTTCTGTTAGTTACCTTCCACAGTTGGTTTTAGGATCCTGTCACAAATACATTTACTCAAATCATTTTTTAATTACACATCTGACACAACGCCATATACATTATCAGCCCAATAAATGTTTTCTTTCCTATTTAAAAAACAATTATTTATCGTTTACAAACCGAACAAGCCCAGCTGTACCTGCAGTGGACACGGAGAGGATGACAGCCTTCCTGCTGTTTCCTCTGACACCCACGTGTGTTGAGATGAGTCCCTGCAGGGCGGAGTGCAGCGTCCTGTGGACCTGCAGACCTCCAGGACCCTGATCCAGCTGCAGCCACACGATGAACAGCGCTCCAGCACTCAGCCTGCAAACAACCAGGAGCATCACTGAGACCTGAGCTCACAGGTCAACGGATCAACGGGTACATCAGCGAGTGAGTGCACCAAGAGTTGAGATTGTTTGAGCTGTAATGTAAAATAATAACAACCACTTAAAGGTCACCTATTGTGCAAAATCCCCTTCCCCATGTCTCTTCTACATCAACATGTGTCCCCTCTTCTTCATGTCTCTTCTACATCAACGTGTGTCCCCTCTTCTTCATGTCTCTTCTACATTAACGTGTGTCCCCTCTTCTTCATGTCTGTTCTACATCAACGTGTGTCCCCTCTTCTTCATGTCTCTTCTACATTAACGTGTGTCCCCTCTTCTTCATGTCTCTTCTACATTAACGTGTGTCCCCTCTTCTACATCAACATGTGTCCCCTCTTCTTCAGGTCTCTTCTACATCAACATGTGTCCCCTCTTCTCCATGTCTCTTCTACATCAACGTATGTCCCCTCTTCTTCATGTCTCTTCTACATTAACGTGTGTCCCCTCTTCTACATTAACGTGTGTCCCCTCTTCTTCATGTCTCTTCTACAATAACGTGTGTCCCCTCTTCTTCATGTCTCTTCTACATCAACATGTGTCCCCTCTTCTTCATGTCTCTTCTACATCAACATGTGTCCCCTCTTCTTCAGGTCTCTTCTACATCAACATGTGTCCCCTCTTCTCCATGTCTCTTCTACATCAACGTATGTCCCCTCTTCTTCATGTCTCTTCTACATTAACGTGTGTCCCCTCTTCTACATTAACGTGTGTCCCCTCTTCTTCATGTCTCTTCTACATCAACATGTGTCCCCTCTTCTTCACGTCTCTTCTACATCAACGTATGTCCCCTCTTCTACATCAACATGTGTCCCCTCTTCTTCATGTCTCTTCTACATCAACATGTGTCCCCTCTTCTTCATGTCTCTTCTACATCAACATGTGTCCCCTCTTCTTCATGTCTCCTCTACATCAACATGTGTCCCCTCTTCTTCATGTCTCTTCTACATCAACATGTGTCCCCTCTGTGGAAAGAGACTCTGAAAGTTTCAGGAACAAAGATTCTCTCTCTTTTTGATCCATTTCTATAAAAACCTATCTGAAAATTAGCTGATCAGATTTTGGACACTTGATGATGTCATAACGATGTTTTGTCTTGAGTAACCATCAGCAACCAAGGTAAACCCCCCCCCCCCCCTTATCACCTGAATCTCCTCCTAGAGCACCATTGAGTTCTTTGTAACCAAATGTCTCTCAGAGGGGCGTGGGGAGGGGCTCCTTATTTTCATCTAAAGTAACAGACAGAGAATCAGCACTTTGGAAGCAGGGCTGAAACAGAGGGGATTATGGGTAATGCTGCAATGATCTGTTTGGTGTTTCAGCCAATCAGTGACAGGCTCTGTATATATCTGAGACCTGTAATATATTGATGAAAAACAGTAAGGGGACCTTTAAGAGTAATTTCACAAAATCATGTTTCCTTGATTTATCACTTTTTGAACCTCTTCATGTCTTTAGTGAGAGGATCTAAGATGCAAGTGAAGGTAACAAGGTGGCCAAATGCTTGTTTACTTCAACAATGTATTTGAAAAGCCTGAAAAATGAATATTCAAAGCTGAAAACAGGTCTGTTTTCTGAGCTCATGTTGGATAGAATAACCAGAACATTCATGCTTTAAAAGAAAAAGGCGGAAAGGGAGCCTTGCTTCACAAAAACATGTTCCCTTGCTTTCTCTTTCCTTGCATCTCGCATGACGTCTTTAGTAAGAGGAGAAGTAACTAAACGAGGCAAAGTCACCTGACTTTCATTTGCTTTTCGTCTGCCTCCACAGGTTAAACATGTGTACTCTCTCTCTGTTTAAGTATCATAAACACAAACCTGCAGATTGTACCGTGAGTGTTGTTCACCAACCTTTTCATTCTTTCAGACGACATGGACAGCGGCGTATGCAGAGCCTCCAGCTGCTTACTGATCTACAGGAACACAACAACTTCAGGCATCAAATGCACCTGCTTCTTGTTAATAACGAACTCTACATGCATGGTAAATGAAGCAACCTTAAAGGGGCCCTATTGTGCTGATGTTCAGGTGTATATCAGTATGTAGTGTCTCTACTTTAAAAAGAGTCCTCTCCTGCTGATGTTCAGGTGTATATCAGTATGTAGTGTCTCTACTTTAAAGAGTCCTCTCCTGCTGATGTTCAGGTGTATATCAGTATGTAGTGTCTCTACTTTAAAGAGTCCTCTCCTGCTGATGTTCAGGTGTATATCAGTATGTAGTGTCTCTACTTTAAAGAGTCATCTCCTGCTGATGTTCAGGTGTATATCAGTATGTAGTGTCTCTACTTTAAAGAGTCCTCTCCTGCTGATGTTCAGGTGTATATCAGTAGGTAGTGTCTCTACTTTAAAGAGTCCTCTCCTGCTGATGTTCAGGTGTATATCAGTATGTAGTGTCTCTACTTTAAAGAGTCCTCTCCTGCTGATGTTCAGGTGTATATCAGTATGTAGTGTCTCTACTTTAAAGAGTCATCTCCTGCTGATGTTCAGGTGTATATCAGTATGTAGTGTCTCTACTTTAAAAAGAGTCCTCTCCTGCTGATGTTCAGGTGTATATCAGTATGTAGTGTCTCCATGCTTTAATGTTGAAAAAGCTCTTTATTTTTCTCATACTGCCTGTGTTGCAGAACCTCTTTTCACCCTCTGTCTGAAACCAGAGCCCGCTTAGAGATGTCCCGCCCCTTAGCCTATCACGTCATGTGTTGGAGTGATGTAATGGCGACGAGGGGAACACAGGGATTTTAGCCTTTGCACTAAAACCTATAGAACACACTACAGGAACGGGAAAACCCCAAAAGCATATTATGACCTCTTTAAATTGCGTTGCTTTGTTGTCACCAACTCACCAAAGCCTCCACAGAGAGCAGCAGGGACATGGCCAGGTTGTCCCAGCTCTCCTCCACATCTGGACGGAAGTTAATTTCCACAGCCACTTCAAACAGGTAATCTGTCAACGCCCCAAAACACAGCGTCAGCCTCCTGCATGTGAGGTTTGTATCCTGTGAAATATTAACAGAAAATAAACACATTTTGAAGATGTGCATTATGTGTCCAATACTCACCGCCAGGAAGATGTGAAATGCCAGAGTGATTTCTGATGCGGGCTGCGAGAGAGAGACCCAAACAGCATTATGCTTCAACATGTGACTTTTCAAATCATTACTAAACACATAACTTTGTGTATATGGTCCAACAGTGCTTTTCAGGCAATGGCCTTAAACAGACATGTCTAAATTACATAACTAGATGTCTAACATTGTGATGCATATAAAACACATCGGTGGTTCAGGTATGTAGTTTCAAATGTTTCCATTTGAAATATTTAGGTGACTGATCATGCATTATTTTCATTGAGGCCACCTAATCCAACCCTAACTACTAAATGGTCCCAAAATGTTAATCAATCTAAACATTGGGAAAATAATGGTTCAAATTAAATGCATTTCAGCGTAGAGGAAGTTGTTCTGAATGAAAACACAGATGGACTCACGGTGCGCTCTCTGGTCTGACAGCGGCTCCACCATGTTGGGATGAGGATGAGTCTCCTCTGGTTCTGGTTCCTCTGAGGAGACAGGAAGTTGATCCGAGGTCTCGATGACCTCCTTCCTGCTCTTATCGTCTTCAGACTTCTCCTTCTCTGTAGCAGTAGCTTCCTCTGGATGTGTCGAAGCTTCCTCCACAGCAGCTGTCGAGGTGACTTCAGTGGGTTTGAGCTGCTGGTTCTGACCCTCCTCCTCCTGGTTCTGACTCTCCTCCTGGTTCTGACCCTCCTCCTCCTGGTTCTGACTATCCTCCTCCTCCTGGTGGTGCTGTGGAGGGACTGCTGAATCTGACGGGTCTGAAGGGGTTTGAGAGGCTTCTCTACCCCATCGAGACGTTACCTGAGTGGATGATTCCACTGTGGGAGCGGCATTTAACTGGCTGTAGCTCTCCAACGATGGACGGTGATTTTCAGCCACCTGAAGGAAAGATAGGTTAATCATTTGTATCTGTGGGTTGATTTGGTTAGATAGAAAATGTAGATGTAGTGTGGATACAACCAATTTGGTAGAGCCAGGCATTACAGTTGAAGGTTTGATTCCCACCTCAGTGTCCGCACCCTCCGCACCCTCCTCATTCTCGGACATCATCTCTGAAGGCTGATTGTTATAGTCATACATGAGATCAGGATTTGGATCTTGAAGTTTATTTAACTCCAAGAGTCCAGAAGGAAGAGATTGTGACCCCATGTTTGTTTCTGGTAGTCCCTCCTGAGGGTTGTAAACCACGGGGGGTCCGAAGGCCTGTGGGAGAAATAATCAATATACTGTGGCGGAACTTTAAGGGACATCATTTACTATAGCAGTGTTGTTTTACATACTAAACACACCGTCTCCAACTCTCACTCATATACGCTGCATTACTACTATTACTATGTGTTTAGTGACCAACAAACATCAGAAGAATTGTATAATAAAATATCATAAGAGATGCGCCACGGCTACGTCATCAGAGGACTACAGAAGAAGACCTGCCTCCGTCGACGTCAGCCAATGGAAGAAGACTAAATACGATATAAATACGATGTTATAGAGAGAAACGATCTAACTGCTTAAAGTGGACCAGTGAATTGGATTTAGGAACCACAGCTGTGTTCCCTTGTTAACCTACTATTGCCTTAATATATACTGTTAAACTTTGAGAAGCTTCCTGGTCTTCTTTAGACTAACTCTTGTTCTTCAAACAAACAAAACATGAAACCTGGTATCGTCCGTAGAAGCCCCTGTAGGGTGGGGTGGGCCAACCCCCGATCAGCAGCACCAAGTACAGAGTGTTGGAGGACGACGTGTATTTGGCCTCTTTCCAGCACTTCTGCAGGACGTTGGTGCCCCCAAAATTCCCCGCAGGCTCGTCCACGTGCAACTGGTCGTCTTTGAGGTGGCAGGCGTCGTCGGGGGTCAGGTCCTCCAGGTACAGGTCGATCCTCCAGGCAGGGGCCACCTGGATGGTCCAGTTACACCACAGGGGGGGGTTGGAGCATATGTAGTCCGGGGAGTAGATATCCCCGGAGTCGCCCTTCAGCAGCTGGTGGCAGCTCCGCAGGGCGAAGAAGGCGCCGCCGTCTCCTCCACGACCTTCTGAGGGGAAACAGAACAACTGTGGCTTTAAAAAGGTCCCCCATTATACTGTTTCTCATCAATATATTATAGGTCTCAGATATATACAAAACATGTCTCTGAAGTGTTTGGCTCCAAACACCAAACAGATCATTGCAGCATTACCCATAATCCCCTCTGTTTCAGCCTTGTTTCAAAAGTGCTGATTCTCTGTATGTTACTTTAACACGCCCCTCTGAGAGACATTTGGTTACAAAGAACACAATGGTGCTCTAGAGGATATTCAGGTGATAAGGTGGGGGGGGGGGGTTACCTTGGTTGCTGATTGGCTAATGGTTACACAAGCCAAAACATCGTTATGACATCATAAAGTGGCCAAAATCTGATCAGCTCATTTTCAGACAGGTTTTTATAGAAATGGATCAAAAAGAGAGAGAATCTTTGTTCCTGAAACTTTCAGAGTCTCTTTCCACAGAGGGGACACATGTTGTTGTAGAAGAGACATGAAGAAGAGGGGACACATGTTGATGTAGAAGAGACATGAAGAAGAGGGGACACATGTTGATGTAGAAGAGACATGAAGAAGAGGGGACACATGTTGATGTAGAAGAGACATGAAGAAGAGGGGACACATGTTGATGTAGAAGAGACATGAAGAAGAGGGGACACATGTTGATGTAGAAGAGACATGAAGAAGTGGATTTTGCATAATGGGTGAGCATTAACACACGGTTTATTTTAACTCACCTGAGACAGTACTTATTATCAGTTCACTCAACACTAGCAATAATAATAATAATAATAATAATACATTTGATTTGTAAAGCACCTTTCGTTACTAAAAGTCATCCCAAAGTGCAGTGGGTCTTTTCTTTCTTGTAGTCATGTTTGTGAAGTCATTGTTGATCCAATTACTATCTATTAATCAGGGTTGGGAGGGTAACTTTAAAGATGTATTGAAGTATAACAATATACTGTTCCTACCAGGAAACCACAGTGGAGAGCTGCTAAAGGGAGAATTACAAACAATCCTCCTAAACCACCAAGTGTGCCAATCCAGAACAGATACGCTCCGCTGACCGAGAACCGGAGATCTCTTTCTGATGACCTGGATAACCTGTCCTCTTCACACAGCAGGGTAAGGAACAATAGCTACTCCAAAAGTAAAAGGCTAGAGGGAAAGCTAACGACTGGGCCTGAAACTCTGATTGTGGGTGACTCTGCTGTAAGAGATGTAAAAGGTCTGTGTAGTAAGAACAACACCAAAGTACTCTGTTTTCCCAAGGATATGGTCTCTGACTTGGCTGAGAAGATCTTGCATATTGGGGCTGAACATCCAACTATGAAGAATGTGGTACTACACATTGGAACAAATGATGTTGTGAAACAACAGTCAGAAGTGCTGAAAGAAGACTTTAAATGTTTGTTGGAAACTGTCAGCTCTCTAAATGCAGAGGTGTTCATCAGTGGCCCTCTACCGCCAGTCAGAAGAGGAGTGGAGAGATTCAGCAGATTGTTTGCACTGAACACCTGGCTTTCAACTGTCTGTACTGACCATTCTGTCCATTTTATTGACAACTTTAACTTTTTCTGGGACCGCAGACATCTTTTTAAGGCGAATGGAGTTTGCCTGAACAAGTCAGGAGTGAAATTGTTTATCTCTAACGTATTCAACTGCCTGCGTCATCAATCTGTTCCCTCTGCCAAGGACAAGCAACAAGAGGAATCAAAACAAGAGAAAGACACAACACATCGCGCAGAAAACCTTGAAAATCTATCACTGCACCCGCCTGAGGAATGTCTTGATTATGGGAGACAAATTATGGGAGACCTTCACCCCACAGCTCTCTCTACTCTCCGTTCACCCTTTCACCCTCCTGGAGATCGCTGAACGCACGAAGGAGATACAGAGGGTTGGCACCGATTCCTTCCTGGAGTTCAAAGACCAAACTAAGGCGATACGCAGGGCTGGCAGCATGTCCTTTACCCCCGCTCCTCAACGATGCCCACCAAAATCACAGCAGAGACGCGCACCATCTCCCCCGTCTTCATCACCGTGCCTACGTCAACCACCTCCCCCCCCTGGCAGCATGTCCTTTACCCCCGCACCATCTCCCCCGTCTCCATCACTGTGCCTACGTCAACCACCTCCCCTCCCTTCAAGAAAGCAGTCTCCGAAGTCTGATAAGGATGTGTGTGTACAAAACGCAACACACTCTTACTGATATGTGCTGGGTCCAGGCTCAAGGGCGTATGGCACTCTCAACTCTTTCCAGGACATGCCAGGGCCCTGCCTGCCAGTAGCTTTGCCGATATCTGTGTTGATAGGTAATAGATTATGAGCCGTAAATCATCTTAGACACAGGAAGCGCTCAAACGTTTGTGTGAGTTTATCAAATTTAGCAGTGATTCCATGTCAGCCACAGCTTGTTACAAAAAACCTGACTGATAGTGTGTTTAACAAACTTAAACTAGCTTTATTAAATGTCAGGTCTTTGGCAGGAAAAACATTTTTAATCAATGATTTTATCACTGAGCACAATCTCGATTTTATGTTTTTAACGGAAACTTGGATTGAACAAAATAACAGTGCAGCTGTTCTTATCGAATCAACCCCTCCCAACTTTTTATGAGTCAGGAAAGAATGCATAAGAAAGGGGTGGAGTTGCTATTTTGTTCAATGATTCCCTTCAATGCAGGAAGACATCTTATGGGAACTTTGCTTCTTCTGAATATGTGGCCCTTCAGCTGAAATGCTCCTCTCGAGCTCTGTTCCTAAATATCTATAGACCACCCAAATACTGTGCAAGCTTTTTTGATGACTTTACTGAACTGCTGTCTATAGTGTGTATTGACTTTTACCGTCTAGTCATTGTTGGTGATTTTAACATCCATGGTGACAACCCCCAGGACAGAGGGGCTAAAGAACTGTTTTGTGTTCTTGATAGCTATGGACTGACTCAGCATGTGACGGAGCCCACGCACAATAAGGGGCACACTCTGGACTTAATTATCTCAAAGGGTCTGAATATCTCTAAGGTTGTGGTGACTGATGTTGCACTCTCTGACCATTCCTGTGTGTTCTTTGAGAGCTCTATTTCTGTTCACAAAAATGTTCAAAAAGAGGTAACCACAAAGCGATATTTAACTGAAAATACTAGGGAAATGTTTACTCAGAATTTTTCTTCCACACATGCCCCTGCTAACATCTCAGTAAATGAGCTAGTAGTTCATTTTAATTCAAAAATTAAAAATGTTATAGATGCCATTGCTCCAACTAAGGTAAAGGAAGTGACTGGGAAGAAAAGATCTCCATGGAGAAAGGCCATGACCGTGAAAACAGAAAAAAGAGAATGTCGAAAAGCTGAACGCAGGTGGCGAAAAACAAATCTCCAGGTTCACTTTGAAATCTATAAAGAGAGACTTGGCCTTTATAATTTGGAATTGAAAAACGCACGACAGTCTTTCTTCTCTGACATCATTACCAAAAACAAAAACAACGCACGTGCCTCGTTTGCTACCGTCGACAGACTAACTAACCCCCCAGTGTCAGTAGCCTCTGAATTTCTATCCACGTGGCGTGCAATGATTTTGCCTTCTTCACTGACAAAATTCAGAAAATCAGACAAGCAGTCAGTGCCTCTGCATCAGGTACCGCAAATGTGTTGTCCCTATGTCCACCTAATATCAATTCAAACACCATGACACAATTCCATCAGATTAATGATAAAAACCTAGAGGACATTATTCAACTTCTGAAATCTCCTCCTGCTGCCTTGATATTATTCCAACAGGATTTTTCAAAGATGTTTTGCCTTGCATGGCCTCAGATCTACTTCATATAGTAAACAAATCTCTTCACTCAGGTATTTTTCCACAGGCCCTGAAAACTGCAGTCATTAAACCACTCTTAAAAAAGAATAATCTAGATGCTTCAGTAATGAACAATTACAGGCCCATATCAAACCTGCCATTTAAAATAATTGAAAAAGTTGTTTTTCAACAGTTGAGTAATTTCTCGCATTTAAATAACTGTTTCGATGTGTTCCAGTCAGGCTTTCGTCCAAACCACAGCACTGAGACTGCTCTTGTAAAGGTCTTTCATGACATCCACTTAAACACAGACAGTGGCAGAACTTCAGTGTTAGTATTATTAGATCTCAGTGCTGCGTTTGACGCTGTTGACCACAGCATATTACTAGACCGACTGGAAAACTGGGTGGGACTTTCGGAAACAGTTCTAAATTGGTTTGAATCCTACTTAAAGGACAGAAACCACTTTGTTTCTATAGGTAAATACACATCTGAGTTGACAAATATGACATGTGGGATACCTCAAGGCTCCATCTTGGGGCCTCTTCTCTTTAACATCTACATGCTACCACTGGCTCAGATAATGAAAAACAACAACATAAGTTACCATAGCTATGCGGATGACACAAACATTTACGTAACAGTTTCTCCAGGAGACTATGCTCCAATTCAAACACTGAGTAAGTGCATTGAACAAATCAATGACTGGATGTGTCAGAACTTTCTCCAATTAAACAAAGATAAAACTGAGGTAATGGTTTTTGGAGCCAAGGCAGAACGTACAAAAGTTAGCGCTGAGCTTCAGTCTGCAATGTTCAAAACAACAGATAAAGCCAGAAAGCTAGGTGTAGTCATGGACTCTGACCTGAGTTTGAACAGTCACATTAAAACAGTTACTAAATCAGCCTAGTATCACCTAAAGAACATATCTAGGATTAAAAGACTAATGTCACAGCAGGATTTGGAAAAACTTGTTCATGCTTTTATCTTCAGTAGACTGGACTACTGCAATGGTGTCTTCACAGGTCTTACTAAAAAATCTATTAGGAAGCTGCAGCTGATTCAGAACGCCGCTGCTCGAGCCCTCACTAACACTAAGAAAGTGGATCACATCACTCCTGTTCTGAAGTCTTTACACTGGCTTCCTGTGTGTCAAAGAATAGATTTCAAAATACTGCTGCTGGTTTATAAAGCTTTGAATGGTTTAGGCCCAAAATACATTTCTGACCTCCTGCTAAATTATGAACCATCCAGATCTCTCAGGTCTTCAGGGACTGGTCAGCTTTCTGTCCCCAGAGTCAGAACTAAACACGGTAAAGCAGCGTTCAGTTATTATGCTCCAAATATCTGGAACAAACTCCCAGAAACCTGCAGGTCCGCTGCAACTCTGATTACTTTTAAATCCAGGCTGAAGACTTTTCTTTTTGCCGCTGCTTTTAATTTAACTATTCATATCTTAGACTGCACTGTAACTTTTATCCATGTATTTCTTCTTTTAATGTTTATTTTATTAGCTTTTCTTTTTAATGACTGATTTTAAATGCCATTTTCTTGATGTCTTTCATTTTTTGTAAAGCACTTTGAATTGCCTTGTGTTGAAAAGTGCTATATAAATAAACTTGCCTTGCCTATACAAGTAATGTTACCTGCATACTTTGCATTACTTTTGGATTAACTCAATATCAAGCGCAATTCCAATAAACACAAGCAAATAAATATACATGGGACGAGTTGTACTTAAGTGTATTGTGTAAAACACCAGAAAAGTGACCTAAGAAAATAAGTATCTAAAACGTGTAAATGATAGGCTGCCTATAGAACAGTTTAAAAATGCTGTTTTGCATTAATAAAAAAGAAAACGCCATATTTTAGTTAAAGCTGCCATTTTCTTATATTTCCAACATGGTTTTCAGATTATTTTAAATCAAGTAACAAATATAGAAAGAGAGATGTCAATATACATTTGATTTGAAGATTTGTGGCAAACATGGAAGGAAATTCTGAACTTTAGATAATCGTTAGATAATCGGAAAAAAAAGTGTAGATCTGTGTTCACAGATTATTTTACCTGCTGATTTTCAAACGCACAGACAAGCCACACATTCCCATTCAAATCACATGACAAATACCTTTTGCTCGAGTGTCACCTGGAGGCTTGTTGGCTTCTTCTCTCATCACCTGCAAACACAAGAAAGCAACGAACAATGAATTAAACTATGTTAAAGTATGAACACAAAACAATGTCTCATGTTAATCCTACCTGTGAGTCACACTGCTTCCAAAATACTCCAAATATCAGCAGAAATATGATCAGCAGTATTTTAAAGCTAATACTGTTCTTTTCAGGCATTTTATTACTTTGTCTGTTAAACTTGTCTTAGTGCTTCACAGTTTTAGTTCAACTGCTGTTTGCCTTCCTGTGTGAGCAGCTGAAATTCATCAGGAAGCTGATTGTTCGCCTGCATGTGAACAGCTGATCCGTCCACCAGAGGTCCCCGTTGGGTTCACATCTCTATCCTCATGTAATGGTTCAATTTCCCAATACACTTTTATCCAGCAGGGACAAATGCATATTCTTTAAGACTTAAAATAACATAAATGTTGTAGCTGTGTTTGTACCAGTAATATGTACCAATAAAGTTCCTCGGCCGCTCTCTCTGACTCAGCTTCTCCTGCTCCCAACTGTTACGTATTTGTATCTGTCCTTGTGTACTTCTGTCCTTGTGTATATTTTGTAAACCAACTTGGAAGGATAGACATAACTTGAACCTGTCCTTGTTGGACATGCCGTAAGTCTACGTGAAAGTGTGAAACCCTTTTCCTTATGGTTGATTCTCGTTTTCTCCTGTTTTCACGTCAGTGTCGGTAAGAGTCCTGTATGTTTATTTTCTTATTTGTTAGGCAAGATTTTTGTGTTCAGAGATTTGTTTGTTTTGTGGGTTGTTGCACTTATTTGTTAAAAAGAAAACTTTGGTAATTACATTTACCAAACGGCATTCACTGTCTCGTTGTCTATGTTCTTGGGAGTGGGAAAAGAGGAGAGAGTGCACATTTTATGTTGCGCAGGTTCCCCTAGATCTGAGCATAACACCATAAATAAGTAAACAATAAGCAAAGTAGATTGTCCAGAATGTGCATTAGTGCTACGGACAATCTTGCACTAAAGTACATTCTGTGTGTGTGTGTGTGTGTGTGTGTGTGTGTGTGTATGTGTGTGTGTGTGTGTGTGTGTGTGTGCGCGCGCACAAACTGGAAGATTGACAATAAAGTTGACTTTGAAAGTAGTCAGTAAAGTATAAATAAGATTGTTAAAATATATATAAAATAGGCTTTATCTTAAACTTCTGTCGACACCACTGTCTAGCAAGATAATATTTCTATTAACAATAAGTGAATATCCTTTTTCATAATAACAACGATAAGAATAATACAAATATTCTCATTAAAGAAAATGCAAACTTAAACTATAAAAAATAATATCTTACTTATTACTTTTGGGTTATTGTTGTTGTCAACAAAATAATAAAAATATTGAATAAAATCTATTCAATATGTGCGTTGGTGTTAGGATCAGGAGGTCACAGGTTCAAACCCCACTGCAGTCAGCATGTCGTTGTGTCCCTGAGACTCTTCACCCCAAATTGCTCCTGTGGGGATTGCCCACAGTATTGAGTATGGAAGTCCCTTTGGATAAAAGCGTCTAACATGTAATGTCATTTAATCCAAAACACAAGAGATATTTTATTATCTTCACTTAGTGGAACAGATTTATAATGAACACAATAATTGTAATACACAAAAGAGAAGAGGACAAGTGTCATCCCATTATATACAAATAATAATGAAATATTCTAATAAAATAAAATGCAAACTTAATTAAAATAAATAATGTCAAGTGAATGTGGAAATAAATAAATGTGTATTCTCAACTTAATAATAAAAAAAGGATAACAAAAACACAAGACATCTTTTTTTATTCTCATTGGAACAGATTTGTATCATCAAAACCATTTAAACAAACAATTGAAAACAGGACCGTGAACCCAAGCACATCTGTTGATGAAGGTAATGGAAAACACATTTATTGCTTACAATATATTATTAAAATATGAATGCACAGTCACAGCAGCAACATCACATTTGAGATGTTAAAAACAACACTGAGCTTTTAATAATAACTACAACATGTAGATTTGTAATGTATAAACTCTGTCGTCTTGTTTTGGCTTTACAGAAAACAGTCTGTGTGGGTTCAGAGGTCATCTCCTTTTAGTAGAAGCAGTAGTTGTGATAAATGTAGGAAAATATCAGTTGCCAACGTTTTTCTTCACTTGACACCCTGCGTACCAACAACATATCTTTTACCACTAACACTGGTTTGGGTACAGTTGGCATGAATGCATGCATTTTGATTTTAAAAACTATTGTGTGCATATGCTATCTGGCTAACATTAGCAAGGGGTCATTTTTGTTTGGTCAGTTTCCCAAATGCTTACTTCCAAGTATTATACTGATAGTTGAAACGCAAATATTAGATGTGGAGAGACCGCTTAAAAACATTGTTGATAACTAAAATAAAATATTACTAACTCACAGGTTTTGCTGGGACTTGAGGATTGGAATATAAATTGTTTAACAGTTATAAATACTGTATAGTCCCAAAGTATTTTATCTTTGTGAATCAGATGTTTTAAGGTATCGGATGGCATGTTTTATAACAATAAAAGTTAAGGATCTGTTGGAGGAGAAATAAACTATCCTTGAAATTCCCTGCAGTGTATACGTCTCGTTGAAAGCAGGTTTATGGTACAGAGGGGGTTTTACAACATGTATACCCTTTAAAAGTCTGTATGTAACTCACTGTATGATGTACTCACAGGTAGGGTTGCAAAATTCCAGGAATTTTCTAAGATGGAAACTTTCCACGGGAATAAACGGGAATTTATGGGAATAAACTGGGAATTTTCTAAATTGAAGGTTGGCTCTTCATAGGGAACTTAAATATAGTTGTAGAAAGTATATTTTAGCTTAATCTTGACTAAAACAAACAGATGCCATTCAAATACACTTGAATATCCATGCCATAGCACACTGCTTACTGCATGGCTATTGAGACCACACCCCCTACTGGCACTGCGCATTCCTCCATCACATGCACAGATGAGTAATATTTAACTCAGCATTCCTGTTTTCGTTCTTCAATTAAACAAATAATTGTTCAATAAAATAATTAAAACTTGTTCTGTTCTACTTAAAAAAATTAAAATGAAAAAATCTGTTGAAATGTCATGTTTTTTGTTTAATTTTGCATCGAATAATTCCAAAATTCCCCAGCTTAACTTCCTGTGGAAAATTTCCGGAAATGTCCCGCCCCTTTGCAACCCTACTCACAGGACAAGGCCATTGAAAGATCTTACACAAAAGATTGTGTTATGTGCAATTGTTGCATGACTCTCTCGAGACAGGACTGGTTTCAGGTCGCTGCAACAGGGTTCAACCCATTTAACAAACAAAATTTAGTAATCTCAACAGTGCAAACACATATGCAGGTGTTCACTGGCAGCCTCAGGTATATGTTTAACATAGATAAGATATGGAGCAGCAGGAACATTTAAAGGCGGTGCATGAATACCAAGGACAGAATGGCTGACTAACATAAAGATGTGGAAAACAGCAGTGGAGTGCATGAGACTGGCGGAAAATCAGGGTATTTGGAGGCAGATAGGGAGTCATCGAAGTGCCCCAAGGACCCGGAGTAACCTATGGATGTATAAAGAGAATTGGATACAGCATTGGATACGGGTCCACGAATGGAATGACAGTAGATACAAAAGTTCCTGGATCTGGGCCCATTGAGCACACTTGAGTTTTCCTTAAGCCCTAACTCCGATTTCCCGCTCTCGACTCAAATTAATGGAGAGGGGATTTAGCTTTTAGCACATTTCACAACTTTCAGACCCTAATGATTTGAAGAGGTCTATAACATTGATTTGAAGAGGTATTTAAAAGTGTTTGTACTGGGTAGTTTACTTAAAAAAAGAATACAGATGTCTCTTTCCCAATGTATGGAGTAACCTAGGCCCCCAGAAAGTGTGCCGGATATTGAAGGAAATATTCGCAGTGGCCAAACGGCGGTATTACATCTTCTGTCAGACAGCGATTTAATTGGGCTGAAAAAACTTTTTCTCGTTGTCATGTCTGTAAATCTACCCATCACGTACTCTATAGCGCTTATTTAAATCATTAGGGTGTAAAAGTTGCAAAATGGGCTAAAAGCTAAATTCAGGATTATTTTACCTCTCCATTCATTTGACTGAGCCAAGAATAGGAGATAGGAGGCGGGGCTTAAGCAACACATAAGTGCCCATGCTCTATGGGCCCAGATACGGGTACTTTTAAGATAAGATCAAATGATAAGATGTTCTTTATTAATCACAATTTGTGAAAATATTTTTGTACTCGAGAGTCAGACCATTTTGGCTTCACACACTACTGAGCAACTTTCATTGGACAAAACGGGGTCCCACCTCCAACTCTGTATCCAGTTCTCTTCATGAATCCATAAAGTTACCTGACTTGACCCTCACTGGCAGCCCAGCTCCGGGTGGATGATCCACGGCCAGATGGTCAACATCTCCTGTGGCGTGCAGCTGTGCACCAGCATCAAGTTCCTGTAGACGCACGGGTTGTCCCTGTACTTCGCATCAATGCCAAACGTCCTGAAGCCGTCATGCTTCTCAGGAACCAGGCCCAGCTTCTTCAGACACATCCCCGTGTAGACATCGTCAATGGGATACAGCACCACCTGCCGGGATGCGTTGTGGAGACGCAGAGCCAACTCCCCCGAGTACAGATATCCTCCGCCACCTGCATAAGTCGGGTACACCCCCACAAACACACTCTCTGGGACAAAGTACTTGAGTCTCCGGTTCCTGTGAGGACCGGCGTCATTGATAACATCACCTACGAACAGATCCTTGGCTTTTTTCTCCGGCAGGCCCTCCAGGAGGTCTACAATCCGTACGGTGTTGACGAAGACGTCGTCGTCACCCTTCAGGATGAACTGGCCGTGGGGGCAGTGTTCGCTGAACCACTCCAGGAACAGGACGTCCTTCAGGGTGAGGTTGTAGAAGGTGTCCCGGTAGTCCCACTGGAGGACGTCTTTGTGGAGCTTGGCCTCGTGGTCCAGCATCCCCAGCAGGTCTGGGAAGTGATCCACGGGCAAGGTGTTGCCTAGCAGGAACACCGTCACCACTGAGCGATTAGCTATGACCCCCGCCCGACCCCATGTTTCACGGATGGCCTGCCGCCGGTCAAAGTGTGGGATCAGGGATTTGACCGCCAGCAGCAGGAAGGGTTTTCCCTTACAGATATGAGGCTGGTTTATCAGCATGGGGTATGTCCTGCAGCGCATGTGCAAAAGAAAATCCTGGAAGCCCTTTGGCAGGGAGTTGTAGTCCATAATTTGCATTGGGACTCTGTTATCCGGCTCACAGAGGTCAGGGGGCCCGGTGTTATTCAGCCAATCAGGCAGCTCGATGAGGGAGTCGCTCGAGAGCATAGAGTTCACAATGGGGTTGAAGAGGAAGTCCAGGCGCTGCTGCTCCTTGTTCCAGAAGGATTTACTCTCTTCCTGCCTGTGCCAGAACCTCTCGGATGGGATTCGAACTTTGTGGCGGCCACTTTTGTGACGCCGGATGTTCCACGTGACGCAAACCAGGAGGCAGACGAAGACGTTGAGCATCATGATCACGCAGAGCTTTCTGCGGCCTGCAGACATGATTCCTCCCCTCTGCGTCTATAGAGAGGACAGCAAAATTAAGAAAATCCATGAAAATCAACACAGAGCAGGAAAAAATCTGCAGAATCAGGACTTACAACAAAGCCAAAAGGGACATTTGGAAACATGGAGAAAGATAAATCGACCCTGAAACTTTTATCAAAAATAAAACTAGATGAATCTGAAACAGGAAGCTTGATTTCACCACTGCTTGGTTTCAGAGTTCAAGACGGCTGCGAACAAGGCCGCATTTTAATCTCTGATCCTGAGAGGAATGGGCCCATGAGCATTCTCTCCTCACCCCCTCCTCCTCAATCACATGTTTCTAATTCAGCCGTGCACATGACGCTGGTTAACTGACAGCCGTTTTTGTTATTGTCCACTGACTGACACACACAGATGAGCACTGTCATGAGAGACTGAGCATGCAGCAAAGCAACGTTTTTCAGTCACTTAAATACATGTAGAAACGTGTTGCCGTGGACAAAAGCCCTAAACAGTTATACCACTAGATGCCACTACTAAGTTTGTTTCTTGTGCAGATTTTATTTATTGAAAAACAGATGTTTAATTTACACTGCAGTCCCAACATGTTTCCTACATAAAGTTGTAATTAAAAATGTTATTTTAAAATAGTAGAGATATAGTTATACAAGTCATTTTGAATGAAAAAACAGTTTCACATGAATATACTCATATAAAATAGCAAGTGGAATACAATTCAATAAGACGACACGTGTCCTACTTGTTGGGTCACATGATACGGAAGCTATTAAATAGCTATATGAAATAGAAGGTAGAATAAAGTACAAGAAAATATGCGTCCAGCGTAGTAATAATGTATGCTATGGATAGAGTTAATGGGCCACATGACATGGAAGGTATTGAACAATGTAATGAGAAACTGCTGCATGTGCATTACATATTAATATAAAAAATAGAAGGTGGGACAAAAAAGAGGTGTGTCCCACTGTGTATAATAATACATGCCTTTGTTTGAGTCATTAGGTCACATGACATGAAAGCTATATATCACCTGAGACAGTAGAGGGGGGTCAGTTGGGGCTGGAGACGCAGCGCTCTCCAGGTCTCATGTGGAGGAGCTGCAGGAAGGAGAACCACGTCTCCAACAAGAACCAGACGGTTGTTTCTGCATCCATCTGCAGTTAAACACAAAGACACATTAACCAGGAAGAAACTCAGCGAAGTGCAGGGATAATTGTGGTTATAAATTGGGATTGCTTGTCCAAAGCGGCTACTAAAGTAATGTAAGCTTGCGATAATGATCTTCAGCCTTTGCAGTAGATCAATCACAGAGAAGTGAAGATGAAAATCAAAGTTTACTTAAGGGCAAAACTTAATTTACTGCCTGAGCAATGTTTACAGAGTGGTAGGAATTTGTGTAGAAGCTGTAAAATATTAATTATTTATCAAACTGCAGAGCTGTACAACTTTAATTGCAGTGTGAACGGGAAAAGGCAGTTTGTTCTTTACTGAAAGATAATCTGATTAGATAAACGAGACGTAAGTGGTTTCATTTTGTTTATATAGTATATTAATTTTATATATTAACAAATGAAGGTTACTGCCATGTGTTTTATTATAAATCAAGGGACATTCATCTTTTCCGCCTTTTGACGTCCATTATAACTTCAGAATACAACACTGCAAAAAACAAGTAATGATTTTAAAATCTGAGTTTTAAGATTAATAGCAGAGTTTATTTTAATATTGTACATCAGGAATTATATTTAAGCTATTTTACTTTTGACATTATTCACATGTGGACTGAACTCAAATAAACTGTTCACATTTGGCCCTAATCCTCTTCCGTAGCTTACACTGACAGATGCGATGGACTCATTCTAAATCTGAATTACACTTTATTGCTGTTTTCCCTAAAGTTAGAGCCCTTTTCTACACTATAACACAGAAACAACAGCAATAAACACTTGATTTATTCAACACATGTCATGCAAGTTATACCACACAAGTACAAAGTCAAACTGCTCTTGTTTTTGTACTTTAAGATCTACTCAGCGGTCAAACTCTGTGTTAAATGTAAGGTTATGTCGCATATCTGCGCAATAAAAACAATACAAACTTTGGGAGTTATATGTGTGTGACTAACTTACCTCTCAGACCGCCTCCGCACGTCCTCGTTGTGAAATCAGATTAAAAAGCAGGCAGGTTGCAGCTCGTGCACCTGAACTCACCCTCATTCCTTCCTTCACGCGGCGCGTATTTTGGAGATCAACTGCGCACTAATCCTCATTCTCTGAAATACGAACACTGTGAAACCCTTTCCAATCTTTAAATATCCAACAGACAGATCACCTCCTCTGTTCACTGAGGGGGGAAAGGTGGAGAAGTGTAGCCGAAGTGAGAGACTCCCCTGCGCTCAGACTCCTCCCTCAGGTTGCATGGCTGCAGTTCAAAAGTGTTGCAAGGATTCCCAAGTGCAAAACACACACCCTCCCCTTTTTACCCCTCTACATTTAACATCTTAAACTCTGGGCTGAAGTGTAGTGGTAGGCCAAATACTCAGATCTTGTAAATAAGTATTACTACTAATACAATACTGTAGACATATTATGTTGTAAGTTAAATAGGCTACCTGCTAAAAAAAAGTTCAGTGTATCAGCATCAAAATGAACGTAACCCTTACATGCATAAGTGGGTCTTTTCTGACCCGGTGAGGTGGTTTTCTTAGAATATCTTTGTAATAACTGTTTTTGATAATTTCATATTCCAGCTATCCCTCAAAAAACATATTTTGGATATCATGCGATTCAAATTTTAAATTGACATTTTAAGAAATTGTAGTTTTCGTATCACTACCCCAAGCTTCCATAAGTGGGTCAAAAAGGACCCGCGTGCATTTTCTATGGAATTTCGATTTTTTTCAAAATGTAAAATAAATGTCTAAAATTATAAATAGTGAAAAATTAAATATAAAATATTTCTAGTGTGAACCAAAAGATAATTATATATATATAAAATATAAGTGATTTTCTTAACCAAAATGGCATAAAAACACATTATTCTAATACGGGTCCTTTTAGACCCACTTATGGAAGAGTGTAGTCAGTCACTCTAAGGGCATCGAAGGGTTAAAGAACAAAGATTAATCCTGCAAAATAATATGTTTACAATTTATATTTTGTAATCATTGCTGTGGTTGAATGTTGTAGATGCAAAAATAGGGTTTTTATATGTTTTGATGTATGCATAAATACTCATCTTAACCTATAATAATGCTGTAGTGTTGGAGAGAGGGAACACAGGGATATTAGCTTTTGCAGACCATGACATACACAAACACCACTACAGGTCAGGGAAAACTCCAGAAGTATAATTGGGCTCATTTAATATCTGTGTGCAGCTTTCCTGTCCTGTGAGAACCACATACCTCAAAGTCCACTTTTCACCACATTTATCGAAAAAAGCCACCCTGTGTTCAGCTTTGTGGAGATGCATTATCCAGCTGAAGGGTTTTTAAATAGCTTATTTAACTTCAGAAGTAGGAGAATGTTATCAACACATAAAGGGAACACTTAAGTTCATCACAAACATCTGGAGATACATGGTTTTTACTGGAGGAAGAAGATGGAAAACTGAGCTAGCTAACTAAAACGAACAATGTTTGTTTATTTTGGAGTAGCAGTTGTCTTATCAAAGCAGTTTGAGTCCATCTCCACGTCTTCACCCATAAATCACCAACAGTTTATGAGACATGACACGCTGATGATTAGAAGTAAAGGTGATGAGATGTTCCAACCAGACGTTTATTACAAAGCATTAATGACAATTACAACAAGGACATATTTACATTGAGCAGTTCTTCAAAAGTGATTCATTAAGTTCAAAAGTGCAACCATATATTTCTCTGAGCCCTGCAAGCACTGACAAATCTTTATATAATAAATGATACTTTAGATTGAATTCTCTTTGTATTTATGGCCGTCAAACAACAAACCTGACCTTTGTTTCAGATGTCCACTATAACTGAAAATAACAAATAAATGAATCGAGGATTTTGCATTATGATTGAATCAAAACACAATAATTATGTGTGTAAGCATATTCAATACAGTATAGGCAGCTAGAGCCAATAATCTCCAACATGATCTTGTGTTGGGTTGTAATTGCAATCTCGAAAGCAAGGGGTTTTATGGTTTATACTTTATTGATTTAAGAGTTTGTTTATCAGGCATTTTATTGCTTGTCAGTGTCATCCACCTCTGGAGCAATATAACCTCTGCACTGAACACAGACTGCATCCCACTGGATCTGACTGAATCAGTGGAGTGGAGGTTTAACTAACTGCATTTATATAAACGCTCTTAACCTGAACTAATGAATCAAGTCCTTAATCAAACTGTTCAAGTGCTGCTGAGATCCTGCAGGCTTTTGTTCCTCTTAAGAATGAATGGGCCACGTGTAATCTCCACCTGCAGGCAGTCTACCTGACACCAGGTAGCTCAGAACGGGATGATCGCACCATTTCCTTAAAGGAGCAGGACGCTGTAAACTCTGTTCAGGTACATGGCAATCACCATGGTAACAACAGAGCGCTCTCATCAGTCTAACCTGATACTGTCAGCTAAATGCTTATGTTACCATGCCAACATCTTAATAAGTGTTATATGCATCATATAGCCACTTGTAGGGATGAATACAGTTGTATTGAATGAAAGGCTAACATGTTGTTAGCATTAGCTACCAAGTCAGAGGGAAAAAATCATCATGATTCTAGCTAAATGCTAACATTAGCTCAAGTGAGCATTTTTACATTTATGCTCAGAAACATATTCAGAATATTGACACAATATCATTTTATGCTAATGTTAGCATTTTATCACAGGTTTATTATACCTGTAGATTGAGTAGCTAAGGCGTGAACATTGAATGCAAATTATTGTTTTTATTTAACAGTTTCTTCTCCATAAACAGCATCAGTTGAAAATTGCGCCGTCTGTTAATATCAATGCTTTTCAGTTGTTTGCATCTTTCGTTGACTTTAAATACATTTTCAGTCCAAAGACTTCAGTTTATGATCAGTCTGAACTTTAGATCTAAAGCTGTGTCACCCTCTTCATCATTTTCAGATTACATTGCAGTGTTTACTTTAATGACTTTTGTTTCTGTTGCATTATATAATAAAAGAACATGCTTGAAAATGTTGCTTTAACCTACTTAATTTGCAAAGATGTATTCCCTTTCTACACACTTTCAGAAAGGGAATAAAGAAGGATAACTCTTATTTAAAAAAAAAACTAAACAATTCAGCACTTTGAGTAACACTTTTTTGGTCCATAAAAAAGTGACAAGTTGTATTGAAATGAGGATTATGCATCTCATACGGTATGTCTTTCAAAGGTCTGTCGGCAGAGCCATGTTGGATCCATCCTGGCATATCAGCAGAGAGGAAACAGTTATTTTCTCTGAGACAGAAACCCACCTTCCCATTTCTCCGCTGCCTGAGGAAAACCTCTCTTAAAGTTTCAGGTGCGAGGAACGATTCTGTCGATGCTCTGCTGGATATCAGACATCTTCTTCAGCACCTGGTTGACTTTGGCTTCATCAAACTCCAGACACACGAACTCTGAGTCCTGAGAGAGGCAGACGACATTTCAGTAAAACACCTTATCAGAGTGCAGACATTGAATTTCACTCAGATTTTTGGCACTTTTTCCCGATATCTCCCCCCCAATAAATAATAGAAATGGCTTTTATGCACACAAGCATGTATAACAATAGGGGAAACCACATTATATAAATAGCACCAATGGCATATATAAAGATTTATTTAAAATTGAATGGATTAATGACACCTAACACCTAAATCTCAAATATCTAGATTTTTGGAAAATATTGTATATTGTACCGCTATAAAAAAATAAACAATTAACACTGAATTTTTGCCTGATAATTGTAAAGGAAACTTCTGTGTAGCAGCAATGCAGTGGGAGTCACCGACTCAGGAGAGAGACACGGGAAGAGCAGGTGCTTCGGCCGGAGGATTCACATCACAAGTCACATCAGCCACGATCTGACTGCACGGGAGAGTTGCCACGTCAATTCTGAAGAACCCTCCCCAGACCCCTGTATTTAGCTAGTTCAGAGAGCATCATCAACATGCTGCATATCATAACACCTCTATCTGCTGACGCCAAGAGGCAGGAACATAGAACCATAACACCTCTATCAGCTGACGCCAACAGGCAGGAACATAGAACCATAACACCTCTATCAGCTGACGCCAACAGGCAGGAACATAGAATCATAACACCTCTATCAGCTGACGCCAACAGGCAGGAACATAGAACCATAACACCTCTATCAGCTGACGCCAACAGGCAGGAACATAGAACCATAACACCTCTATCAGCTGACGTCAACAGGCAGGAACATAGAACCATAACACCTCTATCAGCTGACGCCAACAGGCAGGAACATAGAACCATAACACCTCTATCAGCTGACTCCAACAGGCAGGAACATAGAACCATAACACCTCTATCAGCTGACGTCAACAGGCAGGAACATAGAACCATAACACCTCTATCAGCTGACGTCAACAGGCAGGAACATAGAACCATAACACCTCTATCAGCTGACGCCAACAGGCAGGAACATAGAACCATAACACCTCTATCAGCTGACGTCAACAGGCAGGAACATAGAACCATAACACCTCTATCAGCTGACGTCAACAGGCAGGAACATAGAACCATAACACCTCTATCTGCTGACGCCAAGAGGCAGGAACATAGAACCATAACACCTCTATCAGCTGACGCCAAGAGGCAGGAACATAGAACCATAACACCTCTATCAGCTGACGTCAACAGGCAGGAACATAGAACCATAACACCTCTATCTGCTGACGCCAAGAGGCAGGAACATAGAACCATAACACCTCTATCAGCTGACGTCAACAGGCAGGAACATAGAACCATAACACCTCTATCAGCTGACGCCAACAGGCAGGAACATAGAACCATAACACCTCTATCAGCTGACGCCAACAGGCAGGAACATAGAACCATAACACCTCTATCAGCTGACGTCAACAGGCAGGAACATAGAACCATAACACCTCTATCAGCTGACGCCAACAGGCAGGAACATAGAACCATAACACCTCTATCAGCTGACGCCAACAGGCAGGAACAGGGAGACAGAACACTGAGAGCACAGCAGCCAAGGTTACGAGGTGCGTGTGCTCAGTCAGGACCGTTTGAACTGATAAACTGGGTCAAAGTTATGGGCCTTGGAAAATATTCCACAACAATAATTATCACACTTTTAAATGTTCTTTAGTATCAAAGTGATCCAGGGATAGCTCTCTTTGCATCTGTGTTTACAATGCAAATAGGAGCTGCTAATATTGCTCATACTATACATACTTTATTAATACTTGGCATATTTAAAACATGTTAAATGGTACTTCTTTCCAGATACTGTAGTTACAAAAAATAAATAAATATGAAAGTAAGACACAGTACATTTTTCATGTTAGACTAAAATGTCTTGGACAGTGCTAATTACACGTATTTCTTAATACACAGATATTTAAAACATGTGTACATATAGATAAACAAAGCTGGTGTCTGCAGGGTCCCACAGACTCGGACTATCTTCTCTGAACAACACGACCCCCTTCGGACTGACCTGTGTTCATCACCTGATACTGAAAAATGGATGAAGCCCTCTACAGCTATAATGTGAGTGACTCCCATCTGCCCCCATCTTTGTCTTCCTTTATTGTTCTCGTACCGCGATGATCCCCCAGCTGGTTTATACTGTCTGTGTCTCTTAGCACAGAGCATGAGATATTACTGTGAACATAAGCAATACTCTAATATATAAACAATGGTGGTCAAATGTTTTTTTCAAACTTTATTAAGATTCAAGTTGACTTGTATTCATGATTAAATTATAAGGTGTCTAAACGCTGCAAATGCAAATTAGAAATCAAAGCTCTGGCAGAGTTTTTTTTATCTATAAGATAAGTAATAATAGTTCATACTTTTAATATAATAAGGACTGCAACTTAATGATTGTTTCTTTTATCAATTCACCTTGTGTCTTAATTATTTTGTCTACCAATTAAAAGTCTTAAATTGACAGAAAATAGGGGAAAAGCAAAAAACTACAACCTAAAATCCCTATAGCTGTTTCTATTTAAAATATAAAATACAGAAAAATACTAAATCCTCACTTAACAGTCTTAAAAACATACATGTATTTACTGTAGCTAAGAGTGTAGTAAGTCCAAAATAATAATAAAACAGTAATTAATAATCTTGAATCAGAGAGTTTGAAAAAAGTTGCCTGAAAACATTTTGCATAAATTATTAAAATCATATTCAAAATAGTTTATTATTATTTTTCAGTTTTTTTACTCAAAGTTTCATCAGATCATATTTTTAGGGAACAAAATAATGAACCTAATAAATAAATCAACAGAAACATTTTGGCCTTGTTTCCAAAGTCTGAACTTGCTCCACACGGATGAACGGCATCGTCTCATCCGGCTCCACTGGGATGTAAGAGCTTAAGGACACCTTGATGTTTAATGTGACTCTCCACCTACTTCTGCAGCCTTCAGGACTCTCTGGGCTAAATGTAGACATGATTGAATAGTAGTAAAGTATAATACAGCAGAGTGAAGCTCCAGTCTGCTGACCTGCTTTCTCTGAGCTGTGGGAGCTGCACATTGGGTCAAAGAGAATGGGAACAAGCCTCCTAAAGCACAAAGTGTCATCAACATCACACACTACCTTCACTTTCAGAATAAAGAACCCAAGTAACTGAACTCCAGACAAATGTTTGGTCCATTTTCTAGATGTACCTACTAAGATATTACAATCCATATTCAAGAACACCATAAAACCTGACATTCATCCATCCCAACATTTGGTGCAGTGACGTATTATTGAAGGAAGTCACATCACCACCGCTAAGCTAAAGGAGGCTAGTGTTCAACTCGATGACGTTTTGTAAGCTTCAAAATTCACCAGTGAGGTTTTCACTGACGCGTTTTATGTTACGTGAAATCTTCCGTTTGTGATAACCATAGGGATGAGAATCTGATCGATAGAGATACCAGTACTGCGTATTGATAATGACAATTCTCCTATTGATACAGTACTTTAACACAAAAATACATTACATAAAAAGATCCCTTACAGCTGTTATATTTATTCTTTGTATATAACTATAGACTTTTATCTCAAGTGTTGTCTCGTGTGAGGTAGTTGTTATTGGTCTTAACGAACTTTTCATAAAAAAAAATTCAAATCAATCTTCACTTTGTCAGGATTCTTACCATGATAAGAAATACAATATACCATATCGTACACACAGTTTTTACTTTTCCTGAATATAATCTTCCTTTATAAAATATACAGAGCAGCAGCAACTGTGAGGAGCCGCAGGAAGTCATGCTAGTATTTGGGAAAGCAGGTCAGGTTTCACTTTCCATCATCCCAATATTGATATGTCAACATCAGCTGCCTCAAGTGCCCTCACCTAATAAAAGTGAAACCCTCAAGGTCTGCAGTTCTCCTTAAAACTAAAATACGACGAGTACAGAAGGCTGGAGGAAAATGGTTTCCCTAAAGTGTGTCAACCCACAAGCTAGAGGCGTCACTGCCAAGAGTAGAAATGTCATCACAGCAGGTATGGTTATTTTTGCTATGTGTCATCGCTGCAGGTAGTCTGGTTATTGCTGCAGGTAGCATTGTTCCAGAGACCCACAGCAGAAGATTTAGAAACAAACAGGATGAACTGTGCCGACGTCATGGCGATATCTGACCTATGATGGAAGCATGCTTAAATATCAATGCTGTACACACACACAAATATTCTCTTTAATCTATTTAGGACATCTGGCCTCGGCGTCCATCGCAGAGTCATGTCCCCTCATCCTTTCAGACAAATAAATCAGTCTAATCAACTGTCTACAATTTAGTCCTGCTGTTCAACACATCAGACAATGTCAGAAATGTCATAGTAGTTATGGACTCTGACCTCATTTTTAAAACCCCACACCAAAGGAATTACAAAATCAGCATTTGACCGCACCTAAAAACATATTTAGACTGAAAACATGTCTAAACACCGTCTAGAGCAGGGGTGCCCACACTTTTTCAGCTTGGGAGCTACTTTTAAAATGACCAAGTCAAAGTGATCTACCTACAGGGCTGCCCCTGC
The DNA here is from genome assembly GCA_902827135.1 of Harpagifer antarcticus. Classification (NCBI taxonomy): domain Eukaryota; kingdom Metazoa; phylum Chordata; class Actinopteri; order Perciformes; family Harpagiferidae; genus Harpagifer; species Harpagifer antarcticus. The sequence continues at coordinate 161,667 of CADEHL010001441.1, forward strand.
CCAAAGTCATGTGGTGAGGCCCTGTGTGTCGCGAGCGGGGGGGGGGGGGCTAGTGGACTGCGAGCACCGGAACCTCGAAGCGGCGGAGAAACTGTGGCGTGATTACACTTATAGTGCCTCATGTGCGCTTCAGACGAGGAGGTGAGGCCCCCCTTATTTCTTTAGTGGAATTGTATAAATTGGAAAGCTAAATAGGTCATCAGCTCGCCGGTGATTTGCAGCTGGCGCAGTTGACCGTGCATGCGTGGTGAACTGCGTGTTAGAAAATATGAGATCTCAGACTGGCTTACCTGTATGTCAATCAACTGGCAAATGCCATAGAAAGAATGGATGATAGGCTATTTTTTCAATGCCAATGCGATCTACCCACACTACCTTCGCGGTCGACCGGTCGTAACGTATTGGGCACCCCTGGTCTAGAGAAACTGGTCCATGTCTTTGTTCTTAGCTTTATTACTGCAACAGTGTCTTTCAATGTCTCTGTAAGAAATCCATTGGCAACTCATCCAGAACGCTTCCGCCAATGCAAGGCTTTTATTGTCATGGCCACATTAGCTACAGTGTCGATATGGCAATGAAAAAACCGTAGGTCACAGGCTCCTCCAACAGAGCAACATGAATATATATAGGAGACAAAACAAATTAAACAGATAAAATAGTGCAAGAGAATCTTTTGAGATGTGCAAGCTATTGTATAGTAGAGTGGGTGTGATTGGATTAGATGTTGCGGACAAAGTTAAAAGCACACAACGAAATGTAAACAAACACTGAAATAAAACAGGAAGGAGTTGGAGAGGAGCCAAAGACACGGCAGCCCTCATCACCAACGCCTTCTTTGTCCTCACCAAAACTAAAAGAATTGAGCACCCGCCCCATCGCCCCAGTTCTCACCGCTCTGCACTGGCTTAAAATAACAAGCTCAAAATCTTCCCCTGAGCTCTCAGATCATGGAGAACAGGTTTGCTCATCGTCCGCAGGGTCATCACCAAATACGCAGAGGCAGCTTTTAGCTTTCATGCTCCACAGGTCTGTAACAAACCTTCTGAACATCTGACGTCTACTCCAAGCCCGAGTTCTTATAAATCAAGGCTGAAAACCTTTCTCCTTACCGCTGCTTTTCCAGAAGTCTTCCAACGATGTTTTTATCATTGCACTTCGGCACGTCTTGTTGCATCATCTGTATTTACAATGTCTATTTTTAACTATACTTTACTACTTTCTATCTTCATTTCAAACCTTTTTTAAGCAGATAGGTTCCTTGAGATCATAGATCTCTTTTTCAAGGGAGACCTGCACATCTCTTCTATGAATTGTATTTTTGTTCAACTTATTTTATTTTGTATTATTATGTGTTAATGCCTGTGTAAAGCACTTTGATTTGCTTTTGTGTCTGAAATAAGCTTTATAAATAAACTAACCCAAACTTTAACCTTAATCTTAGTCTTAGTCTAATATTTTGGTGTGTTGGCAGCACTGTTTTCCTGGTCATGAGTATTTTGGGACCATCCACTACGATGGGATTAATGCAACAGCAAATGATCAACAGAAGCCAAACACTGGAAGCGTGGGGGCTTCTGGGTCGGAAAACATTTAGAGATGAACTGAAATAAAAATATATGAATCTTCAGATCTCAACAATTGAGTTATGTGACTTCCTGACCATCAAACAATCATGATTGGGCATTTACGTGGCAGTGGGGTGTAATATAAGACCCTTTTTTTCAGGATATTCTCGACCTCTGCTGCTAAAGTGTATTATTCTAGTCTATCTACGCAACATGTGTCAAACTCAAGGCCCGGGGGCCAAATCAGGCCCTTGGTGGATTTAATTTCGGCCCGCAGGATAATTTCGAATTACTATTAGATCTGGCCCGCCGGTATATTGCACGCACACCTTCACTCCATCCTGAGGGTCTCCTCCGCTCAGAGCCTGACCCCAAACATTGATGACCTTGCACCTGAGATGAGATGCCAAGTATCTGAGCTAGCATCACAGAGCAGCACACTGAGTTCACATGTTTCCTTCTGCACTTTCTCTCACGACAACAGGGCATGTTTGGTTTCTTTGAGGGAAATAGTTTTGTTGAAGCTGTTGTTGGCCTGTGGGAAAATGTACTCATAAGAAATTACTCTGGAGAAGCTGCAGATAGAGCCAGAAGAAATGAATGCAACTGATTATTTAATGTTGTTTTTATAGGCAATAATTTAAGCTTTGTTAGTTCCAGGTTTAATATTTGCAATAAGTTCATTTCAATAAGTTCTGCAATAAACATTGAACCAGTCCGGCCCTCCACTAGTACCCATTTTTTTATTTTGGTCCACTGTGTGTTTGAGTTTGACCCCCCAGATCTACGGCAAGTCCCTCAACTTCATGTGATATGATAAAGGCTGCATAGAGAGGAGAACGTGATGGAGGTCAATAAACAGACTTTTGCACTGTTAACTTATTTGCATTAATGTCACAAAAAGGTACTTCCATTATTAACAACCTGGACAGAAAGGTGGGCCTTGTTTGTGGCTAGCAAGTGTTTCCACTTTGTTCGCCAATGTGCCAGCTTCATTTCACTATGTTACTTCAAAAACACTTTAAATTATGAGTCAGTGAAATGCAGTGTGCTGCAGACGTGCGTTGAAGCACATGCTCTGCTTTAGCCCTCCCAGGTCTCTTGGATCAAAGTCAACAGATTGTTTGATGTGCTTGTGCTCAGAATTACCCGGCAGATACAGTTAAATTCTGCCGTGATTAAATGCCATCATGTTCCAAACCACATCAAGGGTTATTTCTGAAAGAGTATGGAGCTCAAATGCTTTCTCTCTCGCCGGTTTACCAAAGGTGAGTTCCTTTTTATTTCCTGCTTTTTTGCACATACTCTCTCCAGTACAGGTTAGCTCTGAGTGTTAGCGATGCTAATGTAAACACATTGTTTCTGATAGCAACTTTCTGATTACAGACATATTTCCCATATGTCATATCGGACGCAAATCTGGATCAGCTCCGTTGTACCCCCGTTTTTAGAGATTTGGGTACGGAGGAAAAGAGAGAGGGTTTTATTTTCTGACACGTGAGTTCCCTGACACACCGAGGACACATGTTTATGTATACAAGACATCAAAAAGAGCATTTTGCATGATTGTAATTGCCATAACTACACTGTAGCTACTCTGCATCTGACAATAAAGCCTTTGAATCTTGAATGTTGAATAAGTACGCAAATTGAGACGGAGCATAAGAGACATTGAATGGCTTCTCTTCAGGCTCACCTGTCCGGCTCGGCCCAGCTCCAGCTCCATGAGGGCCACGGGGCCGCTGTGGGCTGCGTCCCCCCGGCTGGCCGCAGTGTGGAGGTCCACCCTCCAGGAGAGGCCCCTGAGACCGGGCTCCCAGCGGCTCTGAGACAGCAGACTCTCCCTCACCCGCACCCGCTGGCTCTTCCAGAAGCGAGAGAGGGCGGCGGCCTGCTCCGCACCCAGCCCCCCGCTGCCCTGCCTCTTCGTCTGCGCTGTGAGGAAGGCCTCCAGCTGGGAGGGGTCCATGTCTGCTGTGGCAATAGACTGTCAAGTCAAAGTCAAAGTCAACTCTATTGTCAATCTTTCAGTTTGTGTGTACAGACCAGAGGTTGCGTTAACCGAATATTTTCCGTCTATGACGGATTTTTTTTAACAATGACGGACAAATCTGAAAGCAGTCCGTCATTTTGACAGATTAGAACAAACTCAGAACAGCGCCAAAGTTTCCCCGCAGCGAGGCTCCGGTGTTAAGCATGCCCGCCAAAGAGGAAGTGATATAGTTTCCAAACCTAACTTTGCCGTATACAAATCATTGAAATGTCTGAGTTTTTGCTTTACGCTGTGGCACGCTCCCGCGAGGTGCAGTGGGCATGCATAACACGACATAACACCGGTGCTAACAGTTCACGAACGGGCGTTCCCCCCCCCAGCAGAGTTGTGTACAGACTGACGGGTAATAATGGATTTTGACGGAAATGTTACGATCCTGGCCGGCCAGCGAAAAAGTCTAGCGCAACCTCTGGTACAGACATAGAGATCGAAATACCGTTTCCCACAATACTGAATACAACAATTCAAATATGTATACAAATATGTATATTTGTACATTTTACATTGATATTCTATTTAATTTTGAATAATCCTTTCTTGCACAATAATATCCTGCATTATATTTGTTACTGGAAATTTGTATTTCCACTGGTATATGTTTATTTTTTATTCTTTAACTTTTTTAATTTGTAAAGCTATTTCATTTCTATTTCTGAAATATTTTAGACAGTTTATTTCTTGTGTCTTCATTTCTCTTAAGTACATTGCCTTGTGTTTTTGATGCTGCAACGCACACATGTCCCAAATTGGGGTCAATAAAGTACCTATCTATCTGTCTATCCATCCATCTATACACAATCAACATTTATACATATGCACATATTAAGACATAAATAAAAGCGCAACAATCAATATATACAAAATAACAGTCACTTCAATATCTTTGGGAATGTACATTAGTGCAAGATTTTCCATAGCAGCGTAAAAGGTGTATTTGAGCGTCTGAGTGTGTGTGGGGTGTTATAGTCCAGTGGGTGAGGGTGACTGAGAGATGGATGAAAAGAAGAGGAAGAGGAGGATCAGGTGAAGGTGCTTTACAAAGCTGGAGTTCAAACAGTGGCCGTTTCTCAATGTCGAGTACCTGCTCCAGAGCCACTATTTCAAGTATACTACGTCATCGAGTGGCGCCGAATGCTGGGCATTTAACATGCATTTAAACAGTCCTTCGGCGCCACTCGATGATGTAGTATACTTGAAATAGTGGCTCTGCAGCAGGTTTACTCGACATTGAGAAACGGCCTGTGTCAGGGTGGGGGGGGTTATCAGGTCCCAAACGCAGATCGAGGAGAAGGGGTACAAAGTGTAACAAAAAGCTAGCTTTATTTAAAGCGGTAGTCCATAATGTCTTTACAGTAATTTGTCCTAATCATGACAACAGTAAATATCTTATTCCTAAATGTTATACAGAATTTGAAAGTATATTTTTATTTGCACTTAACTTGTGTTATGAATTGATTGTTGTAAAATATTGTAAAGTTGTTTTCTTGGCTTTCCTTAATCTCATTCTGTGGTTATAATGTAATGTATGTTAGTGCTGCCCCCTGCTGTCTACAGGTGAGACACACAGACAAAGACTAACGTATGTAAACATCTCAGCTTTAATACGTTTTACCCATCACCATTTACAGGTAAGACATTATAATCAGGATTCAAATACACTAGTTATTATCTCAAATCTAACTGTTGGATCAGCTTTACTTCAGATCATCTTCACATTAAACTATTGTGATACTCTGTTCTTTCTTTAGCACATTAGCATTACCTTGCACTGCCCTCATTCTCAGTACCGGTACTTCCTTAAGTATATTTTGCACAATAGCTTGCATAGTAATAAACGGACATTGCACATATTCTTTTTAATGTGTTGTAAATATAAACCTTAAATTTGAAGTAGGCTAAATGCATGTATTTACATTCCACCAATGACCCCTTTTTCTACTTACTGCTCACACTAAATGTATAAACTGTTAAGTATATATTTGTAGTTATTATATAAATAACGCTAATTTATGTGCACACAGAAAAATAAAACATTATATTGTGGCTGATATTTCTGCAGTAGGCTAAAGTCAGGATGGAGTTTTGTCTGCATTACCTTAATGAGGGCTTTCATCTTTTCATGGAGAGCCTTGAACTCCTCCTGCGACAGCTCGGGATACAGCTCATCTTTCAGCAGCTCCTCTGTGATTTCGCTGTTGCTATAATACACTTTTTGAGCTATTCCATTCAACAGTCCGCTCAAAGATTTCGATGCCTCTACATCCGCCATGTTTGCTTGTCAGTGGTCACATGAAGCAGGGGTGGGTCATAATCACGTGAAGTCTGGCACAAGATGGCATTGTGGGAGTTGTAGTTTTACAGTGCTTGAAACGTTTAATTGCTTTTTCTTTCTTTTTTTCCACAAGGGCTTCAGGTATTATTCAGATAACGATATATATTATATTAACAGTACACGTGAAGGCATTTTTAGATTCGATTGGCCATTCTAACTAGCTTCACTTTTACATTTCCACCTAAATTAAATGAGTTAATTAAGAAGAACAGAATACATATTCATATGCTTTACTTATGATTACCAACACATTATTATCTTACATTAAAGTACAAAAGTATTATCAGCAAAATGTACTTTGAGTATAATAAGTAATCATTGTGCAGACAAATGGCCTATATATGATTATATATATATATATATATATATATATATATATATGTGACATTTCTAGATTATATTGTTGCATCAAGAAGCATTACTGTTGTAGACAAACAAAGTTCAGATTTACTATTTGTAAAATATTAAACTAATTTGACTCTATTCTGAAGTTAGTCCATTAGTTAATTTTTAGACATGTATTTTGTTAAACGTATTTAAAGCTGTTACATAAATGTAGTGTAGTGTAAATTACATTATTTATCTTTCAAATGTAGTGGATTAGAAGTATTGATTAGCATTACATGGAAATACTCAAGTAAATTACAAGTACCTCAAAATTGTACTTAAGTACAGTACTTGAGTAAATGTACTTGGTTACTTCCCACCTCTGCATATTAACAATATTCATCCAAATCATTAATATTTCAAAATGATTTGCATGCACAGAAACCAACGAGGAAGAAGAATAAGACAAGTTTACACTTCCGGCTGCCATCTTAGTTCGTAACAAGTCAAATTGAGAGACGTTTGAAACTCCTCCTTTTATCTTTTTTTCAGCTTAATGAAAGTTTTGGTGTGAATATGGAAATATTGTCAATATATCGGTAAGTAAGAGTAAACTGCGTGCAATGTTTTGTTAGTTTTCTTGTTTATCTTTGAGGAAAACGGTCGTAAACGTTTTAAGCGGTTATCTTACTTTAGCGATGAACCAACGTGTTATGATAGAAATGTATAGTACGGGTCCCCATACACACATTTTTATGTTGGGCAATTTTCACAATTAGCATAAGTTGCGTTAATTGATGGCATGATGGATGGCATTAAAGCGTAAACAATAGTAAACAAATGACATGGCCGATTTCCGCCTTGTTAATTCCGTTAAGCAGGTAGCTGGTGAAGGCTGTGTTCCCGCACTCGCTCCCGGTTGCGCTGCATCTGGCATTCGTCTTAATTTAACCAGTGAAGGCAGTGTTCTCGCCCCCGCTCCTCCTGGTCAGTAGGGACGAAATAGAACCGTAGTTACAGCCGTAACTATCGTTTTACCTTTACCCATGGATGCACAATAAGAACGGACCCATATCGCCTTACTGCCACGGAGCTGTAATGGATACATTGCACATGTTTGCTGTAATTCCTCATTTGTAAAATATTATACTACATGGGCTGTATGATGTAAATCTTGTATTAAATAAAGTTAATATTACCGACGTAGATTAACGTCCCTGTAGCTTCTTATTGCACTTGCAATATACCATTAAAGGAGTTGAACGTTGCTGTTTGCTATTACTATAATACTACGCAGGGATAAGCCAGAGTTTACAACCTTTGCATCTGGGCACAACCCATTTTGACCCAGATTAATTAGCTATACCATATGATATCGCCCGAGGAACCTAGCCGCTAGCCGCTAACTGCCGCCTCGTTATTCGTTAATATCAAATCCATCATAACAATACAGAACGCACGGTGCTGTTACGTGTACGTAAATTGACGTGCTTGATGTGAACAAGCCTTTTGGGGGGCGTGGTTAAAGTTGCGCATGCTCTATGAGCGCACATACGGGTACTTCTCAGGCATGCTGGGTAATCTGTGACGTTTCACTCTCTCAAAAGTTGGGCCATTTTGTCATCATGCGCCAATGAGCAGCTCTCATAGGAATGAATGAGGCCCCGCCTCCCACGCTGTATCCAGTTCTTATTATACATCCATGGCCCTGTCTCAGGTCGACTATTTTAATTTCCTCGCTCCTCGGTCCTCGGTCTCACCGGAAGTTGATTTGTCTGCGCCATCTTGAGTACCGTCCCATGGCTCTTATGTCTGCCGAAGGACGGAGGATCGAGGAGCGATAATGGAGGAACCACCGATCCATCCTCCGATGAAATCCTCAGATACTCGCCCCGCCCCCTTACTGTGTATCGCTCACTGATTGGACGGTGCAGTGCATGCACTGAGCTCATGCTTCTTGACATGAGAGCAGTTTCCCAGCGGAGTGAAGAAAACACATGAACCTCACGGGAGTCACTCCTCAGTTTATACCGTGTTTTGTTTCAATCAATGTATCATTTAGTTACAAATATGTGATATATCTGAACAACAGTGGTCAAAAATCATTTTATTCATTTATAGGAAACATTTTCATGATCGCTTTTTTCGTTTTTGCATTTTAAGAATGGCGGTTATCTTTTTTGAGAATGACTTCTTATTTTATTTAATGTATTTGGATCAGTAAATGTGCATTAACAGAGGCGGGGGTGTGTGTGGAAATAACGTGGACAGAGCTGCTGTCAAACGACCAGCTGTGCAGCGTCATCACAAACGGACGTAGCTTCATGTGACGCTCAGGAGGAAAGGACGTCCCATAGCTCTTAAAACTCATTTCCCTGCTTCTCGTGGTTTAAATTAGTTAGTTAAATTAAATCCTATAGTTTGATTAATATTGATTAGAGTGCACAATAGTAATAAAAATAATTGAGAGAAGAAAAAGAGATATGTTATCTATCAAAACCCAGTTAGATTAACATTCATTGAAACAAAACACGGTATAAACTGAGGAGCAAGGGCGCCGGAAGCGGGAGGGCCAGGGGGCCATTGGCCCCCCCACTTTTCAGCCCTGCCCCACATTTTTGCTGTACACTGTACAAATCCCGTTTCAATAATTCCCCTCTACTCTAAAATCGCATCTAAAACGCAATCTGATCTAGCAGCAGGCGGTTAGAGAAATGAGAACTCCTCTCCTCTGAGCGGTCATTTTAAAGAGCCGTCCATTAATGATGACAGGAGGCACAGCGGCCCTCTGTCTGATGGACAGATGTGTTCATGACGACTTATATATTTACTTTGATTCATTCACAGTGCGGTATAATGAGACAATAACAGGCTACAGATGCGGACACACACACACACACATATATATATATGTATATTATATAAATATATACAATTTCAGAATCAAACAGAGCACTCATAATGACGTAACACTATCAGAGACTGGATATATCCCCCCCCCCCTCTCTGGTATTAAAGTAGCAGAGGACACCAAACCAACTGAGACTTGTCTGTCGTGCTGCATACACACACACTGTACCACACACACCTACACATAATCAGGCTACAGCTGTTGTGTATTTTATTATGTGAAGCACTGAATGGTTTTAGAAAAATATCGACTCTTTGTTTGTAGATATCTACTAAACTAAAGCAAATAAAGAGAGTAGGCCTGTTATACTGAGTGATATTATTAGGGTGACCAGATGTCCCGCTTTGCGCGGGACTGCACTGCATTTTCACGACTTTTGGTGCGTCCCGCAAATTGAGACGATGTCCCGCATATTTCATTTTGATTGGCTAAAACGCTTTTCTTTAAAATCAGATTTATCCAATGGCTGTTGAGAAAGCAGGGAAGGCTATCATCACGGGGGTGTGTTTGCTGTCAATCAAACTGTAACACACGGCGGGTGCTGGTCAAGTGTTAACCAATGAGAGTAACTCACTCACACACACACCCCCCCGTGGCCCCGCCAAACAACAACAACGAAAGTCTGTCAATAACGCAGGCGACGCAGCAGGTTATGGAAAATGGAGGAAACTGAAACTACACCTAAGAAGAAAAGAAGATGCACATACAACAAAGACTGGGAAGACACTTACCCGTGGGTGAAGCCAGTGCAGGGCGACTCTCAGAGAGACTTTTGCAATCTTTGCAAGAGTAATTTTTCAATTTCACATGGCGGTGAATACGACGTCAAAAGACACCGAGAATGCGATTCTCACAAGAAACGTGTCGCTCAAAAAGAGCTGCTTTTGCTGTGATGGACACAAGTGAAAGCTATTTTATTTTATGTATTCTGTTTTTGTTCCCTCCTGGCCAGTTTTGATTTGTACTTATGGTTTTATTTTATCTATTAGTTTATGTTGTGCCTAATTTTACAGGTAATACACTAGTTGAATTATGAAAATGCATTTCTAAACACTTGAAGTGAATAATGCCTGCTGCCTTGGTTAGCCTTAGTTTACTTTTCTTTATTAAGAGATACGAAATTGTTACTGCATTTTGACTTTCCGTCATTGTCTATTGGATGCTGTTGAGAGGGTGTCCCACATTGTCCCACTCAAACATACTCCTTGTCCCACATTTGGTTTGTTGGGACCTGGTCACCCTAGATATTATACACACTGCTCTGCTTTCTGCACGGACCTCACAGCTGTTCTCACTGTAAACATCGCATCGCGATGAAAGCCGTTTCTAAAATAATATCCAGGGGATGCATGCAGAGCTGTCATTGGCTGAGATAAGTCCGGCCGTGCGTCACGACCATAGACTGTATATATAAAGGTCACGACTCTTTGAAACATCTCTGTTCCCGGAAATGCATCCGCGAAGGAGCCGTGGAGGACCCATCAGTGTATCCTCGGTTATAGCTCCTGCAGAGAGGCTCCTCGATGCTCAATGCTCGGTCCTCGACGTGCATTTAGAGAAATGAGATGTCCTTCAACATGGCGCGCTAAAATTCATTTCCGGGTCACTACCGGAGGACCGAGGAGTCGAGGAGGGGGATTTGATGAAATGAGAAAGGGCCAGTTCCCCATCTGACCTTATGGAGACCCACGTTGCCACATGGCCGCCATCATGCTACAGGCAGTGCTCTCATTCATAACATTATGGTTTACTATTTAAATAACCATAGCTTGCTCAATTTTCAACCAATTTTCAAACGGTTTGGTTTTTTATAAACATCAAAGATGTAGTTATGATACTGCATACTTATAATCGTGGACTTTCTTATGAAAATAACATTAAGCAGATAAAGCAATAGCTATACACACACACACACACACACACAAGGTGTTTATATTAAATATTTGCCGGTGTATATATTTCCATTTATTTTTATTATATTGTTAATATTTAAAATAAATTATAACATTTAAATATATTTATATTTTATATATAGAAATCGGTCTCATGTTACCACTCTGTAAGCCAAGAGTTGTTCATTTAGCAATGCCTTAGCTTGAAGAACAGGGACACAATTAATGACAATAGCATGGTGGTATATTATTTAGATATTCACACCTTTATCAGAAGAACCAAACCAACATAAAATGAGCTCACACACAGGCCAGTTCTGTCTCATTTATCACAATTATACAAATATACGAATAAATAAATAATAGTAATATGGAAATTAATAAGTTACTTTTTTAACAATTCAATGTTCACTTATCAATACTGTGAGCCTGATTTTTTTTTACGTTCTCCAACAGAAAACACAACTCAGCGTACTTTTAAGAAGTAGATCTTAATAGGCTTTTCCCCTTATAAGGCAAACATATGTTTTGAGGCTCTGGACAAAAATGGCTATTTTGATTGTAAAGGTTGCCAACCCCTGGGTGTAGTTTCAATGTTTGCACATGTTTATTCAAGTGTATGAGTGACATAGAGCAAGTGAGATGGCCAGTGGTTCTCAAACCTTTTACACGGAGTACCACCTCAAATTGGCTCTCCTAGTAACACCATCATAGACCTTCCTGGGTACCACCGAGATAAAGGATTTAATATGACAAGCCATATGATGCTCTCATTTGTTAGTGACATTCCACATGCAAATAAAATAAGATAAGATGGTACTTTATTGATCCCAATTTGGGAAAACATTATTAGTTACAGCAGCATAAGGGACAAGGCATTTTACAATGTATTAGAAATAAGCAAGAAAAATAAAGAAAGAGGAAAATATACATGTTGAGTTTGGCAGGATATTATATATATAATATACATAAATATAAGGCATATAGAATATTAATGTTAAATATTAAATAGATTATATATGTGTAAAATGTACAACATGGTTATATTCAAGAGAAACTATGGAGCAGAGAGTTATCTTCCAGCCAGAGGTGATTTGTTGTACAGAGTTATGGCACTGCGGAGCTGCAGCAGTCTGTTGGAGAAGGAGTTCCGTTGACTGTCCAGCTGCAGGTGGAGAGGATGGGTGGGGTTATCTATGATGGAAAACAGCCTGTTCAGTGTCCTCCTGTCCACCACAGCTTCAAAGGGGTCCAGCTTGATGCCGATGACAGACCCAGCTTTCCTGATCAGTTTATTGATCCTGCTGGTGTCACCGGCTCTGATGCTGCCCCCCCCCCCCAGCAGACCGGAGCAAATCAGAGTGCACTGGCCACAACAGACCGGTAGAAGATCTCCAGCATCTTGCTGCACACGTGGAAGTATCTCAGCTTCCTCAGAAAATAGAGTCTGCTCATCCCCTTCTTGTGCACAGCGTCAGTGTTGATCCTCCAGTTCAGCCCATTGTCTAAGTGCACTCCCAGGTATTTGTAGTCCTCCACAACAGCCACATCCTCTCCCAGAATGCACAGGGGTAGAGGAGACATCCTCACCCTCCTGAAATCAATGACCATCTCTCTGGTCTTGGCCACATTCAGAATACTCACAACATTAGGCTGAGGTTCATCTTCCGCTCTTCTTGAAGTGGTTGTGCTTCTTGTTGCTTCCGGCTAAAATAAACATAATTAAAGAAATGTTGAGTGTTTATAATGTGCTGTAATACACAACACATTATTTATTCCTAAACTTGCAGAAAGAAAAACTAAAGTGTGACATTTAATCACATATTTATACACTGAACAAAAATATAAATGCAACACTTTTGTTTTTGCTCCCATTTTTCATGAGATGAACTCAAAGATCTAAAACATTTTCTATAAACACAAAATAACCATTTCTCTCAAATATTGTTCACTTCTCCTTTGCCGAGATAATCCATCCCACCTCACAGGTGTGGCATATCAAGATGCTGATTAGACAGCATGATTATTGCACAGGTGTGCCTTAGGCTGGCCACAATAAAAGGCCACTCTGAAACGTGCAGTTTTGCTTTATTGGGGGGGTCCGAAAACCAGTCAGTATCTGGTGTGATCACCATTTGCCTCACGCAGTGCAACACATCTCCTTCGCATAGAGTTGATCAGGTTGTTGATTGTGGCCTGTGGAATGTTGGTCCACTCCTCTTCAATGGCTGTGCCAAGTTGCTGGATATTGGCAGGAACTGGAACACGCTGTCGTATACGCCGATCCAGAGCATCCCAAACATGCTCAATGGGTGACATGTCTGGTGAGTATGCTGGCCATGCAAGAACTGGGATGTTTTCAGCCTCCAGGAATTGTGTACAGATCCTTGCAACATGGGGCCATGCATTATCATGCAGCAACATGAGGTGATGGTCGTGGATGAATGGCACAACAATGGGCCTCAGGATCTCGTCACGGTATCTCTGTGCATTCACAATGCCATCAATAAAATGCACCTGTGTTCGTTGTCCATAACATACGTCTGCCCATACCATAACCCCACCACCACCATGGGCCACTCGATTCACAACATTGACATCAGAAAACCGCTCACCCACACAACGCCACACACGCTGTCTGCCATCTGCCCTGAACAGTGAATACCGGGATTCATCCGTGATGAGAACACCTCTCCAACGTGCCAGACGCCATCGAATGTGAGCATTTGCCCACTCGAACCGGAGTCAGGTCGAGACCCCGATGAGGACGACGAGCATGCAGATGAGCTTCCCTGAGACGGTTTCTGACAGTTTGTGCAGAAATTCTTTGGTTATGCAAACCGATTGTTGCAGCAGCTGTCCAAGTGGCTGGTCTCAGACGATCTTGGAGGTGAACATGCTGGATGTGGAGGTCCTGGGCTGGTGTGGTTACACGTGGTCTGCGGTTGTGAGGCCGGTTGGATGTACTGCCAAATTCTCTGAAACGCCTTTGGAGACGGCTTATGGTAGAGGAATGAACATTCAATTCACGGGCAACAGCTCTGGTGGACATTCCTGCTGTCAGCATGCCAATTGCACGCTCCCTCAAAACTTGCGACATCTGTGGCATTGTGCTGTGTGATAAAACTGAATATTTCAGAGTGGCCTTTTATTGTGGCCAGCCTAAGGCACACCTGTGCAATAATCATGCTGTCTAATCAGCATCTTGATATGCCACACCTGTGAGGTGGGATGGATTATCTCAGCAAAGGAGAAGTGCTCACTATCACAGATTTTTTCAGATTTGTGAACAATATTTGAAATAAATGGTTATTTTGTGTATATAGAAAATGTTTTAGATCTTTGAGTTCATCTCATGAAAAATGGGAGCAACAACAAAAGTGTTGCGTTTATATTTTTGTTCAGTGTATATCTATGGGCCTCACACCCAGCCGCCGGAAGTTGTTAGATGCCATCTTGTGCACAGAGCCTATAATGTACTGACCGTACGGTAAATCACCCGGAGTATACTGTCTATGAGTACTTTGTGTGTGAATGCAGACGTTCTCCTGCTATGAGAAACATGTAAGGCCATCTGCTGACATTGTAGTTGATATATGAAAACGCTAGCTACTTCGTTAGCCCAGTTAGCACTGAGTCAATGGCTTGTTCAGTGTAATATGCCAACCTACTATGAACAAAAGCTAGTGGTTCATATTAGGTTAGCAAGAACGTGTTTACAATTGCAATCTTATACGGGTAGTCTGCTACGTTTCGGTCATTCTTTTTAGCTTGCATAAAAACAATGTTTTCTCTAGAAGCTCTTGGTAGCCTTCTTGTTTAGCTCCGTAGCATACATGCTAGGAACGCCAACTATAATGTAATTAAGTTTCGCGACTGACCGTACGGTAAATCACCCGGTGTATACTGTCTATGAGTATTTCGTGTGTCATTGCAGACATTCTCCAGCTATGAGATACATGTAAGGCCATCTGCTAACATTGGAGTTTATATATGGAAACGCTAGCAACTTAGTTAGCCCAATTAGCACTGTGTCCATGGCTTAGCAGCCCGAAAAACATTTAACCATTTACACAGTCGTGGTAGATATATCTTGTTTGTTTTAAACATCATAAATGCACAAACAACAATGAATACTTACAGGTTGTGTACCCGAATCTCCCGCTGGTCCAAACAAAGTAGGAACAGCATCGTTCTTCAGTGCCCTACGCTGTACATATCCGGCATGAATAGCTGAAAGGTTTGGGAAGCTTTGTTTCGTGAAAGGCTGGCAGAGGGTGCGACATAGCTCTGGGCTTGGCTACTGGGTATCCCTACGTAGCGATACCCAGGAAGTAATCAATGGAAAATGAGAAATCTCCAACGAGACGTTTTGGGGAGGTATTTTCTGTGTTAGTTTTACTCGCTACAGGGTGTACTTTGTGGATTTTTGACTCAGAGTCAACCATTTACATGCATACAAATCTTCATAACACACAAGGGGACGGGTAATAACCGGAAAAGCATGACATGGGACCTTTTTAAGTGAGTTTTTATTGTGTTAACTGTATATGTATTTATGCTTTTTAGATTTACTTTCTCTCTTTCTTTGTCCGTCTGTTCTAGAAACCAAAAGGAAGAGAGAGACGTCACAGCTGTCAGCAATGTGACAAATCCTTTACAAGATCTGGAGATTTAAAGAGCCACCTGTGTATTCATACTGGAGAAAAACCGTGTAGCTGTGAAGAGTGTGGGAAAATGTTCACTACATCAAGTGGTCTCAAAACACATCAACGTATTCACACAGGAAAAAAAACGTACTGGTGTGAAGAGTGTGGGAAAAATTTCACTACATCAAGTGGTCTCAAAACACATCAACATATTCACACAGGAGAAAAACCGTACTGGTGTGAAGAGTGTGGGAAAACGTTCACTACATCAGATGCTCTCCAAACACATCAACGTATTCAGACTGGAGAAAAACCGTACTGGTGTAAAGAGTGTGGGAAAACGTTCACTACATCAGGTGGTCCCTACTTCTGTTTCTTATCCTATATCTAATAGAACTGCTCGGGTCTTGATAGACTGAGTGGGGAAGTTCATGAGATCTTTCTAGAGGGTTATCAAGAATAACTTTTATCCAATGACCTTTTCCTTCTCTGTCTGTGTCTGTGTATTCTCTTGTTCCCATTAACACAGCCAAATCTTTTTTCTTCGAGGCTGATCCTCTTGCTGTAGTCCTGTGTCTTGGATCCTCTATCCTGAGTTCCGGATTAAGTCGTGGACTTCGGGTCGTGGCTGAACCTGTCTCTGCGGTCCTGCCTTGGGTCTCGTCATGCTGCTTCCCTGATGGCTTCCACAGGATTGTAGCTGACATCCTCGTGGATTCATCTTCTTATTACAGACACATGCATTTCCTAACATTCGGTCTATATGCTGTAAAATTTATTATCTCTTTTATTTACACATGGCATCTATTGCACGTCTGTCCGTCCTGGGAGAGGGATCCCTCCTCTGTTGCTCTCCCTGAGGTTTCTCCCATTTTTTCCCCCCTTAAACTGTGGGTTTTCTCTGGAAGTTTTTCCTTGTACGATGTGAGGGTCTAAGGATAGAGGGTGTAATTTTTCTCATACTGATATTCTGAACAATCTGTGCTGTTGTATTTGCTGTAAAGTGTCTCTACTGTAGGCTCTTTTTATTATATGTACAGCACATTGGCTCGACCAAAAATCGTTTATAAATGTGCTATATAAATAAAACTTGATTTGATCTGATTTGGTCTCCAAAAACATCATCGTATTCATACTGGAGAAAAACCGTACTGCAGTGCAGAGTGTGGGAAAACGTTCACTACATCAGGTGCTCTCGAAAATATTAGTTTTTTAGATGACTTTCTGATTTTTGTTTTTTCTGCAACCAAGATACTTTTAGATACAGTTTCTTGTCTGAAAACTTTACAACTGGTAGAATGTCAGTCACTGTGTAACACTTTTATTTTCTTAAAGACTGTGACTCTAAAAGGCAAGTTTATGATTTTAACACTTTTTCACTGACACTAGGCATATTTTGGCTTTTTTCGCTCGCCAAGATACTTTTAGACACACTTTGAGGTATCCAGAACCTTAAAACTAGACATTTAAGTACATTGTCTGAATAGATTTTCTTTAAAGGCACTTTGATTTTAACGCTATTTCAGTGGAACAATCCAGTTTTTGTTAACATCAAGGCTTTTTTCTCTTTTCTTGTGTTACTAAGATACTTTTAGATACACTTTGATGTATGCAACACTTTACAACTGGTAGAATATGAAGTACTTTGTACGGATTTTGGTTTCTTTAATGGCAGTTTTTTATTTTTAACACTTGTTCAGTTAAATAATGTAGGTTTTTTTTCTGATAACCTTACATATAATGTAGAAACATAAAAACGTACAGGAAATGCCTTCTCAAGGGCTATGAATGATGGATGGCACAGGATGAACAGACATCACATTAGCTGGAGCACACATGCTATTCTGAAATGTCTCAGGCTCACTTCCTGTCACATGGGAACTACAAATAACTGCTTCATGCAGTACGGGAAGTCAACAGAAGGAGTCACTATAACACACAAAATAATTGGCGGAGCCAGAACACTCCCCGTCTGGTCTCTCTAAGAGACCAATACACACAACTAAACAGCTTGATCTGACGAAATAATGTAGACCAGTTCTGAAATAGGTCTTAAGAAGACCTTGGTTACTCCGTCTTGAACAACTTTCACTTTTGCTTTCCTTATCAGTCCGTCTTTGCTGGGAACAGCTTTCACTACAACTCCCATTGGCCACTCGTATCTTCTGGCTTGCTTCTCCTTCAGAAGAACGACGTCGCCTTCTTCAATGTCTCCACTTCTGTGCTGCCATTTCTGACGGGTTTGTAGGGTGCTGAGGAATTCTTTCCGCCACCTACTCCAGAATTTGTCTGCCAGACTCTGAACACGCTTCCATTGGAATTTGAAGATCTCGCCCTTACTGAAGTCGTCGTGAGGGGGCATGAATGTTGCCGTTTTCTGGGTAAGAAGCATGGACGGTGTCAGGATATGGGGACATTCAGGGTCGGATGAAACTGGTATCAGTGGACGTGCATTGATGATGGCTGTGACCTCGGCCATTAATGTGGTTAGGACTTTGTGAGTAAGTCGTGCACACCCTGATTGTAGAAGCATTGCATCGAGTATGCACCGTGCCATGCCGATCATGTGCTCCTACACGCCACCCATGTGTGAGGAATGTAACGGATTGAAAATCCATGTGCACCTCTGGTCTTGTAGGTAGTCCAGTACTTTGCTTTGTCCGGGGGCATCCAGCATGAGCTCTCTACATGCTCCAACAAAGTTGGTGCCACGGTCAGAGCGCAGTTGCTTGGCAGGGCCTCTTATTGCAAAGAACCTTCTGAGTGCGTTTATGAAACTTGAGGAGCTCATCTCCTCTATGACCTCTATCTGGACTGCCCTAGTACACATGCATGTGAACAGCACTGCCCACCTTTTGCTGTTTACTTGTCCGCCTCTTGTGCGCCTGGTAGTCACTTCCCATCGGCCGAACACGTCCAAGCCGACATAGGTGAAAGGAGGATCAGTTTGCAGTCTCTCTGCTGGCAGGTCTGCCATTTGCTGCTCCTCTACTTTGCCTCTGAGCTTCCGGCACGTGACACACTTGAATAATGCTGCTAATGCACCGTTTACCTCCAACTATCCAGAACCCGTTTGCTCTCATAGCACCCTCTGTAAAATGCCTTCCCTGATGCTGCACTTTTTCATGGTGATGCCTTATAAGGAGAGTTGTGACATGATGACCTCCTGGGATGATGAGTGGGTTACTTTCTCTTACCTCAAATCCTTAAGGCGCCCACCAACTCGGAGCAGGCCATTGCTGACAATAGTGGGTTTTAGCTTCAGGAGTGAACTGTGAGATGGGAGGTCCCGTTTTGCAGTGATGCATTTTAACTCCTTTGAATATACACCATGCTGTATGTCTCTTAAGATGATATTCTCGGCTCTTTCAAGGGAATCCTTGGTCTTGACTTGATTACAGACGTGCCAGCCGACACAGTCACCGACGTCTGCTGCATGGGTGAAGCAGTGAGCAATGTGATGCAGATGAGCTACTGCTTTGGAGAATTGCTCCCACCGCTTTGAGCCTATGCTTTTTTCAGAGATGACGGTGGTGAGGACGTTTACATCAGGGCGGATATCCACATCTGAGCCTGGGTCGATTAGGTCGAACACGGCATGCTCTTCTGGGAGCTGCTTGGGCTGAAGACGGAGGAAAGCAGGACCTGTAAGCCACGTGGTGCTGCTGAGCTTTGAGGCAGCGACGGAACGTGAGCCATGGTCTGCAGGGTTCTGTTCGGTCGGCACGTAATGCCATTGTTCAGGTTGGGTGGACTGTCTGATGCGCTGTACTCTGTTGTTCACGAAGACGTAGAAGCGTTTTGACTGATTGTGAATATAGCCCAACACAACCTTGCTGTCTGTGAAAAACCTGATTGAGTCGGGTCGCAGGTCTATCTCTTCCAAGATGACTTCTGCAATCTCAGTGGCTAAGACGGCGCCGTATAGCTCCAATCTGGGAATTGTTAGTTCAGGCTGCGGGGCCAGCTTTGCCTTGCCAAGTATGAACCCTACTTCAGTGTGCCCATCATGATCGGTGACCCTTAGGTAGGCAACAGCTGAGATGGCTTTAACTGAAGCATCTGAGAACACGCACAACTCCGTGTGGAGGGCTTTGGAGGGGGCCGTGGTTGAGTATGTGCGTGGGACATGTAGTTCCTGTAGATCTTGGAGTGAGTTTCGCCATTTTATCCACTCGTCACGCATGCTCTCAGGAAGAGGAAGATCCCATTCACTGGCTTTACTTGAGAGCTCTCTGAAAAGCAGTCGTCCCTTGATCGTTACAGGTGCCAGGAAGCCCAAAGGGTCGAAGAGACTGTTTACAGTTGAAAGCACAACTCTTTGTGTGTATGGCTTCTCAATCTCGGGAACGTGAAACATGAATGAGTCCGTCATGATGTTCCATATCACCCCAAGACTGCGTTGATCAGGCAAGTCGTCGACAGAGAGGTTGAGGTTCTGAATGTCCTTGGCCCGGTCCTCGGCTGGGAACGCATCCAGCACTCCAGCTCTGTTGGAGGCAATTTTGTGGAGCCTAAGGTTTGAGACTGCTAACATCTCTCGTGCCTGCTGAAGGACTCTTACCGC
This sequence comes from Harpagifer antarcticus, assembly GCA_902827135.1. Lineage (NCBI taxonomy): Eukaryota > Metazoa > Chordata > Actinopteri > Perciformes > Harpagiferidae > Harpagifer > Harpagifer antarcticus. Next base: position 181,963 of record CADEHL010001441.1, read on the forward strand.
TTCCTCCTCTGTTGGAAACGACTTCAGGGCATCGTCTACGTAGAATTCTCCCTCTACAAATCGTCGGATCTCGTTGCCGTACTCCCCAACTTCTTTGCGTGCCGCGCGTCTGAACCCATAGGTAGCCACTGCCGGTGATGGGCTATTTCCAAAGACATGCACCCTCATTCTGTAGTCGACAATCTCTTTGCTCATGTCGTTGTCACGATGCCAAAGGAAGCGTGGAAAATCTCTGGAGTCTTCACGCACCAGAAAGCAGTGAAACATTTGTTGGATGTCTGCTGTGACAGCCACAGAGTCTTTCCTGAATCTTATGAGGACACCTAACAGGCTGTTGTTCAGATCTGGTCCAGAGAGCAGCACGTCGTTTAGGGAGACTCCATCAAACTGAGCACTGGAGTCGAAGACAACTCGTATTTGCCCTGGTTTTCGGGGGTGGTAGACTCCGAATGAGGGGAGGTACCAGCACTCCTTGCCTTCCTGTAGAGGAGGTGCCAGCTCTGCATGGTGGTTATCTAAGATCTTCTGCATGAAAGCAACAAAGTCAAACTTCATCTCAGGACGTTTCTCCAAGGTGCGGCATAGTGACTTGTAGCGGTTCATGGCGTAATCTCTGTTGTTGGGCAAGCGCCTGCGTGGGTTGCGAAACGGCAGTGGTGCGACCCAGCTGTTGGTAGAATCTTTGAAGAACTCGTTTTCCATTATACTGAGGAAAGATAGGTCATCCATCGAAGGTGCAAGTTTATTGTCGTCTTTAGTTTGACGAAAGACTGACTGGCCAAAGCTTTCACGGGTTATGCTGTGTGGTTGGTTTCTCTGTAGAGCGTGGTTGAGGAGCTGCTGCTGGTTTGAGGAGAAATTCTCCTTGACTTTAATGTGGTTCTCACATGGACATGGCTAGGCCTGCCGTTCTCTAAGATGAAGGTCTTCATATTGGTCACCTCAGTAGGCCTGTGTACGCTGCCTAGGCAAAAGGGGAGTTGTGGGGACCGTTGCATTGCCTACGCACTTTGTGAACTCTTAATATATCTCTCCCCAGTAGCAACATAATCTGAGCACCAGGATCAAGTGGTGGTATTTCCTGAGCTATAGCTTTGAGATGGTTGTGAGCAGCTGCAGGGGTAGGTATCTCATCTCGATTGTTTGGGACCATGTTGCACTCTATCAAAGTGGGTAGTGGAATGCTTGTCTTACCGTCTGCAGATTCTATAGTGAAGCCAGCTGCTCGCCTGCCTGATGTTTTGTTATGTTTATAGCTGAACTCCTCCAGCGCTACACCCCAGCCAGAGCTTTAAGGTCTGCTGACCATCTGCTGCTGGTAGTGCCCAAGACCAGGCTCAAAACCCGAGGGCACCGAGCCTTCGCAGCAGCTGGCCCAGGCTCTGGAACACTCTGCCCCTCCACGTGAGGTCGGCCCAGACCCTAGGGGTTTTTAAATCCTCACTAAAGACTCACTTCTTCTCTCTGGCCTTCTAGTCTGAGCGGAGCACGACTCCTGACTATTCCCTGTGTTTGCTATATATCTGTTGTAAATTGTTGTCTTTTATTGTGATTATAAGTGTTTTTTATTGCATGTACAGCACTTTGGCTCGACCAAAAATCGCTTTTAAATGTGCTATATAAATAAAGCTTGATTTGATTTGATTTGATTTGATGTTTCAGCTACTCCGGAGCATGTTTTTAATGTGTAAGGACCTGTGGTGCCTTCTATGCTAAATGTCTCAAAAAACTCAGACCGTGCCAATGACCTATTGCTTTGGTCGTCCAGTATGGCGTACATCGTCTTGCTCTCATCGCGGCTTCCGTTAGGGTAAACGTTCACGAGGCAAATTTTGGAGCATGATTTCTCGCTAAAACCTTTTCCACATACCTTTGTGCATTTTGATGTGACGTTAGGGTCGGGAGAGTCTTCCTCCTCCCCGCCATGCTGTGACGGAGAAGGAGATGGCTTGGAGTACCACTGAGGGGGGCCTGGATGGAGGGCAGCTGGATGCCTGTCGCTGTCGCATTCTGAGCATTTAATGTTCGCTTCACAGTTTCTTGCCACATGCTTAGTGGATGCACAACACTTGAAAAGATAAAATGCTGTTTTAGGAAACTCTTCCTGCTTTCCAGAGGCATTTCTCTGAATCCTCTAAATTTTTTAAGTGGGTGGGGTTTGCGATGTATGGGGCATTGTTTATCTGGGTCTTCTATGTTTTTGCTCTGGCGGTCTGCAAAAGGAGAGGTGGATGAGGATGAGATATCTGTTTTATGAACAGAGACTGGTTTACTGTTACTCTCAAATCTGTGGTTTTTGTTTTGTGGCGTGAAAGTTGAGGGGAGATTAAAGCTGGGGTCGTTGCGTGCTTGGGTTTCTGTGCGCACAAACTTTGTGAAAAGGGAAAAGGGGGGTAAGCTACCCGAAATTCCCTTTTATAGCTAAATCCCCTCATCATCCATTTTTCCTGTAGTCCCCACGGCAGCTTCTGCACAATGGGGTTGACACCTCTTGCAGTATCAAAGTATGAGAGCCCAGGAAGATAGCCATCTAGTTTTGCAGCTTCGAGCTCTGTCAGCAGATCACCTAACTCACGAAGCTTTTGGCTGTCTTTAGCCGTCATTTTTGGAAACTCCTCTATTTTTGTAAAAAGGGCGTTTTCTATAGCTTCTGGCGACCCATAGGTCTCCTCCAACCTCTCCCATATGAGGTCTAATCCAGCAGGAAGATTTCTCACATTTACTGACTTAATACGCCGTGCCTGCTCTGCTGAATCCCTCCCAAGCCATTTAATTAACAGATCCAACTCTTCTCCAGCTGTGAGATCTAAGCTTTTGATGGTGTTGAGGAACAATGATTTCCAAGCTAAATAATTATCCGGCCGATCGTCGAACCTTGTAAACCCGGATGACACGAGCTAGCTGCGTGCCAGATATTTGGCGAGATCAAGTGAGGTGTCACTGGAGAAAACGTGTTGTAGAGGGAATGTTGTCGTTACGATGACTGGAGCAGTGTGTGGGAAGTTGATGTGACTTGGGGGATGATGCTGCAATTGGGTCTGTGGCTTAGGAATATATTGTCTCTTTATGTCAGGGGGAACATCTTCTGGGTAGCTGGATAGTATGTGATACTCTGACGCTGGAGATTTTTCCTTTAACTCATCGCCTAATGCTTGGGGATGGGAATATACAGTACATGTAACATGGGGCTCTCCTCTTTAACTCTCTCTCTCTCTCTCTCTCTTACTGCATGTAGCTGTCCACTATCACTTGTGTCTGTGTGCTGACTAACTAATTTTGTGTTGGTAGCAAAGGTGATCTATGCTCTATTTCTGATGGCTCCAGATTTGCTACTGCAGCCTCCATTATGGCTGCTTCGGCCCTAGCAGCTTCTGCTTCGCCCTCTCTCTCTCCAGGGCATCTAGTGTGGCTTCTAGACGGGCCTTTTCTATCTTTAATTCTAGTTATTTCCTTGCAAATGCAGCTCTTGCTTGTGCGGCTTCAGCTTTAGCGCGGGATTTAGTGGCTGCCATACTTGCTCTTGACACATTTGATGACTTGGATGAAACAGACTGGTTCTCTGGCGCTTCACCCTCCATGTTGTGACGTGGTTACTCTTACTGTGGTGAATATGTCTGCTCGACCTGCCGTGGAATTCTGCAGCTGTCGTGCTGGCCTCGTTGCCGTGGGTGACAATGCAGGAGGAATCCAGCATCCGAGAGATAGCACTTGCTTGAAGGTCTTCCTTTTCACTACTGACTGATGGTGTTTTTATCTAGAAGGGCCTGCTGTGGGGGTGTGAGCTTAAGGGGCACACACATCCTTGTGGTCCCAAAAACAGAAATTGCTCGCATTCCAACTGATCTGAGCTGTTGCAAAAACCACTTACTGATAGCGCATAATTCTCTGATAGGTTAAAAGCAGCTGTGCAATGACATTTCAACACAGGCCGCATAAGAGACATTAAGGAGGCGCACACAGGAGAAGTACCAGCAATTTTCTGAATCCCTGTTGTGGAGAAAACAGAAATCATATTGAAATCTGGAAATGACCAACAATAAAGGTTGTCCTTAGATGATTGAATGAATTGGACAGCCTGGTAAACTTTGCTGTCAGGAATAGTTAAAAACAAACCATCCGGAGTACAATGTATTGTTGCCTGTAATTTACAAAGTAAATCTCTGCCCATCAAATTAATCGGACTTCCATCTGAAATAATGAAGAATGTTGCAACATTTGACCATCGATTGAAACATTAGTATTCTCTGAAATGGGTTCGGACATAAGAACGCCAGAAACACCCATTGTTGTAACAAAATCATTTGTTGCTTCACACACTTTCTCCCTAGTGCGTACTGCTGACAATGTGGCGCCGCTGTCAATCAAAATATCTACAGCTGTTCCACTAAAATCAACGGGCATAATCGGATCTTCACGCGGGTTATTAGAAAGGCGAATTGTTGCTGCTTGAATGGGGAAATGTTGTGAATCTGACCGTATTTCTTCTCTATGGCAGCCCTATCTCCTATTAAACCCACTTTGCAGACTGTTTTGCTCATGTGGAGCCTGTCTGTCATAGTGTGTGGGGACATTATTGCAGGTTGCCTGGGTGGCTGTGGGAGAGCAGGCAAAGATTGTGCATTTTGTTGTGCACCCCCATCTCTTTTCACACTGACCAGCCCAGTGATCCATGGACCCACAAACGTGACACGGCTTTTTGGGATTTTTGTTCTGCTGTTGTCTATTCTTATCATGATAACCCTGTGATTTTCCATGATTTTGATACTGCTGTGGTGCGGTTCTGTCCCTGAACCTGTTTGGAAATTATCTGCGCCCTGATAAGCCTGTGTATTTTGAGGCAATTGTTTGCATCATTTGAGTATTTCTAGGATGCAAAAATATCTGGCTCCTATGCAAGGCACGCATTGTGGCTATTGTGGCTTGCCAGGTCTTAATTGCCATTCAGGTGTAGCTATCATGTAGGCACGAGCTGCTCTGGAGTTAGGCTCTGCACTAAACTCTGAATCGCGAACAAATCATTTCCTTCCCTTTTAATGCCTGCATTATATCCCATACGGTCATGAAACGCTGGATAAATTCTGGGACAGTTTCTGTTGGGTTCTGTACGCAAGCCAACACTTGGGAAAAATCTGTGTGAGTTTTAGCGCATGCTCTAACAGCCAAAGCAAGCGACATTCTGAATCCACATATCGCGCGTCTGTGTCAAGGCCAATCGCCTGCAGGCGTGCATGCAGGGAATTTAAACTCATCTTTGCATGTGGACCAATCTGCTTGTACGTTAGGATTATCAGCTGTTTCACATCATGAACCAAACAGTTATAAACTGAGCAGACATTAGTCACCATGACAGATACTCATCTGGACTTTGAGTGGGATTTGGAGCGTGATTAGTGACATCCATGACCTCCGCGGGTTGTCCAAGGTTTATAAACTGGAAACCATCTCCTATCAGAATTTTCGGGGCGGGTTACAGTGGTCGGCAGAATTATTATTTGGAGATGTTTGCGTTTGCATGATCCTTTTACGCTGACAGCCCCTCGGAAACTGCTGCCCGTACGGCGTGGCTTATAGTCGTATAGACGGAGCGGCGGAGTGAAAGGAGGGGGGCTCCGTGGCTGGCTGCTGTCCTGAAAAATCCCCCTCCGTCTCCTCTGCCCTGTTGTCTTCTTGTGTCATATCTAGTCCGTTATAATGTCCTGGCTGGTATCTCAATCTATTTTTATTATGATAGCTGCCGCTGACATTAACAGATCATCATCGGAGTTTCTTGCAGCAGTATTTGAGAGATCTGTTGCGGGAATCAGTTGTGTACAGAGAGAGACAGCCTGCTGCTCTTCCAGCAGCCCTGCGTCTGTTAAAATGCAAATGAGCTGATCTGGGCTGGGAGACTTTCCTTGTCTTTTCAGCCAATCAAAAATGACAGATTTAGCTATTGCTCCTGCGTCTTCTCCGTGTCTTTCCCTAATTCTTGACATGTTTTCTGATTTAACATCGAACGCAGCCTCTAGACTGAGCAAATGACAAGTCGCCGCACATTTGGAAATTCTTTCAATTAAAGCTTTGAGCTCTGTGGAGGCTATTTCTTTACCAACTGATTTTTCATTCTTTCGTTCATCATATCCTCTTTTCTCTGCAATAGACATCCAAGCTTTGAGACAACCCGACATGTATCCTATATCCCAGGAAGGGTTCGGATCATTTTTCACAATTTGAAATGCTTGCCATAAAACTGCCATGTCAAAGCTCCCTGTCAACGGCCAGTCAAATTGAATCTTTCCTTTCTGATTATTTTGTTGTGAGTGCTCACAAAGTAAAGAAGTAAACGGCATAACTTTAGACCAATCCAAGCTTCTTCCTATAATCCAGACGGCATATTGGGGTGAAACATATGAAGATAGTGGGTCTCTGTAACTGGATTTTTAGAAAAAGTTTTATTGCGTTCATTAGTTTTCCTCTTACCAACTGACTCCTTTGTGGACTGAGAATTAACCCATGTTTAAACGGTTAGTACAATCAACAAACACTGCAGATTAGACAAACAAACATAAAACCCACAGCAAACCTCCGTGTGACAGAAAGTTTAATTTAATCCGAATAAAGAGAACTTCAGCGGGGGTTGGGAAATATAATTAATATGAGTGCCTTCTTACTCATATTAGCTTAGACTGGATCTGTTGAAGAGCAATAACGAATTTATCCTCAAATCAACAACCACTATGCTAATTTAGTGGTGGATTCCCTCTGTCCAGAGAATAAAACCATCAGTTTATCCTCCGTATTTATCAACCCATACTTTTCTTACAACAATGAAAAAAATGATCGTCTAATGACACATTCTCGCATTCCGCCCATATATGACAATCTTAGTTAGTTCCTAAAAACGACTATGGTGCGAGGAAAAGAATATTATACCACTAAACTGAATTTCTTTCTGCTCTACTGCGCTCCGCAGGGGGGGGGAGGGACACATGCAGGCCCGTTCTCCTTCTCTGCAGCAGCACAGGGTCCGCTTTAAAACAGCTGCTTTATTTTATTTTGACCGCTGAAGTCTCCAGAATTCGGCGATTTGTTTCAATACAAATCCATAACATTGCTCTATTGCAGAAATCCACTTTACTGATTCTCTATTTTAAGGTCTCTCCGAAATTTAAATAGAGACAACCGAGAAAAAATGTGCAGCCTTTCAGCTTCACAGGTAATTTAGATATCGTCAATCACAGATCCTGGTAAGGCAATATTCAAATAGATTTGAAATTACACTTACCAGTATTCTGAAGATATATTTGATATTCTGTCGTGACGCCAATCTGTGAAGAATAATCTTCTGGGATTCAATGCAGAGCCGATGTTGAAGAAATGGAGACGTAGAACTTTCATCAAACACGGAGATTTATTGAAGTATTCGGCCGGAGAGGGCACATTCAGTTTCATACACTCAGTCTTCTACCGAACGGCACTCTAAAGGTTCACAGCATAATCACAGAATATATCGAACAAAGGCGGACCTCTTACGCGCCTTTTCTCTGCTAATTATAAACAGATGTACCAAAACTGCACGAGACTCAGAGGGACAGGAAGCCCCCCTTTCTCCACAAAGCCAGGCATCTGACCTCTGAGTTGACCCTAAGGATGGCATGATCATATTTCACAGATTGAGAACAACACTTTAATTAGAAACAGAAGTTCTGCAGATAAATTCCCAATTCCATACAAAATACACAGACAGGATTAAAATATTCTCTAACACCCAGGAAGATAGCCATCTAGTTTTGCAGCTTCGAGCTCTGTCAGCAGATCACCTAACTCACGAAGCTTTTGGCTGTCTTTAGCCGTCATTTTTGGAAACTCCTCTATTTTTGTAAAAAGGGCGTTTTCTATAGCTTCTGGCGACCCATAGGTCTCCTCCAACCTCTCCCATATGAGGTCTAATCCAGCAGGAAGATTTCTCACATTTACTGACTTAATACGCCGTGCCTGCTCTGCTGAATCCCTCCCAAGCCATTTAATTAACAGATCCAACTCTTCTCCAGCTGTGAGATCTAAGCTTTTGATGGTGTTGAGGAACAATGATTTCCAAGCTAAATAATTATCCGGCCGATCGTCGAACCTTGTAAACCCGGATGACACGAGCTAGCTGCGTGCCAGATATTTGGCGAGATCAAGTGAGGTGTCACTGGAGAAACGTGTTGTAGAGGGAATGTTGTCGTTACGATGACTGGAGCAGTGTGTGGGAAGTTGATGTGACTTGGGGGATGATGCTGCAATTGGGTCTGTGGCTTAGGAATATATTGTCTCTTTATGTCAGGGGGAACATCTTCTGGGTAGCTGGATAGTATGTGATACTCTGACGCTGGAGATTTTTCCTTTAACTCATCGCCTAATGCTTGGGGATGGGAATATACAGTACATGTAACATGGGGCTCTCCTCTTTAACTCTCTCTCTCTCTCTCTCTCTCTCTTACTGCATGTAGCTGTCCACTAGCACTTGTGTCTGTGTGCTGACTAACTAATTTTGTGTTGGTAGCAAAGGTGATCTATGCTCTATTTCTGATGGCTCCAGATTTGCTACTGCAGCCTCCATTATGGCTGCTTCGGCCCTAGCAGCTTCTGCTTCGCCCTCTCTCTCTCCAGGGCATCTAGTGTGGCTTCTAGACGGGCCTTTTCTATCTTTAATTCTAGTTATTTCCTTGCAAATGCAGCTCTTGCTTGTGCGGCTTCAGCTTTAGCGCGGGATTTAGTGGCTGCCATACTTGCTCTTGACACATTTGATGACTTGGATGAAACAGACTGGTTCTCTGGCGCTTCACCCTCCATGTTTGTGACGTGGTTACTCTTACTGTGGTGAATATGTCTGCTCGACCTGCCGTGGAATTCTGCAGCTGTCGTGCTGGCCTCGTTGCCGTGGGTGACAATGCAGGAGGAATCCAGCATCCGAGAGATAGCACTTGCTTGAAGGTCTTCCTTTTCACTATACTGGCCTCGCCGAAATCTCCTTCTCGGTTAACCAGCAAGATAAACACTCTCACAAAGTAAAACTCAGGACCACGAGGTGATGTTTTGAAGCTTTACTAAGCAAGCAGTGTGAAACTGAAGGAATACAGAAACAAGAGCAATTGTAAATATCAACTACATGACATAATAATTACGTATACATAGATATATATCCAAGACGGCATGAAATTAGGTCAGTGCCAAAGTATATATAATATATGTGTCAGTTTTGAGATTTCGTCAAATGTCGTTGCTCTGGTAACAAAATGGTCACCGTGAAACACGGTTTTCTCATAACTCCAGTTAACATGCTCCAAACGGCACAAAACTTCACAGGTTTCATAACGATGCAGCCCTCAACACATCTAGGCGTATTATGGGGTGTCATCAAATTCCGTTGCCATGCGACAGATCACTCACCATCAAACACCATGTTTATGATACTGCTGTAACTCCTATGTATGTTGTCTGATCGGCCTGAAACTTCACACGTTTGCCAACGGCCGAGTTCTCGAGACACCTAGACACACACGTTGACGTGCGGAAAACAGCCTGCGGAGTGTCGAAGACCCGCTCAACGCTGCTTGCAGCTTTAATTATTATTATTATTGTTATTATTATTTATTTTAATACCGTAAATTGCTGTTGGGAATAAATACTCAAATCTCATGATGCATTGCTTTCAATATAAATATGTTATAATACATATATATAATATAACAATAGTTGAAAAAAAGAATGTATTTAATTCTTAATTTTATCATTCTTGCTTTAGTAAAAAATAAACATTTCATTATATATTTTTTTCAAGTTAGTTTTTGTGATTTCATTATTATTTTTTTATTTAATATATTTAATTATTATTTTCTTATTTCAATTATTTTTTTATTTTTACATTATTTTATTCTTACTTTTTCTTATTTTCTTAATTTACTTATTATTTTATTATATTTTTTATTTGAAAACACTATTATATTAATAATAGTATTTTCAATCACAAAAAACAAATGATTTTTTCCAAGATTATTATATCTTTCATTATTATTTTATTTAACTATTTTTTATTTGTAAATCCTAATTTTTTTTATTATGTTATTATTATTATATTTATTTTTTGTCCAATTCTTGTTTTGTCCCTCAGAATACAAAGTCATTCAAACTAGCTGCACCTTTACCAGCTTTGAGAACACTTTAATGATCAATCATTATTAAGAAGTATTATTACAAGCAAAAACATTTCCACAACTTTTAAAACCTGTCTGACAGTTTCAGCTTTATATATCTATTATTATTATTATTATTATTATTATTAATATTGTAATTATTATTTATAGCGATAGCTTTTTCAATTTTTGAAAAACTCTAATCCCATGATGCACTGCGGTGGTTAGTTTCTAGCTTCCGGTCCTCAGAAGCTACACGTTGCTAACAGACGTTGATGCAGATGTTATACCGAATGTAATGTGTTTAAGAGACTGTTACAAAGAGTTAGTTTATCCTTGGAGGGTGATTTATCCGTTAAACCGTGTTGTTGTTACCTCCCGTTCTTTGTTCGTAGCTTTGTATACCACGTGGCTGATCGGTAAACATAAGTAAAGGCATTAAACGGAGATTAGTGTGTTTAACACATGGTTTAACAGCAGTGTTATCAAGGAGAAGAAAGACTGAGAAACCAGGACGAAGAAGAGAGAGAGGTAACGTGTGTGTGTGTGTGTGTGTTTTTTAATGACTTTAAAAGCTGCAGTGTAGCTTGTGAATTTACTCCAGGTGGAACTAGTCTGATTTAACTCTTATTATATTTCACATTATTCATCCAGATCTGTAAAGTAACTAAAGGTATTACATACATGTAGTGGAGTAAAAGTACAATTTATCTCGGAAGTGTTCTAAATGTACAAAGTAGCATTAAATAGAAATACTCAAGTAAAGTAAAAGTACCTCTAAATGGTACTTAAGTACAGTTACATTACATTGCATTTAGCTGACGCTTTTATCCAAAGCGACTTACAATAAGTGCGTTCGACCAACAAAATACAAACTTGAAGAAAACAGAATCATATAAGTACATCAGGTTTCATAGAGCAAAAACATTTCAAGTGCTACTCAACTGGCTTTAGGTAAGCCAGTCCTTTATTAGTATATAAGTGCTTTGTTAATAGTTCTATTGCTCGAAGTGGAGTCGAAAGAGATGAGTTTCAGTCTGCGCCGGAAGGTGTGTAAGCTATCTGCTGTCCTGATGTCAATGGGGAGCTCATTCCACCATTTTGGAGCCAGGATAGCAAACCCACATGTTTTTGCTGATGGGAACTTGGGTCCCCCTCGCAGCGAGGGTGCAGCGAGCCGTTTGGTTGATGCAGAGCGGAGTGCACATGCTGGGGTGTACGGTTTAACCATGTCCTGGATGTAGGAAGGGCCAGATCCATTCGCAGCATAGTACGCAAGTACCATTGTCTTGAAGTGGATTCTAGCAGTTACCGGGAGCCAGTGAAGGGAGCGGAGGAGCGGCGTGGTGTGGGAGAATTTAGGAAGGTTGAAGACCAGACGAGCCGCTGCATTCTGGATGAGCTGCGGGGGTCGGATTGCACATGCAGGTAGACCAGCCAGGAGGGAGTAGGGCTGTCCCGAATACCATTTCTCGGGCTCCGGATATTCGGTAGTAATCAGCAGCGAATATTCGAATATTCGGTGCGGAGATTTTTTTTCATAACACGCTCCGAGACACCTGACAACACACTGTTAAGCAGAAGCGCAGAAAGAGCATACTATTACGATTTATATTTATTTATTGTCTCAGTACTCGCATACATTAAAACTAAATGTGTCCTCTGCATTTAACCCAGCCGCAGTGCAGCGCCGGGGATATAGGCGTAAACAGTAAACGGTATTTAAATAAATGAAGAACGAAAAATAAATGAACGAACTGTATGCCAATAATTGCCTTAGCCCCAGATGTTCCCACATCGCTCCTATTATTTTCACTATTCGGAGAAAATTGAAAAACTAATATAAAAAAACAATTCGGTTGCTTGCTTGCAACTATTTTCCAAGGATAGTAAGAGCACGATTTTATCATGTGTAACGTTACTGTTTAAACGGCGGATAACGCAGCTTCATCATGGCAACTTGACAACAGCTAAGCTAAGCTAGGCTACTACTTACAGCATCCGGTGACTTTTCAGAGTTGTTGTGCCACCGGCCAGTTTCTTGTCGCATATTTGGCACACTGCCTTCTTCTTACCGTCGTCCAATTTAAAATGGTCCCACACAGCTGGAGTCTTCGGCATTTTGTGTTCAGGTGTGTGAAGCGAGGTGAAGCAAGGAGAAGCGTGCCGTTTGCGTTCGTGACTGTGAGTGAACGCGATGTCAGGAGCACAGGCCTGAGATTGTATATATTTCCGCATTTTAACAGTGCAATTCAAAAGTATAAATATAGTATAAGAATATGGAAATTCGCCTTTATTGATAGCATACATTTAGGGGAAAAAAAATTTTTTTGGAAAAAAAATAAAAAAACGAATATCCGAATAATGAAATTGAAACCCGAATAGTTGGCCAACGAACGAATATTCGAATAGTCAAATATTCGGGTACAGCCCTAGGAGGGAGTTGCAGTAGTCTAGGCGTGAGATGACGAGAGCCTGGACCAGAACCTGTGTCGCTTTCTGGGTCAGCTGGGGACGTATCCTCCTGATGTTGTAAAGTGTGTATCTGCAGCAGCGGGTTGTAGCAGCGATGTTTGCAGTGAAGGACAGATTGTTATCTAGGATCACACCCAGATTCCTTGCAGTCTGAGTCGGGGAAACCACAGAGGTGCCGATGTTGATTGTCAGGTCAAGAGTGGGACAATCTTTTCCCGGAAGGAAAAGCAGTTCAGTCTTGTCAAGGTTGAGCTTGAGGTGATGAGCAGACATCCACTGAGAGATGTCAGCTAGACAAGCAGAGATGCGTGCGACGACCTGGGTGTCTGAGCGGGGAAAGGACAGAATTAATTGGGTGTCGCCAGCGTAGCAGTGGTATGAAAAACCATGCGGGCTAATGACAGATCCGAGCGAGTTTGTGTACAAGGAGAAGAGGAGGGGACCAAGAACAGAGCCCTGAGGGACCCCTGTAGTTAATTGACAAGGGTCGGACTCCGACCCTCTCCGAGTGACCCTGTAGGTACGGCCTTTGAGGTATGAGGTGATGAGGGAAAGTGCAGAGCCTGAAACTCCAGTTCTTGAGTAAATGTACTTAGTTACTTCTCACCTCTGCTATGACCCTACGAAGTAGCTGTAGATTTGTTTCGTTGTGTCTGTCAGTTGTATTGAGTTGTCTTGTTTTGTGTCAGCTGTAGTTGTGTTGATTATTTCAGAGACACAGCCGGAGAAGGAGCCCTGAGAGCAACATGGAGGAGAATAAAAAGACCCCTGGAACTCAGGTCAGTGTGCACTTCATCACAATATATTCCTAACACTGTTATCCCCAAATGAAAGATCACAACCTGTTTAGCTAATACAATATGAATACACAATATGGTCAGATATAGGTTAGAACGTTGTACATACGACACAATAACACTTTATTGCTCAGATCAAGTCTGAAATGTGACTTGAAGGAGGCTTCAGTCTGACTTTATTGAATCGAGATGGTAGCAGTTCATATTCTCTGTTCAGAGCATGCTTTTGGTCCCAGAATGTTGTTGGACAGCCTCTCAGGTTATTAGGGTCTGCTGACCAACAATATTTGAGCAGATTTTTAACAGGTGGAGCAGTTTTGATTTTAAAGCTGTTGACAAACATTACATTACATTGCATTTAGCTGACGTTTTTATCCAAAGCGACTTACAATAAGTACATACGACCAGGAAGACACAGCCCTGAAGAAAACAGAATCATATAAGTACATCAGGTATCATAGAGCCAAACATTTCAAGTGCTACTCAGCTGGCTTTAGATAAGCCAGTCCTATATTAGTATATAAGTGCTTTGTTAGTAATTCTATCGCTCGAAGTGGAGTCGAAAGAGATGAGTTTTCAGTCTGCGCCGGAAGATGTGCAGGCTTTCTGCTGTCCTGATGTCAATGGGGAGCTGATTCCACCATTTTGGAGCCAGGATAGCAAACCCACGTGTTTTTGCTGATGGGAACTTGGGTCCCCCTCGCAGCGAGGTTGCAGCGAGTCGTTTGGCTGATGCAGAGCGGAGTGCACGCGCTGGGGTGTACGGTTTAACCATGTCCTGGATGTAGGAAGGGCCAGATCCATTCGCAGCATGGTATGCAAGTACTAGTGTCTTGAAGTGGATTCTAGCAGTTACCGGGAGCCAGTGAAGAGAGCGGAGGAGCGGAGTGGTGTGGGAAAATTTCGGAAGGTTGTAGACCAGACGAGCCCCTGCATTCTGGATGAGCTGCAGAGGTCGGATGGCACATGCAGGTAGACCAGCCAGGAGGGAGTTGCAATAGTCTAGGCGTGAGGTGACGAGAGCCTGGACCAGAACCTGGGTGGCTTTCTGGGTCAGCTGGGGACGAATCTTCCTGATGTTGTACAGCGTATATCTGCAGCAACGGGTTGTAGCAGCGATGTTTGCAGTGAAGGACCGGTTGTTATCTAGGGTCACACCCAGATTCCTTGCAGTCTGAGTCGGGGAAACAACAGAGGTGCCGATGTTGATTGTCAGGTCAAGAGTGGGACAATCTTTTCCCGGAAGGAAAAGCAGTTCAGTCTTGTCAAGGTTGAGCTTGAGGTGATGAGCAGACATCCACTGAGAGATGTCAGCTAGACAAGCAGAGATGCGTGCGACGACCTGGGTCTCTGAGCGGGGAAAGGACAGAATTAATTGGGTGTCGTCAGCATAGTAGGGCTGTCCCGAATACCATTTCTCGGGCTCCGGATATTCGGTAGTAATCAGCAGCGAATATTCGAATATTCGGTGCGGAGATTTTTTTTCATAACACGCTCCGAGACACCTGACAACACACTGTTAAGCAGAAGTGCAGAAAGAGCATACCAGGGGTCAGCAACCCCTGGCACGCGTGCCACCACTGGCACGCGGCACCGTAACCAGTGGCACACTAGGAATAAGTGTGGAAAATATATTTAATTGTATATTCGGATCCTGAACGAGACCGCCGCCAGAGCTCTTCTCCCGTTACCTGCAGAAGGAAGCCATGCACGCAAGCGCAGCCCCGATCTTTAACTCCAGGTGACTTTCTGCGGCTTTCCTCCGTGGTGCTGATCGTTCACCACGGAGAGGAAAGCACCTTCACTAACTGCAGTAGCCTACCCATAAGGAGCTGTACAAATGCTGCAGTTTTTGCGTGGCTGTGTCTTTAGTTGAAAGCCCAGTGGCGATCTGATCATCTCTCATCAAAATAATATGCTACAAAGGGACTGGCCACGTGTGCTCTGGAGAATCACAGAACGGACGATCGTCCTTATTATTATTATTATTATGCTGTTATAACCAATTATTTAAATGTGTTAAATTCGGCATCATGTAAGTTATGTGATGCTCCGATCGATCGGCCGGTGCTCTCTAAAAATGCCGATCGCGAGAGCCGATCGCATGACGTAAAATACATGACACTTTTCTCTGTGCACGGCAAAACAAGCTCTCCAAAATGGCTTCACCCGGTCTGGCAGTATTTTAAAGTGTCCGAATATGACAATAAATAGCGGTATGCAACGTGTGTGAAGCAGAAATCCTGCAGCTCCACCCGCTGTGACGGACCGGTGAGCGGAGCAACACACAAGAGTTAGACCTAACACACTTAGCTATGTTATCTACCTCTGGAACAAGCTAAACTAGTTATAAATATATGTATTCTTCACTGTCGGGGGTCATTCATTACTGGATCAGTGAGCTGCTGAGATAACCGACGCTGTCAGGAGAGAGAGGATGGGGAGAGAGGAAAAGAGAGCCGCTTCCGCTCATTTCTCCCGTGCTATTACCAAACGTTAATGTAAACTTGAATAATGTACTTAATTTGAATGTAATAATTATGTTGGTTGTTGTTTGTGGAAGCTCCAGTGAATGAGCCCCATTAACTGAGTTTAAAACATAACTTTAAATGGAAGATCCCACATAGGCCCCGCCCACTCGATCCGATCGGAGCATCCTATAATGTAAGTTGCGCTGACAGGTCTACACACTGCTTCCCCCAGCGAGCCTCCCCCCGCCCTCCTGGTTGACAGTTCACGAGCGTCGGCACGCTGATAAAATAATAATTGAATGGCACTTCATATCAAAAAGGTTTCCGACCCCTGGAGCATACTATTACGATTTATATTTATTTATTGTCTCAGTACTCGCATACATTAAAACTAAATGTGTCCTCTGCATTTAACCCAATTTAAAATGGTCCCACACAGCTGGAGTCTTCGGCATTTTGTGTGGCAGGTGTGTGAAGCGAGGTGAAGAGCAAGGAGAAGCGTGCCGTTTGCGGTTCGTGACTGTGAGTGAACGCGATGTCAGGAGCACAGGCTGAGATTGTATATATTTCCGCATTTTAACAGTGCAATTCAAAAGTATAAATATAGTAATAAGAATATGGAAATTCGCCTTTATTGATAGCATACATTAGGGGAAAAAATTTGTTTGGGGAAAAAAAAATAAAAAAAAACGAATATCCGAATAATGAAATTGAAACCGAATAGTTGGCCAACGAACGAATATTCGAATAGTCGATATTCGGGGTACAGCCCTACAGCATAGCAGTGGTATGAAAAACCATGCGGGCTAATGACCGATCCGAGCGAGAGTTTGTGTACAGGGAGAAGAGGAGGGGACCAAGAACAGAGCCCTGAGGGACGCCCTGTAGTTAATTGACAAGGGTCGGACTCGGACCCCTCTCCAGTTACGCTGTAGGTACGGTCTTGGAGGTATGAGTGTGAGGAGGGAGTGCAGAGCCTGAAACTCCAAGTTCTTGGAGAGTGCGAAGGAGGTATCCTGATGGGTCACCGTGTGCCGATGCAGCTGACGGGTCCACCATGATGATGACAGAGGAGAGGGATGCTGCTTTGGCAGTGTGCGTTCCTCAGTGACAGCAGGAGGGGCCGTTTCTGTGGAGTGACCTGCCTTGAAACCAGACTGGTTGCGGATCCAGAAGGTTGTTCTGATGGAGGATAACAGGAGAGTTGTTTAAAAGACAAGCGCGGTTCAAGTGTTTTAGACAGGAACGGGAGGAGAGAGACAGGCCTGTAGTTTATAACATCAGACGGGTTGAGAGTGGGTTTCTTTAGGAGAGGGTTTACTCTTGCCTCCTTGAGACTGTTTGGAAAGTGACCAGAAGTTAGAGAAGTGTTGATGAAATGGGTGAAAAACGGTAGAATATCAGGAGCGATAGTCTGAAGGAGGTTGGAAGGGATAGGTGGTAGGGCTGGCAGACGTAATGAGGGTAAGAACCTCACTTGGAGAGAGAGGGGAAAAGGAGGTCAGTGTGTGGGTGAAAGGAGGGACTGGTGACCCAGCGGTCAGTAAAGGTGAGTCCGAAAAAGAAGAGCGAATATCATCAACCTTTTTTTCAAAATGGTTAACAAAGTCGCTTGACACGAAGTGAGGAGGGGGGAGGGGCTTTGGGAGGGTCCAAGAGGGTGGAGAAGATGGAAAATAGTTTTTTGGGATTGGAATAGGAAGATTGGATCTTATCTTGAAAGAAAGTGCTCTTTGCCTGAGAGATCGAGGCAGAGAAAGAGGAGAGGAGAGCCTGATATGTTAGGAGGTCGTCACGGTGTTTGGTTTTCCACCATTTCCGCTCTGCTGCCCGAAGGACGGTTCTATTAGCACGCAGTGCGTCATTTAGCCAGGGAGCAGGGGGGGACTGACGAGCCTGCCGAGATGTGAGAGGACAGAGAGAGTCCAAAGAGGATGAGAGAGTAGAGAGGAGAGTTTCTGCAGCAGAGTTTGGAGGCAGGAGTTGAAACGAATCAGAGGAAGGGAGGGCTGAGAGCACCGATGAGGCAAAGGTAGACGGGGAGAGGGAACGAAGGTTACGGCGGACAGGTGCAGGATGAGAAGAGATTAGTTTGTTATGTTTGGAAAGGGGTAGAGAGAATGAAAGGAAGAAGTGATCGGATGTGTGGAGCGGGTTAACAGAGAGGTTAGAAGTAGTGCAGTTCCTTGAGAATATGAGATCAAGGACATTGCCAGCTTTATGAGTTGGTGGGGATGGAGACAATGAGAAAGCAAAGGCGGTTAACAGAGATGTTAGTTCGTCTATCTTCCCCGTCTGTAGGTTGAAATCTCCGAGAAGTACAGCCGGAGGGCCAGTTTCAGGGATATGTGAGAGGAGATTATCTAATTCCTCCAAGAAGTCCCCCAAGGCACCTGGCGGACGGTAGAGAACAACAATGGTTAATTGTATAGGATGGGTTATTGTGACTGCATGGAATTCAAAGGTGGAAGGAGTGAAGTTAGGTCGCTTGAAGAGGGAAAAGCTCCATTTGGGAGAAAGCAGGAAACCAGTGCCACCTCCTCTGCCAGTGGGTCTGGGTGTATGGGAGAAGGAATATACTGTAGAGAGAGCTGCTGGGGTGGATGTGTTGGATGGAGTAATCCAGGTCTCAGTGAGAGCAAGAAAATCCAGAGACTGCAGGGAAGCGTAGCCAGAGATGAAGTCAGCCTTGGGAACAGCTGACTGGCAGTTCCACAGGCCACCTGAAACTAGATGTTGGATGTCAGTGGAGCATGTGGGATAGACGAGAGCAGGCCGGTTATATCGATTACGAGATACACAGGGCCAGTGATAATTGCGAGAGGACACATGAACAGGAATGGAGAAAATACACATGATTATATATAAATTGACTGTCCCAGATGTAGGCAATTTGGGGTGAAGTGTCTTGCCCAGGGACACAACGACATGCTGACTGCAGTGGGGTTTGAACCTGTGCTCCCCTGATCCGAACACCAAAGCACTCATCCACTGCGCCACACGCCTCCCAACAAGTCATTGTATAGTTTATCAACGACGACACGTTTTTCTTTTTTTTTTTAAATTGAAGGCCTGTTGGATTTAACCAGCTCACTTGGCACTCCCAGAAGCCCAGCCTGAAAGGTATTTTGTTGCTCCATCTGGCGCACCTCCACATGGCGCGCCGCTGAGTCAGCATGGCGCCATCACCATGAGCAGCTGGTCCTGCGATTCCTGGGCCTTGTGTGAATGCAGCAGCTGTTCGTCGTGCATCTCCTTGTTGGCCATGGCATGCCAGTCCTCATTGTCCTTGCTGACCATGGCACGCCGGTCATCCATCACCATGATGGTGTCAAGGAAGCTGTCATCCCGTGCCCGCTTCCCTAAGAGGAGAAATAAGCAAGATACAAGATCAGTTTAATCGCCAAGTAGTTTTACAACATACTAGGAATGTGTTTACCAGTAGGTTGTCAACAGAGACAACATTGGACATGGTACAGCCAGGGACAGTGTACAAAATGCAGGTGTAAAGTAGAAGATAAGATAGGATCAAATAGCTGACGCTCAAAGTGCCCTTATTTATTGTTTTTTGCTTGATGTAGGCTTGAACTTTGTTTTATTTGGTCAAAAAATGAGAGCGGCTCCCGAAGGAGGTCATCCAATATGTGACCTCTAGCCCCGGATGTTTACGTTTGTGAGAGAGTGAAAAGGGTGCGAAAAGTGTAAACGATGTATGTTCACGGTGTTTTATAATTGTACCAAGAAAGAAATAAACCTGATTAGTGGACATCAGTTCGATGCGTAACCTTCTTTCAAGGCCAGAGTAGTTACAGTGTGTTTATATGTGCGTTTGGTTGGAAAGGGAGATGAGCAGGCGCTACTGTTGATTTCCAGAGGGGAAAGCTCACTAGTTTCCAATCCAATGGGAAACACCTCGTCGCTTGAAACACACGATTAGTGCCATGAGTTAGTGAAGCAAATTACAGAACATTGCATACTTATTCACGAGTCAAAACGTTTTCATAGCGGCCGAGAATAGCTAGCGAGATGTTATTAGCTAGCTCGGTTCCGGCCTGCTAACAGTGTTACCCAATTCAGCCTAGCATTGCTAACTCGATCTGAGATAGGGGTGTAACGGTTCACAGCATTCACGGTTCGGTATGTACCTCGGTTTTGGGGTCACGGTTCGGTACATCAAGAAAAAGCTAAACAAATTCCCAAATGCATAATTCCATGTTTGTTATTTATTTTGAACAGTAGTGCAAGTTTCAGTTTAAAAAATAAGGAACTCTAAAATTTTGAATAATTAACTGTATTACACTGTTAAAAACAAACAGTACCACAAACACTCAGATGGCTGTATTATCTATAATGGCTGATGTCAAACAAAAAAGGTTCAATAAGCTGTAAAACTAAAAAGAATGTCTTGAAAATATTACTAAATAAATAATAAGAAGGGTGTTTCAATCGCAATCAATAAAAGCTGGGGTCCTCCACCATTGCATAAGGGTGCATAGCAGTTGAAAAAAAAAGTATTTTATTTTTTTGTAGTCCTGCTTCAGTTTCATTATTTTGTCCCGGCATGACTTAGCGCTGTGGACGATTCCCATGGCCGCTAACTTTACCGAAATACAGTCGTACATTTTCGCGTTGGAAACTGCCTTCAGTAGAAGCTTCTGGATCGCGTCCTCCGAGTAAATCTCCAGATGCGCCGACACATCATCACTCCACCGCTCCATAGCTGCTTTCACAAAAGTAATCTCTTCGTTGGTGCGCTGCGCTGAGCTTTTAATGCGAGCAAATAAAATGGCGGCTTCACAAAACTTTTTGGGAGTTTTACGGGGTGTGGTTTGCATTCCGCCCAGCCAATCAGACATATGAACCTTTCTCTCCCACGAAAGTCCCTGCTCTCTAGCAGGTACTGAAAAGTGGGTAAAGATGGTTCTGATGAACTCATTTAGTTCCGGGGGCTTTTTGGTGTGAATGCAAATATATCGTAGTTCTGATGAACTATTGTGAGAAAAGTACTCCGGTGTGAACGCGCCAACTGTTGCTTGCAGATGTTGTGGTCTCTCCCCCGCCTGCGGGGAATGGGGCTTAAGAGGTTAATATACACACAAATACCGCCTCCTCTGGTTTTCCCCGAGTTTGCATCGCTGTCTGCTCGAACAAGGTTGAATCCAGGTACCTCAAAGAGAAATTCAGGCATTGTAGATTGTAGCCAACTTTCCGCGAAACATAATAAAGAGGCCTCACGAAATTCAAGACGGTACCTTGTGTATGTCCTTCGTGTGTCCACTTTGTTAATCAATGAGCGCAGGTTTGTGAGACTGATGGATGAAAGTGGTGGCCGGCTGAATCTTCGCCGTAGGCGATTCTGAACGCCTCGTCTCCTTCCTCGTCTCCTTCCTCGTCTCTTTTTCCTGGTGTTTTTAAGCGGCTCCCGAGGGAGGTCATCCAATATTGAAGAACACAGATGGCTTGATGTATGATGCCGATCGCATTGTAGCTCCAGCATAGCCTCGCGGCTGTAGCAGCGTAGGGGCCGGGACTCCTCGCCATACCTGCTTGTGCTGTCACTCAGGTGTGTCTTGGAAAGTTGTATGGCCAGACATGGTCTGCTAAAAGGAAAATATAATCCACAGGATTAAAAGCATGGTCTCTCAAAATGACGTTTCATACAGACAACAACAAAGTTTAGACAATAATAAGACCAAACAAACAAAACACAAGACGAACGGAGCATACTGAGACGCGCAGTGACATGATACCATCTCCCTCAGTCTCCTGTATACCAGAGGTGGGAGTAAGTCATACATGTGCAAGTCTCAAGTTACTGGGGTGCGAGTCAAGCAAGTCAAGTCATACGAAATCCTGATGAATAACCCCAGTTTCCGCATTTAAATCAGTTAAAAGACGGTGGTTATGAAAAGTAGAGTTTTATTTTTTTCGAGTCATCTGTCTCAAGCCTAAGTCAAGTCTCAAGTCATGAATTCGAATTCAAAGTCAAGTCGAGAATTTTATCAATGTTAGTCAAGCAAGTCTCAAAGCACAAAAATATGCGACTCAAGTCATGTGACTCGAATGCCTCACCTCTGGTATTTACTGTGGTTAGAATGTTGCTGTTACTGTATCTGTTATGTCCCCCTCTAGGGTAGAGGAAAACAACACACACCAGAACGGATTTGGTAATAATTATAATAGGGTTTAATAAATAACAATGAAGGTGTACAACAAGATTAAACAAAAATAGCCTAAGCCAAACAAAGGAGCCAAAAGGCGCAAATCTACTGCTAGAAACAGAAAGAGGACTCTAAAAAAGGAGCCTAGTTGACACACCTGAGATCACTTCCCGTCAACACTAATTGGAAGGAGGCTGCAGGTAAACGCAGCTAACAAAAGGGAAACAAAACACGCTACGCTAAACACATATCACCACACGCTACTCTAAACACATAACTAAACACCCCTAACACACAACACTAAACACAGTTCAGAAGATTCAAATACAATCTACTAGCTTAAGTCTGTAAAGTCCACACAGGAGCAAGATGTGTGAGGCGTCTGATTGCAGCAGAGCCTCCCGAATGATAGCTGTCCCCAGGCTTTGTAGCGTCATCTCTGGCAGGTGTGCGCTGGGATAGCATGGGGATTGCAGCGCGTCGGGCCCGGCGTGCTCCAATCAGTATCTTTGGGGGCGGAACCAGGAGTTGTTAGCCAATCACGTTGAAGCAACCACACAGCTTATTTACATAACAGGATAGCAAAACAGGATTAACAGGACCGGAGAGAAGCGACAGCCATCACAGTATCTAATATAATACAAATATAATAAACACAGTTAGTAAAATTAGTATTTTGTTAACTCAAGGTTTATATTAAGTGAGTTTTTATTGTTAACTGTATGTATTTATGCTTTTTAGATTTACTTTCTCTCTTTCTTTGTCCGTCTGTTCTAGAAACTGAAAGGAAGAGAGAGACGTCACAGCTGTCAGCAATGTGATAAATCCTTTACAAGATCTGCACATTTAAAGTGCCACCTGCGTATTCATACAGGAGAAAAACCGTACAGCTGTGTAGAGTGTGGGAAAACGTTCAGGGAATCAGGTAATCTAAAAACACATCAACGTATTCACACTGGAGAAAAACCATACAGCTGTGAAGAGTGTGGGAAAATGTTCAGGGAATCAGGTAATCTAAAAACACATCAACGTATTCACACTGGAGAAAACCCATACAGCTGTGAAGAGTGTGGGAAAACTTTCACTAAATCAAGTGGTCTCCAAAAACATCGACGTATTCACACAGGAGAAAAACCGTACTGGTGTGTAGAGTGTGGGAAAACGTTCAGGGAATCAGGTAATCTAAAAACACATCAACGTATTCACACTGGAGAAAAACCATACAGCTGTGAAGACTGTGGGACAACGTTCAAGACATCAAATGAACTCAAATCACATCAACGTATTCACACTGGAGAAAAACCGTACAGCTGTGCAGAGTGTGGGAAAACGTTCACTACATCAAGTGGTCTCCAAACACATCGACGTATTCACACAGGAGAAAAACCGTACTGGTGTGTAGAGTGTGGGAAAACGTTCACTCAATCAGGTGATCTCCAAAAACATCAACGTATTCACACAGGAGAAAAACCGTACTGGTGTGAAGAGTGTGGGAAAATGTTCAGGGAATCAGGTAATCTAAAAACACATCAACGTATTCACACTGGAGAAAAACCATACAGCTGTGCAGAGTGTGGGAAAACTTTCACTACATCAAGTGGTCTCCAAAAACATCATCGTATTCACACAGGAGAAAAACCGTACTGGTGTGAAGAGTGTGGGAAAACTTTCACTACATCAAGTGGTCTCCAAAAACATCATCGTATTCACACAGGAGAAAAAACGTACTGGTGTGAACAGTGTGGCAAAACGTATTCTCAAAGTTCTCACCTTAAACTCCACAAGCGAATCCACACCGCATAGTTGAACAACTATGAGAGCCAAGCTAGCTGTTTCCTCCTCCTGATGTCCTGAGAGCTGTATTATTATATTTGAAGAGTCTTTCTGAATTGAAGTCGACTAAAAGACCTCAATTTACAGAGTTAGTCTTGTTTGATGTCCCTAGACAAGCCCTGAGGTCCTCTTCAGCTTTTTAAATATTCCTAAAGTCCTCCAAAATAAAATGGGTGAGGCTTTTATCCACTACGCTCCCAAACTGTAGAACACCAGGAAATATCAGAGAGGCTCAGTGGACATTTTTAAAACGCCAGCTAAAGACACATCTCTTTAGATTAACTTTTTATTAGCAACCTCCAACTTTAAATGGTCTTTTAGTCTTTATTATTTACCTACTTTTATATTGTTTTATATATGATATAGGAAGGGTTTTATGTTATATTAGTTTTTTAACCGTTTCAATAACATTTATTTTTGACGTTGGTTTCTTTATATTTTAATCATTTAACCTTTATTAGAATTATGACGTTTTTATTACTATTCATATGTATTTGTATTTCTGTTTTATATTGTTGCATCTATTCACTTGTCTTGTGTCTTATCTTTCTTAAGCTACCATAATCCCCATCCCTGATGTTTCTTCATTTGAACACCTGATCTTTAAACTCTCTGGTCCCACTCCCCTGGTCACAGCCATCATCTACCGTCCCCCGAAGCCAACCCCCTCCTTTCTCTCCGACCTCTCTGACATTCTCACTCAGCTTTCTGCCATATCCCCATCTGTTCTCCTCTTAGGTGATTTTAACATTCATGTTGACGACCCGACCTGCAAATATGCCTCTGAATTTAAGGAAACCCTTCACTGCTGCAACTTCTCTCAACACATCAACTTCCCAACACACAGCCGTGGTCACATCCTGGACTTGGTCTGCTCCACTGGTCTCACCATCCATCATCTGTCCAGCCTCAATCTCCACATCTCTGATCACCTGGCCATCATCATGGACATCAACATCCCCATCCCCGCCCAAAAGCAAAAACGCACAATAACCTACAGAAATCTCAAATCCATCTCACCTTCAGCAATCACTGCCTCCATTACCTGCAAGATGTCTGTCTCCCCCCCCCCCCCACTTTATGAAAACCCATCTGAACTTGTGGACTATTATAACAGCACCCTCTCCTTCTGTCTCAATGAACTGGCCCCCACAAAAACAAAACATTTCTCTTTCATACACTCCGCCCCCTGGTATACATCAACGTGTTCACACTGGAGAAAGACCGTACAGCTGTGCAGAGTGTGGGAACACTTTCACTACATCGAGTGGTCTCCAAACACATCGACTATTCACACAGGAGAAAAACCGTACTGGTGTGTAGAGTGTGGGACAACGTTCAAGACATCAAATGAACTCAAATCACATCAACGTATTCACACTGGAGAAAAACCGTACAGCTGTGCAGAGTGTGGGAAAACTTTCACTACATCAAGTGATCTCCAAAAACATCAACGTATTCACACAGGAGAAAAACCGTACAGTTGTGAAGAGTGTGGGAAAGCATTCAGGGAATCAGGTAATCTAAAAACACATCAACGTATTCGCACTAGAGAAAAACCGTACAGCTGTGAAGAGTGTGGGAAAGCATTCAGGGAATCAGGTGATCTCCAAAAAACATCATCGTATTCACACAGGAGAAAAACCGTACTGGTGTGAACAGTGTGGCAAAACGTATTCTCAAAGTTCTCACCTTAAACTCCACAAGCGAATCCACACCGCATAGTTTAACAACTATGAGAGCCAAGCTAGCTGTTTCCTCCTCCTGATGTCCTGAGAGCTGTATTATTATATTTGAAGAGTCTTTCTGAATTGAAGTCTGACTGAAAGACCTCAATTTACAGAGTTAGTCTTGTTTGATGTCCCTAGACAAGCCCTGAGGTCCTCTTCAGCTTTTTAAATATTCCTAAAGTCCTCCAAAATAAAATGGGTGAGGCTTTTATCCACTACGCTCCCAAACTGTAGAACACCAGGAAATATCAGAGAGGCTCAGTGGACATTTTTAAACGCCAGCTAAAGACACATCTATTTAGATTAACTTTTTATTAGCAACCTCCCACTTTAAATGATCTTTTAGTCTTTATTATTTACCTACTTTTATATTGTTTTATATATGATATAGGAAGGGTTTTATGTTATATTAGTTTTTTAACCGTTTCAATAACATTTATTTTTGACGTTGGTTTCTTTATATTTTAATCATTTAACCTTTATTAGAATTATGACGTTTGTATTACTATTCATTTGTATTTCTGTTTTATATTGTTGCATCTATTCACTTGTCTTGTGTCTTATCTTTCTGAGAGAAATTATAATTTTGTTTTCATAATCCTTCTCCTCTGGGCTGCGCATGTGGTGTCTCTGTGTGAGACCTGTTAGTTTCACTTGTTCATTGTTACGAAATGTGCTCCAGTTTATCTTTGTGCATTGAGTACTTCAGTCACTTTCTTTTAGGAGAAAGTTGTTCTCAGTTCATCTTAAGTTTGTTTTGTAAATTGGCTGGTGAGCCTTCTTCCTTTTCAAAAAAATAAACATTATCTACTACTTTTGTCTAATCAGTTTCCTCTCTCCCGGTTATTTTTATACTGTTACTTCCCTTTGTACCCCTAGTTTAGGAAGAAAACGTAACATTGTATTTAATTTGTTATTATCATACATTTTACCTCCTTGTGTATCTTAACCTGTTAAAAATGTTATATTTAGCTGCATGTATCTGTAAAGGTCTTAACATCTGAGGGGACTTTCTTGTCGTTTATTGAACTATTGAACTACTCCCCTGCAGTCCGAGTGGAAACCTCCAAATCTCTCCTAAGTCTGGTATAATTTAGCAAACTACTCATGTTCTTGTGTTTAGTGGCTACAGAAAAAGTATTTCTCAGACTCACTAATTATTAACAGTTAAGTGAACTTCCTACTTACTTTAAACACCGGAAAACTGGACCACCGTGGTTAGTGCTCAGCGGCAGCTAGCGACCTGCTAAACCTGGTGTGGCTAGCCTTTAGCCTGGATACGGGTGGGTAGGTCGCTGAAGAGCTGTGATGCTGTGATCCTCTACAGCCGGGACACTATATAGGACCACCGAACGTGAGCCCAGCCTGCCCTTCGGAACAGAGTAAGGACGTGCCAAGAGGGAACCCAAAGTAGGCTAACGTAGCGGCTAACAGCAGCTAACTGGAGTTAGCGTCAAACTCACGGTAACCAAGCAACCATGCCGCCGAGAGGAGAGGACAACGTCAGCCTGTCACAGGTGCGTGAACTGTTAAAACAACAACAGGATGCATACGGGCAGCTACTAACACAGCAAGAAAACAATTTTAAAAGTTTCATCCAAATCTTGGTTGATTCCACCAACAAGAGAATGGATGATATGAATAGGGAGGCTCAGGACCTTAAGAACAGTCTACAGTTCTCCCAAAAAGAAGTGGATGAACTAAAAGACACTTGTAAGGAGTTGAAGAAGAAGAGCCAAGAAGCACGCACAGACATTAGTACTGTGCGTGAATCTGTTATGACAATGAGTGGAAAATCAGACTATCTCGAGGGCCAATCGAAACGCAACAACTTAATTATTGATGGAATCCCAGAGTCTCCAGGGGAGAGTTGGGAGGAATCGGAGTACAAGGTCCGGGAGCTGCTCAGAACAGAACTACAGATGGATGAGGAGAGGATCGAGGTGGAAAGGACACATCGAATGGGAAACGGCAGGGGCGCAGACAAGCCTAGGCAGATTGTTGTGAAGTTCCTGCGTTTCAAGGACAAGACGGCTGTGATGGGGAGACGAAACAGGTTGAAAGGAACGAACATCTTCCTCAACGAGGATTATCCTGAAGCGGTACGCCAGAAGAGAAAGGAACTCATCCCTGCCATGAAGGCCGAAAGGAGCAAAGGGAACATTGCTTACATTAGGTACGACAGACTAATTGTTCATCCTCCGCAAACCCCCACCCATCCCCCGATCCCCCCCTCCCAAAGGGCTGAGAGAACGGACTCACGCCACTCATCTCAGAGGACTGAGAAAAGGGACTAAAGAGACAGAAGGGGTTTGTAGCTTGGTGCATGCATATACACACGCACACACAAGGGATGCACACATACACATACACAAATATGCACTTTAGCATCAGAACTGTAATGGACATTGTGCTTAATTTTTTGTTAGTCTATCTCTATTTATGTCAGTGAATGCTAAACTACCTAAGAAAGGGCTAAAGATCGCTCACTTGAATATCTGCAGCCTTAGAAATAAGGTTCAGTGTGTTCAGGATATGTTGATATCAAATAATATTCATATTTTGGCCATCTCTGAAACTCACTTAGATGACTCGTTTGAGGACGGTGCAATATCAATACAGGGGTACAATTTTTACAGAAAGGATAGAAACTGCAATGGGGGAGGAGTGGCTTTTTATGTACAAAGTCACATTCCTGTGAAGTATAGGGAGGATTTGATGTTAGGTGAGGTAGAGATGGTATGGCTGCAGGTTCAGCTGCCCCATTTAAAGCCTATGTTGCTGGGATGTTGCTATAGACCACCAAGCTCTGATAGTAATTATCTAGATAAATTGTGTGAAATGATTGAGAAGGCATGTGATGAAATCAGGGAGATATATTTATTGGGTGACGTGAATATTGACTTTCTGTCATCAGACTGTTCATTGAAAAACAAATTGATGACGGTAACAAGTGCATGTAACCTAGATCAGATGATCAATCAACCAACCAGGGTAATTACTAATAGCTCAGGAGTAACATCATCCAAATGCATTGATCACATATACACAAACGCAAGTGAACTGTGCTCAAAAGCGGTATCTGTACCAATTGGCTTCAGCGATCATAACCTTGTAGCAATATGTAGGAAAGCCAAAGTCCCAAAAGCAGGACCGAAAATAGTGCTGAAGAGATCATATAAAGGGTTTTGCTGTGATTCATATGTGGAGGATGTGAAGGGAGTATGTTGGTCTAATGTTTTTAAAGAGAGTGACACAAATGTGGCACTGGATGTTTTCATGAAATTGTTGTTACCAGTGATGGATAAACATGCACCTGTTAAGAAGTTAACCGTTAAAACAGTAAAGGCACCATGGATTGACGAGGAGCTAAAGAAATGTATGGCTGATAGAGACAGAACAAAAAGGGCAGCAATGAATTCCGGCAATCATTCTGAGTGGCAGTTATATTGCAAAATAAGAAATAATGTGACAAAACTGAACAGAAAGAAGAAGAAAATGTATTATGAGATTAAGATCAATGATATAAAGCATGATGGAAAAATGCTCTGGGGTACCTTGAATACCATCATGGGTAGGAAAAACAACTCAACACCATCCTTTATAGAATCAGAGGGGGCATACATCACTAGACCACTAGATATTGCCAATTATTTTAATAACTATTTTATTGATAAAGTGGAGAAGCTAAGGCAGGGAATGCCAAAATCTAGCTGCGAGTCGTCCTATGTTAATATTAGAGAACGTATTATGAAAAATAAAAATTGCACCTTTGAGCTGGGTAAAGTTAGAACAGAAGAGGTGGAAAAGTTATTGTTGGCAATCAATAATGATAAACCACCAGGTATTGATAACTTAGACGGTCAGCTATTAAAGAATGTAGCCAAGTTCATTGCTGCACCCATCTGTCATATTTTTAACATGAGTCTGGAAGGTACATGCCCGCAAATCTGGAAAGTAGCTAAAGTTATTCCACTCCCTAAAAATGCAAAGAATGCCTTCACTGGCTCTAACAGCAGACCAATAAGCCTGTCACCTGTTCTAAACAAACTACTAGAAAAAATTGTATTCAATCAAATACAATGCTATTTTTCTGTTAACAGTCTGCTGAGTGAGTATCAACATGCATATAGAGAGGGTCACTCAACAGCCACGGCATTAACACAAATGACAGATCAATGGATGAAAGAGATTGATGTGAAGAAAATGGTGGGAGCAGTACTATTAGATTATAGCGCTGCCTTTGATTTGATAGACCATAGAATTTTACTTGACAAATTGGAGTGCTATGGTTTTGCCTCAAAGGCGATATCATGGTTAGAAAGCTATCTATATAACAGAACTCAAAGTGTATACTTTAATGGCAGTATCTCTAGTGCTAGATGTGTTGCAAGTGGAATTCCACAAGGAAGTTCACTTGGTCCTTTACTCTTCTCAATCTTTACAAATGATTTTCCATTGGCTCTTGAAAAAGCACAAGTCTCTATGTACTCGGATGACACGACAATATATACACAGGCTCCCACAATCGGTGAAATAACTGATATTCTGAACAAAGAACTGAAAACAGTAATGGAATGGGTGACCAGCAACAAATTAGTGCTCAACATTCAAAAACAAAAAGTATTGTATTTGGCACAAATTACGTACTAAGGTCTAAACCGCAGTTAAATCTGATGCTGAATAATGTAGAGGTTGAGCAGGTGGAAGAAACAAAGCTCCTGGGACTCATCCTAGTGAACAATTTATCATGGACGAAACACATAGAGTCAGTGGTGGCAAAGATGGGGAGGAATATATCTGTCATCAAGAGGTGCTCAGTGTTTTTACCACCGCAACTGACAAAACAAGTCATTGAGACTCTAGTCCTTTCACAACTGGACTACTGCTCAATGATCTGGTCAGGGGCAAACAAGAGGGACCTGGGAAAGCTGCAACTGGTTCAAAACAGAGCAGCTCGGCTTGCCCTTAGGTGTACACCAAGACATAATGTAATCAAAATGCATGTCAAGCTCTCCTGGACATTAGTCACGGAGAGGCTGATGGTATCACTCCTTGTCTTTTTGAGAAACATAAATGAGCTGAAACATCCAACCTGTCTATATAAGAAACTTACACCTAGCTCTAAAATCCATACATATAAAACGAGACATGCCACAAGAGGTTGCTATCAAATCCCTAAAGCCAAAACAGAGTATATGAAGAGCACAGTGCTGTATAGAGCCATGGCTGCATGGAACACACTGCCAGATCAGATTTCTAAAGAAACAACTAAAGCAAGCTTCAAAAGACGATTGAAGAGGCATCTAGAAGCCCAAAGACTGTAAATTACACAAGCAGCAGACAGGCTTTTGGAAAACATACAGCAGCACACCGATTCATATAGGTTTTTTAAACACATGCCAAGGAAATGGGGAATCAAAAAAATAAGCTGTATGTGATGGTTGATACGAAAGTCACTGTTTGAAGGAAAATTGACGCCGTACATGATTTGTATCAATGTCTTGTAATGTACTGTCAAATGTCCTGTTTTATGTTATTTGTGGACCCCAGGAAGATTAGCTGTTGTTATGCACCAGCTAATGGGGATCCTAATAAAATAAATAAATAAACTATGAAGAAATGTTTTACTATGCTGTGTTTCAAACCTCCACATATACCATTCACACCAACGCAACTCGGTTCAAGCTCTGTGCTAGAGCTTTTCAGGTTCAGAACCGGTTCTTCGGTTTAGCTCCGGCTCTTTTCACAACGCCCAGAGTCCGCCTGGTGCTGCGTCATCGTTTGCGTCATGACATAACCGTTTGCGTGCCTGCTTCATAAAGCCAAACCGCGCAGAAACCCCTCACAGCTCACACCGACAACAACAATGGCAGATTGTGTTGAAGCGCTATTCATTTTGGTTTTGGTTTTGCGAAACGAAATGGAAGATATGGGACGACTTTACTACCAACTTTACAGTCGTTACATGCTACATTCAAAACTGCTTTACAATCGTAATCATCAACATCAACGACGATTCCGATTCCGTAGGAGAAAGATGGTAAATAAATATACGTCCTATTCAACGTTAGAGCTAGCTGTTGTTAGCCTCTGCATGCGCCAAGCTCAAAATACCCAGCTTTGCTAAATTAATTACTATGGTATAACATTAAAACTGATTCTCAATGTTATTTCCACTGATCATGTTGAAGCTGGCGGAAAGGTGGAGGTCGCGTGTTATTTGGACGCAGCCCAGATCTTCCGACTGGTGGAACACCATTGTTCCAGACTTCTCCCCTCTGCAATTCATGCAGAATTTCCGCGTGTCCAGGCAGTCCTTTGACTACATCTGCAACCAGGTCAGCGGCGTTATGGGGAGAAGAGACACAAATTACCGTCTCTGTATACCCAATAAAAAACAGGTTACAATTGCCCTCTGGAAGCTGGCCACCGGAGGTGAATACAGGACCATCAGCCATCTTTTCGGGGTAGGCCTAAGCACCGTTTGCCTCTGTGTTCAGGATTTCTGCCGGGCAACCATGGAAGTGCTGCTTCCACTACATATCACCTTTCCTGATGTTGAGAAGTTGGTGGAAATGGCCACTTTTTTCAACAGATGTTGGAGAGCACCACAGTGTGTTGGTGCAATAGATGGAAGCCACATCCCTATTTTAGCACCCCGAGATTATCCCAAGGACTATTATAACAGAAAAGGATGGCATTATGTTGTTCTACAGGCTGTTGTTGATGACAGGGGGATGTTCTGGGATGTGTGTGATGGCGACCCAGGTAGTGTACATGATGCTAGAGTGCTAAAACAATCCAATCTTTGGGTGGCTATCAGTGATGAGTGTTGCTAGGCCAAAACAAAATGACCATCTCTGGCTGTGATGTGGGATATTACCTGATTGGTGACCCAGCCTATCCAATGCAAAGATGGCTAATGAAACAATTTTCGGACACTGGGAGACTGACCAATGAACAGCACACCTACAATTACAGTCAGAGCAGTGCACCGTCGGTTGTTGAGATGGCGTTTGGAAGGCTAAAAGGAAGATGGAGGTGCTTCCTAAAAAGGAACGACTGCGAGCTGCAGCTCAGAAAAAATAATGACAGTGACTTGCTGTGTACTACACAACATACAGTGGGGCAAAAAAGTATTTAGTCAGCCACTAATTGTGCAAGTTCTCCCACTTAAAAAGATGAGAGGTCTGTAATTTTCATCCTATGAGAGACAAAATGAGAAGAAAAAAAATCCAGACAATCACATTGTCTGATTTTAAAATAATTTATTTGCAAATTATGGTGGAAAATAAGTATTTGGCCAATAACAAAAGTTCATCTCAATCCTTTGTTATATACCCTTTGTTGGCAATGACAGAGGTCAAACGTTTTCTGTAAGTCTTCACAAGGTTTTCACACACTGTTGCTGGTATTTTGGCCCATTCCTCCATGCAGATCTCCTCTAGAGCAGTGATGTTTTGGGGCTGTCGCTGGGCAACACGGATTTTCAACTCCCTCCAAAGATTTTCAATGGGGTTGAGATCTGGAGACTGGCTAGGCCACTCCAGGACCTTGAAATGCTTCTTACGAAGCCACTCCTTCGTTGCCCGGGCGGTGTGTTTGGGATCATTGTCATGCTGAAAGACCCAGCCACGTTTCATCTTCAATGCCCTTGCTGATGGAAGGAGGTTGTCACTCAAAATCTCACGATACATGGCCCCATTCATTCTTTCCTTTACACGGATCAGTCGTCCTGGTCCCTTTGCAGAAAAACAGCCCCAAAGCATGATGTTTCCACCCCCATGTTTCACAGTAGGTATGGTGTTCTTTGGATGCAACTCAGCATTCTTTCTCCTCCAAACACGTCTCCGTGCTAGCGCCACTTCACCGGTTCCTGCGGCCGCTCTACTCCTGTCAGATCTCCACTCCTTTAATAACCGCCTGCGTCCGGACTGCATGGACATCCTCGCAGATAATGAAATACTCCGCAAACGCCGTCCTCCACACAGAGGCTCTGGCCGTAAGTTTTTATTTCATTCCACGTCTCCACACTCCATCCCGTCCATTCGGTCCTGTCACACGCCCACACTACGCCATCACAACAAACAAAAACGTGAATCTGACCAATCTTCTTCCACTCCCCCGGTCCACACAACCCCCCCAATGCAACGTCACCTCAGAGCAGCCCTGCTCAACACACGCTCCATCCACAATAAAAGCCACATTCTAAATTAATTAATTAAAGACAATAACCTGGACTTTCTGTATCTGACCGAAACATGGCAAAAACCCCTGGACTATTTTTCTTTAAATCAAATCACCCCAGCAGGATTCACATACATTGGCAAACCTCACCCACAAGGGCGGGTGGTGGTATAGCTGCTATTATCAGAAAGGAAATAAAAGCTACCATAATCCCCATCCCTGATGTTTCTTCATTTGAACACCTGATCTTTAAACTCTCTGGTCCCACTCCCCTGGTCACAGCCATCATCTACCGTCCCCCGAAGCCAAACCCCTCCTTTCTCTCCGACCTCTCTGACATTCTCACTCAGCTTTCTGCCATATCCCCATCTGTTCTCCTCTTAGGTGATTTTAACATTCATGTTGACGACCCGACCTGCAAATATGCTTCTGAATTTAAGGAAACCCTTCACTGCTGCAACTTCTCTCAAAACATCAACTTCCCAACACACAGCCGTGGTCACATCCTGGACTTGGTCTGCTCCACTGGTCTCACCATCCACCATCTGTCCAGCCTCAATCTCCACATCTCTGATCACCTGGCCATCATCATGGACATCAACATCCCCATCCCCGCCCAAAAGCAAAAACGCACAATAACCTACAGAAATCTCAAATCCATCTCACCTTCAGCAATCACTGCCTCCATTACCTGCAAGATGTCTGTCTCCCCCCCCCCCCCCAACTTTATGAAAATCCATCTGAACTTGTGGACTATTATAACAGCACCCTCTCCTTCTGTCTCAATGAACTGGCCCCCACAAAAACAAAAAATGTCTCTTTCATACACTCCGCCCCCTGGTATACCCCCGAACTCCGCCAATTGAAATCAAGGCAACGTCAACTTGAACGCCAACACAAGAAAACCACACTAACAGTCCATCTTCAAATCTACAAAGACTATCTCCAGCAGTACAGTAACGCACTCAAAGCAGCCCGGTCTAATTACTACTCACAACTCATTCAGTCTGGCTCCAGCAACCCCAAGCGTCTGTTCTCCACCATCAGCAAACTTCTCAAACCCTGTGACAACGCCACCTCATCCTTCACCACCGAACAGTGCAACTCCTTCCTCTTGTTTTTTCCAAACCAAAATCAGCAACATTTACAGCAATCTGACACCCTCATCAGCACCCCCCACCTTCCCTCCTGGCTCCCCCCCCTTCACCTCACAGCCCCTGTCCCACTTCTCCCCTGTGACCCCCATGCAATTGTCCCACTTCATGACTGGAATTAACTCCACCTGCACACTTGACCCAATGCACTCCAAATTTGTTAAAGAGAGCCTCCCTGCCATCTCCCAACTCATCGCCACCATCATTAACTCCTCCCTCAGATCTGGATCAGTTCCCCCCTCTCTCAAACTGGCTGCTGTCACACCCATTCTCAAAAGACCTGGACTCACACCTGACATCATGTCCAACTTCCGGCCCATCTCAAATCTCCCCTTTCTGTCAAAAATACTTGAACGTGTCGTTGCCTCACAACTTAAAGCCCACCTCACCTCCAATGATCTCTTTGAGCCATTTCAATCCGGTTTCCGATCAAAACACAGCACCGAAAAAGTTCTTCTCAAAATCACAAACGACCTCCTCCTCTCCTCTGACTCCAGCAACCTTAACATCCTCATCCTCCTCGACCTCACCGCAGCATTCGACACCATCAATGACGCCATCCTGCTGTCCCTCCTCGAATCATCACTCAACATCACCGACACTGCACTCTCCTGGCTGAAATCCTACCTCACCGACAGACATCAGTTTATCAACATCAACAACTGCACCTCCTCCACTGCTCCTCTGTCACAAGGCGTCCCCCAGGGTTCGGTGCCTGGCCCCCTCCTCTTCATCTTCTACATGCTCCCCCTTGGCAAAATAATTCGTCGCCACAACCTTCAATTTCACTGCTACGCCGATGACATCCAACTTTATATCTCAACAAAAACCATCACCCCCACAACACACTCCACTCTCACGAACTGTCTCTCAGAAATAAAAGCATGGATGCAAACAAACAATCTCCAACTGAACAGTGCCTAATCAGACATCATCATCATCGGCCCCCCATCCCGTATCAAAGACATCCAGAATTTCAACTTCACCATTGACAGCCACACTCTATCTCCCCCCCCCTCACATCCGCAACCTCGGAGTCATCTTCGACAGTCAGCTCAAATTCAACCACCACATAAATCACATCACCAGGACCGCCTTTTTCCACCTCAAAAACATTGCCCGTCTCCGCCCATCATTCTCCTCCTCTGCTGCTGAAACCCTGATTCATGCATTCATCACTTCACGACTCGACTACTGCAATAGCATCCTCTACGGCATACCATCCAACCTCCTCAATAAACTCCA
Source organism: Harpagifer antarcticus (assembly GCA_902827135.1). Taxonomy (NCBI): domain Eukaryota; kingdom Metazoa; phylum Chordata; class Actinopteri; order Perciformes; family Harpagiferidae; genus Harpagifer; species Harpagifer antarcticus. Next base: position 218,173 of record CADEHL010001441.1, read on the forward strand.
ACATATCCAGAACTCTGCTGCCCGCCTCCTCACCCACACCCGCTCCCGAGGCCACATCACTCCCGTCCTCCAGAACCTCCACTGGCTTCCTGTCCGTCAAAGAATCAACTTCAAAGTCCTCCTCATTACTCACAAAGCCCTCAACAATCAGGGCCCCCCCCTACCTCACAGACTTGCTGCACTACCACGCCCCTTCCCGCTGCCTCCGCTCATCAGAAGCCAACCTCCTATCCATCCCCACCCGCACCAATCACCGGACCTGGGGGGACAGAGCCTTCTCCGTCGCTGCCCCCTCCCTCTGGAGCTCACTCCCCCGACCCATCGGAGACTGCACAGACCTCACCACCTTCAAAACTCACCTCTTCAATCTGGCTTTTAATGTGTGATTGTTTTTGTATTATTTGACTTTAACTTTAACTATATATTTATTTGTTGTTCCTTCCTTTTCTTTTCCCTTCACTATATCTGTAAAGCGTCTTTGAGCACCTGTAAAAGCGCTAACAAATTAAATCTATTAATATTATTATTATTTTGTTCAGAAGGGCGAATTTGTCGGCAGCAACATGAAGCACGCCTTCAATTACCTGGCAAAAAAAGATCATAACAATTTGCCAATTAATGCATATTCCCAGTTATACTGAACTTTCATTTCCTGCAACTTTGAGAATCTTGTGACTGACAAAAGTATCTAGACATTTTGGGCAGAAATCGTTAAATGCTAGATAAAGACAATAACACAGTGTAGAGTGAAACTTTAGACACTTGAAACATGTAGTCACGTACCTCCCCTGTCAACCACTGGTGGGGTCGAAGTGAGCATAGCTCACAGTGGCGGATAAGCAAGATGCGTCCTTTCATCTGTGAGGGGAGCACTGCCACGACCACCTCTGTGTCCTTTTTTTTCCACAGCCAGGTTAACTGCAAGTTAGGATTGAGGGGAAATAGATGCAGTCTGTTTAATATGGACCCTTGAGGAATCTTTTAACCCTCCGGTATCACTCTGGAAATGTTTGTCCCGAATGACTAATTAGGGCAGTGCATTTGAATAACACCAGAGGGTTAACAATCTTGAATGTTTAGGTGAAGGCCTTGTTTTTGTATATGCACCATCAAAGCTACATACACAAAATATAATTAAACGGTCCATGTTTATGCATTTAACCTCAGTCCCTTTTAGAGTTTTCACTAAATGACATTAAACAGGCTGCTCAGAAACTGTAATTGCAGTTTAAAGTCTGATTTTAAAAGTACCAATTTAGTCCATGCTTTACTTTCTGACAATATTTACTTATTCCATTGTTAAAATTAAAATGCTGGAGACCAATTTACACACTTTGTAAGTCTTAGAGAAACTCACATTTCCCTGTGCGTCTTTTTCCTGTTGGTCCACTTTTCTTTTCTTCACCTTTGTCGCAGGTGGGCTCTTGGGGTTGGGTAGTGTTTTTGGTGGATTGAAGTACTTGGACTTGGTGTGACCAGCAGAACTTTCCCGCTTGTTCCACTGTTCCTCGTGGTCATCATCTGGCCTGCTAGGATGTCCAAAGTTTTTGTCCAGAATATGCATTGGCAGATTGTGTTGCTCAATGTGCTCTATATATCTTCCTTGTATTGAGGCATACATTTTGGAGACGAACTCAGCTGGTCTCAGGTACTTTTAAAAGGATGGAGTGTTTGACTAACCCAAACCAGAGCTCAACATGGCAGTTGGTATCCCTGGTTTTATGACTTCCATCTTTTTTAGAGGTACCTTTTCTATGTCTCGACAGATCCCCAAGCAACAAACCACTCCACAATGGGAAGATCCCCATGTAGTTTTTTAACAGTGCATCAATGACACCAGGACAGAGGTAGTGGTTTTTTACATGAACAGCATCGTCAGAGAGAATGTCACACTCTGCTTGGTCCCGCCTGACTTGAAAAGCTTGTGTAAAAGGGGACTTTCCAATAACGCTATGAGCATTTGTTTCCATTTTGCTTTCCTCCTCTCCCATTACATGTCCACTTTCCTCCAGTTTCAAGTCCAGAGTTTGCAAAATGCACTTGTCGAGGTAAATTTTGCTCTGTTTCACCGAATGAGTGTACTCCAGAATGCTGCATATTCCTGTGTGCCTCTGTCTACAGTTGTTTTTCCAAATGCTTGTGACACAGCCTTCATGATATGAGCAGAGCACAGTGAAGTTAGGAATCAGTTCAGTTTGTCCAGACACTATCTCAAATGCTCTGTCAAGGTACACTGACATATTTTCCCTGTTAAAAGACAGAAGCACAAGTTTATCAGAGCCCAACTATAAGCTGTCTCAACCTGTGCTATCTTTATTTTTGTTATGTAAGACAACTTTCTTTTAAATTCCATGAGCCAATGGGAAAAAGATGGAATGAAATGGCTGTTGGTGATCAGGCAAGGGAGGCTTATCCTAACCCATTCCGGGCAAAACCAAAGCATAATACAAGCCCCGCTTATTTTGATCAGAAATTGTCTGTATCACGCTGCCTGTGGCATCAAGGTAGAGAGTCGTAGGTGTTGGCTTTTTCAAGTGCTCAGTCAATATCTTTATTCCAGCATCTGTGTATAAATGTACAGCAAACGGATCAATGTGTAGGTGCTGAAGATAGCCTTTTGATGATGCATGACTGCTGCTCTCTTTGATTATTTTTTGAGTCAACATGAGTTCAAGCATCATGTCATCGTGGAGCCTTGCACTTTTCTTCACTTCAGAGGATATTTTCTTTAACACGTCTTTGGTGAGGCTTCTGCTTATGTTACCAGCCATTATTTCCTCTACTGCTGTCTGCCTTAACAGTGTAATAATAATTGCTGACACCACTGGTTAAGGCTTTGGAAATTGTTCCTCTTCTTGTGTATTTTGCTGGTCTAAATCGCCTTTGATTTTTATGGTGTATAACTTCACCAATGCGCATGACTTTAAAAATAATTTTTTTATCCGTTGATTTTGGCCCGTTCTTTTTTTGAGAAACTGTAGACAGCGTCCATTAAATGTGCATTTTGCAGAGGCACAGAAAAATGGCGAATTCTTTTTACGGCTATCATTTGTCTTAACATGCTGGTATTTGAAAGCAAGTGTGCAGCATGGATTATTTTTCAAAAATTCTTGATAAAATGTATCAGTCCAGGGGGGACAGAGTTTTTTTTTGGCATGTTTAGGTTTAATTTTATTCCATTGTTTTCTTGTCATGGCAATTTTGAACTTTTTTGGCCCTGCTTTGCACTTTCTGTTCATTGTTGTTGTCATTTTGGTGGCTGTCTCTGTACTTTGTTGGTCTGACTCTTCTGTGTCTATCTCAGACTGTGGCTGTGTGTTACTTATTTCCCTGTCATCCTGACTTGTGTCCTCGTCTTCCTCACCCGTAGGTGCGCTGTAAGACTGATTCCTGATACTGTGCTGTCCATCTCTCCCTCTTTCACTGACATACTTTCCTAAATACAAACATTACAAAAGTAAAAAATCTCATTTAATTACTGTATCTCTTATCGTAAGACTACAATGCAACTTTAAGCAATCTGCCATCCTTGGGTCAATTACAGTAAATTCTGTTAACATCCTACTGTGATGCAGTATTTAATTAAATAAGCACATTAACCCTTATGCCTCCCTAAGGAAATGTATTATCCATGCCACCGTTTAATTTTGCGAGCATTCTGATTGTGTTAAGAATATGGCACGACATTTCGTAAAGATGTAAGTTCTTTTTGGAAACATGTTCTTAATAAGTGTATGTGTAATCAAAATAGTGACTTTCAATAGCGCCAAAAATAAAAATGAATGAACATTTGATAATTATGATCAGCACTGAATTTGGTTAAAATATGTAAGTAATTGAAAGTGGAACAAAAATATTAACATAGCCTATAATATCTTTATTACAGTATTTTTAGATGCGGACATTTTTGTCGTTAGTGTTTTCAGAGTAACGTTTTTAAAAGGGATTCACAAGGGTTAAGCTTCAACTTAAAAGCCTCTGGGGCAGAGTCCTGCATGGGTCCAGTTTTGCAAATCTGCACCCACCCGAACCCTCGCAGCTCAGTAGCTACCGCGAACCGACCGTTACACGCAATTATCTTCAAGTGAAATCTGGTCCCGACCTGTTGATATAAGACCCACGACCCGACCCGTTGTGAATGTTGGGGGGTGCTAGTGGAGTACTTCAGGAAAGTCGACGGGGGCTGGCTAGTGGAGTACTTCGTGACCACAGAGCGTGAACGTTGTGATCAGCTGTTTTAGTGCAGTTCTCCAGTGAAGGGGGGGAGTCTCCCTCCGCAGCCGGTTGGCGTAGTTTTGGCACAATTCCGTTGTACAGACCGACGTTAACAGCAGCCCTGTCTGTGCACACGGAGACCGACTCTGTCGTCCGGTGATCTAACCGCCTTCTGGAAAAGCTTCACAAGTACGTTGGTACGCAAATGCGCTTTGTGACACAAGTGACGGTACGCATTTCAGATTGTTGCCGCACATGCGTACCTGCGTACCAGTTATGTGCACCCCTGGATATAGGCCTACATGTATGTTTTGCCCGCCGTTACACAACTATTTTGCGGGTTATCCGCCGGGTATCCGAGGCAGGACTCTGCTCTGGGTCTCATCAAAGTTATTTTTTAACAGTACCTGCTTGAAGCACCTCAGTCCGGACTCCACGTCGGTCTTCACCCCAGATGACCCTCAACCACTTAAGATGCTCTGTCTTATTACTTTTAAACACTGTAAGTGTAACTGAGGACCACTGCTCAGTTGTAACATTAACTTAACTAAAACCATGTGAAATTAAAGACCTGGTGATGAAATCTCTACCTCCTGCTTGTTGCCAGAGGTCTAAAGCTTTCTGTGTCTTCCTTTTTTGAAGCGCACCATTTTTAGATCAAACAATGTGATCTGGTTTCTAAAATGTCTTATACTGTACGTCTTCTTCTTCTTCTTCTTCTTCTTCTTCTTCTTCTTCTTCTTCTTCTTCTTCTTCTTCTTCTTCTTCTTCTTCTTCTTCTTCTTCTTCTTCTTCTTCTTCTTCTCTCGATTTTTGGCGTATTGTAAACAACTTTAAAGGTGCATACCGCCACCTGTACATGAGTGTGAATCATCATATCATTCCATGGACGTATCTATGATCTAATCAAAAAATAAATATAATTAAATAAATAAATCAACAAAAAACATAAAATAAATAAAACAAAATAAAAAACCTATGATCTTTCCTGGCCTAATATTAAATTATTTTTCCTACCCCAGTTTCACTCAGGAAGGTAAACAGTGCCTTTCTGGCTTTATAGATGTCACAATGTAATAAGATATGTTCTACATGTTCTTTAACTCCACAGCTCCCACACTTGTCGCCGTCACTTTTCCCCATGATATACAGAGTACCATTCAAAGCTGTGTGATTTAGTCTGAGTCTAGCTATCATGATTTCCTCCCTTCTGTTTCTTTCTTTATAAATATTCATTGTAATTGTCTTTTGAACTTTATGATACTCTTTGCCTTTCTGGTCTTTCTCCCACCTTTGCTGCCAGATCTCCATCCCTTTCTTCTTAATTACTGCTTTTCCTTCTCCTTTTCCAAGTTGAACTGGTAATGTTATTTCCTTTTGTAGTGCACTTGTTGCTAATTTATCAGCACACTCGTTCCCTTTCACCCCCTCATGTGCAGGCACCCAGCAGAACTGCAGATCTATACTGCCTCTGTGAAGTCTTAACAGGCTGTGATTAAGTTCTGGGAATGTCTTCTCTGGCAGTTGTTGTTGTTGTTGTTGACTGTATGCTTTTTAATATGGACAATGAATCTGTGCATATCACCACCTTATCAGGTCTGACCTCTTCAACCCACTGTAATCTATTATTACAGCCAGCATTTCTGCTATACTGATAATTGATCAGACGCTCTTTTTGAGATCGATATTTTAAAGTCTGGGATGTATATACCATCTCCAACACACTCTTCTTTGTTCTTGGATGCATCTGTGTACATTTGTAGGTAATTGTAGTACTTTTCGTTCAGATACATACTTGTTTTAATTCCCACTTCATTTATTTGCCACTCTTTTTTCCTTTCTGCAATACTCTATCTATTTTAGCTTCTGGGAAAAGCCATGGAGGAACACTTGGGGTTACTTTGGCAAACGTGATGGTCTCCACTCCATATGCCCTCGTTCTTTCCTTACTTGTCCAGCCAAACACACATCCCTGGGCTTCTATGTCACATGACAGAGAAGCTGATAAAACTAAATTGAGTGTGACATTCGGTCATATGACAGAAAAGCTATTGAAAAAATAAACAGAATTTTCCATAGAAAAATTAATTAATATTAACCCTTGTATAATGTTTCATTGTTTATCCAAAGAACAATGATATGATACATTATTTGTTCAACCTCACACTCAATGGCGTTGGCTAATTTGAGTCCGACAGTGACTTTGAAGAACAGGATTAGATTGAGCATCAGCTAGTTACCAAAAAAAAGACGAGCCACAGGACCAGCCGGTCAGCGGGCAAAACAACAAGTAGCACTTTAATTCATTAATCAAGGTTCAAGGTTTTTATTTGTCATACGAACATAGCTACAGTGTAGTTATGACAATGAACATCTTAGGTCACAGGCTCCTCCATTGAAGCAATGAGCTAATTTTTCCATCAAAATATTAATATAAAAATATTTAAAGTATTAAAATGCAATAAAAAGAGGTGAGTCCCATTCAGCCGGTGTAGTTCTTTGACCCAACATTGATTTTGAGTGAATCGGTCACATAACCTAGAAGGTATTGAAGAAATAAGCTAATTTTTCCATCAAAAATATTAATATAAAATATTTAGAGTATTAAAATGCAATAAAAAGGTGTTACTCCGCGCGAGTTGGTGGACTTTATTTAGCTTACTTTAACATCATTTTTCATGGTGGGGCTAAGCCATTTCTTGGTATGGCCGTAGCCTACCCCAGCCATACCCTGGCGCTGCCACTGGTGGGATGTATGGGGCGGGCCATTCTGCACATGCGTTAAGTGCATGCATGTGCATTAAGGGCAATTAATTGCGTTGAAATATTTAACGCATTTAACGCATGTGCAGAATGGCCCGCCCCATACAGATGTAGCACTCCAGATAGGACTCACATGGGTCAAAAGTCAAAAGCCCAGCGGATCCCAGTGGCTGGGGGTGTTGCCAAATTGCTAGAGGGCATTGCCAAATTTCCCCATGTGTTCAATTACAGGATTTAACCATGAGATGGCGCTTCATTCACAAATACACAAAGATAACTGGGTGTTGTAGAACTTAGTCTGTTTGCAATGTTTGCAGCTCTGCAGTTGTGTTTGCTGAATACTGTAGCATTTAATCACTTATTTGTTATGGTTTTCACAAGCTACTATAATGAAAAAATATCAATATTTTAGATCAAATAAAGTATATAGTTTGCTTTATGCAGTATATTTTTTGTAATATTGTTGGGGTGTTTTTACACAGTAGTGAGAGTGAAAAACAGGATAGCACAGATTAATAAAATCAAAAATAAGATGAGCGATAAAAATAAAAATAATGAGAAACTATGAAATAAGAAATGAATAAAACTTAAATGTAATTATCATATCATATATTCTAATGTATTGTATTATTAAGTAATATCATACATTAACCCCATTATAGCAGATGCCACATTGAACTCATTTATGCATCAATAATTACAACAGAGTATTTCTAAATACAAGTTGTAAAAATACTTATATGTATTTAATATTAATAACATAATGATTAATTTCAGATGATAATACTTTTCAGGGTTAGGTCCGGTCTGACAGCGCTTAGCTCTCTGCTGCAGAGAAGATCACTGCTCTAAACAAAGTCAAAAATCCTACATCCAAACGGAAAAAATAGAATTAATTATTATTAATACGTTAAGTCTTGTTCATTGTTTTTCACTTTTATTAAATGTTTGATATTTCCGGTGGAAATGGTGGACTATCGGACATTCAAAATGCAGCATATTTTCACTCTTACACACATATATTCTCCTTTTACATACATACATTTTCACTCTCACACACGTATATATTTACACTCACACATTCATACATTTTGCTCTCATATTATCATATTTCAATGCACACATTCATATATTGTCACTCACACATTCATGCATTTTGTTCTCATATTCATATATTTTAATGCTCATATTTATACATTTTGCTCTCATGCGAAATCTACTAAAACAAAGTATGTCATGGTAGTGGTCAGCTGTTAAACACAAAATGTATCTTAAGGGCTGTAAATATAATAAGCCTGTTGTCAATTTTAGACACAGGCTTATTATATTTACAGCCCTTAATAACATTCATTTTCTGGACTCAATGTTTGTCTTGGCCGTTTTCTTTGTTCCAAGCAAACGAGTGCTTTTTGTTTTGAAATCACTTCCGCGAGTTTCGCGGGCCTCCCCCTCGCTCCACTGACCATTAGACCATTTAGTAAGGTAAAAAGCAAAAGGGCAAAAACGCCTCTCAGACGCTCTTCCGTTTACTTTTTTAATAAAGAAAAACAAATGGTCCGTAGATACACGGACTCATATAGCCTATGTATGTATACTGTAAGGAGAATGTATGTGCGTGAGAGGACCAGTATGAATTACGGCATAGAAATATGCGAACACAAACCTACAGACTGGGGGTTGGGAGATCACAGGAGTTTATTTATTATTTTCGGAACGGGGAGACGTGAGGAGACGTGTGTGATTAAAAATTAATTCGCAGAAATGTAAAGTGATCTAACTAAGTTCTATTCATATTCTTGACGGGAAGAGCAGTGTAAATGGGTGGCCATATGCATTTGAAAAGCAATATAAATCACACAGTTATTATACAATAGGCTATAAAAGCACCATCGATAACCATTACCTTTATCCAATTCAAACTTTGGACGGGAAAAAAGGAAGGTGTAAATGATTGGGCTATACTGTAGGCCTACTGTATACAAAGGCCATTCAAGCTAGAGTTCTTCTGGAAATGTTCACATCAGGCACCTTCAAGTTGAACAATACTACAGTAAACAATTAACACAGTAAATTATGTGGATTAAACCACATTTATTTCGTTAAAAATAACAAAATATGATTTTGTTTGAATGATTAAATGTCATCAGGCACCTTCAAGTTAAACAATCAGGTGCTCACTTTAATGTGCCGCCACCTCCGGAGTCAGCTTGAGTCGGTTTAAAGAATGCACAAATGTGTTTAATCGTTAATGTCAGATATGTACTAAGTAGCCTAAATACATTTGTTCCTGCTCAAGATTAGATTCGACTTTATTGTTATTGCACATATTGCAGGTAGTCTACTGAGACAACGAAATGCAGTTTAGCTTCTAACCAGGGGTGCAACAAGCAGCGAAAAGTAATGTGCACAATACTACAGTAAACAATTAACACAGTAAATTATGTGGATTAAACCACATTTATTTAGTTAAAAAGAAACAAAATATGATTTTGTTTGAATGATTAAATGTAGGGTGAATTGCCCTAATGTGGGAAATGTTTGCATTTCAGACTTCAGGAATATATTGCGATATGAAGCCGATACAATAAATCAAAATCCAGTACCATTCCGAAATCCCCAGTAATATTAGACACTAATAATAAAGTAAACTATTAACACTGTACATATTATTGTTTGCCCGTGGGATTAGGATGATCGGTAGTGAGAGCCGTGCTGCATTTTCCTCCGGTCGGATGTGATATAAAACCAGAGCAATTATTTTTGTTGTTGTAAACTCACGTGGATTACATTTAGTGCATTAATATCAACTCGCGAACATATGATACATTAAATGATCGTGAGGATGATGATTGAAAATCGTTTGTTTGAGCCTGGATGCATTTCCTGATCTAAAAACATAGCGATGGTTTTGTACTTACGCCAACGTGAATTAAACATTATTTTGTTAAATAAAAACATGGTGATGTTTAGTAAATGATTACATGTCTCTTATTTAGCACAGAATATGATCCTATCCGTGACATATGGATCTTAACAAATATCCGCTATATCAGATACCTGTAGATCAGCTGTTTATTTCACATGAGTTCCAGTGCGGCAGCTTTTCACGGCTCCCCCTGGTGCATCCATGATCCATTGCAGCTGGTTTCATTATAATTAAATGTATTTATCAAGGGGGCGTTTCAAGTCCTGCGGGGGCTTTTCCTTTTCAGCAGGGGCCCACCCCGTGCCGATCACGGACCCGCACGGGAAGGCGTCTGAAATGAAGCGCTACATCTGTACATCCCACCAGTGGCAGCGCCAGGGTATGGCTGGGGTAGGCTACAGCCATACCAAGAAATGGCTTAGCCCCACCATGAAAAATGATGTTAAAGTAAGCAACATAAAGTCCGCCAACTTACGGAGTAAATTGCACAGACAGCAGTTAGTCAGATTGATTTCAGTAGCCGCTTGTCTGGAAATACCGAAGACCAGAAACGGTTTTGAAAACTTTTGTCACGTAGTGATCGTCTTCTCAATAGAACATCTTTGATAATGTCTTCTGGCCAATCAGAATCATGATAACGGTGTGGTGTTGTTGCAGGAAGTCCCGACGGAGAATACTTTTGCTGCATCTCTATATACATCGATACAACATTACGTGTTGATAGAAATCAACACGTAATGAAATAAGACCCCACGGTTTGATGATTGATAGGTGTGTGGGCTGTCTTTCATGTTGACACACAGAACAATGTTATAATAAACATACATACTGTATGTTAAATGGATATATCCGCCTTCTTTCATTTATCTTTCCATTCCCACAACAATATACATAAAGAAATGGCATATTTTGGACATAGTTCGAACGGTGATTAATCATGATTAATTAATTTTTAAGCTGTGATTAATCTGATTTAAAATTGTAATCGTTTGACAGCCCTAATTTAAAGTTAATTACAATGCAATAAAAAGAGGTGTGTTCAACAAATGCCTGCTCTAGTGTGGATTTGCTTCACATTCACTCGATCGGGAAGCTGTCGATTTATTAAAAAGAAAAAGGTTCTTGTGTAATTGAAAACTCATTTGTTGATGGTCCCTAAGTGAAAGCCTCGTTTCACGGAGAAGATCTCCCCGTCGTAATACAGCCAGCAGCAGGGGAAACTGACGCTGCTGGCGGTTCCGCGAATGTCCGTCGAATATCCAACCTAAAACTAAATTCACCGCGGTACCTGACTGTGGCCCTGAACAGCTCTACGTCAAAACTGATGTTACATAATGTGGTGTTACCATGGCAACGCATCCCTTGCCATAAAACACGATGTCGCTGCAACTCCAATGGACACGGTCCGACCGTCCCCCAATCTTCACTTGTATATCAACGGTCCATGCCTCAACAGCTCTACGCCAACTCTGACATCTCACCATATGGCGTTTCCATGGAAACGCATCCCTCACCAAAAAACACGATGTTGTCGTAACGCCAATGAAAATGATCAAACAGCACCAGACTTCCGATAATGGTTAATGGTCCAGCCCTCAACGTGTCTGTTCCATTAGTGAGTTTTCCTCAAAAGCTGTTGCCATGGCAACGCATCCCTCGCCATAAAACACGATATTGTTATATGTGATGCCCCTGTGGGTGTATCAGTAGAGAGGGTGTGGCTGTTCTGTCTCTGCTGCATTGGCTCCAGTGATTACCTTGATTGCAGTGACACAGGGCACCTGGGTCTGGTGTCCTGCAGCTATTTAGAGCCTCTCTGCTCCTCTCTGTGCTCTCTCTGCTTTCTCCTGCAGGCACCCGGCTCTGATGAGTATACACAGAATTTTATTTGACTTGTTTGTGCAAATAAACACCTTTTTCTACCCGTTGACATGTTGTGTCTCCTTTTTGTTGTGGCCTTCTGAGCTAGGTCGCAACACTATAACTTCTATGAAAATGGACAAAAAGCGCTCAGACTGTGTAACAGTCCAGCCGTGAAGAAATCTACATGACAGTTTTGAAATGTATACAAATGTCGTTGCCATGGCAACACAATACTCACCATGAAACACGGTTTTCTCATAACTTCAGTGAAAATGCTCCAAACGGCCCAAAACTTCACAGGTTTGGTAACGATGCAGCCATTAATGCATCTAAGCGTATTATGGGGTTTCATCAAATGCCGTTGCCATGGTGACAGATCACTCGCTTGGTTTTTCTAGCTAAAAGCAGCTACAGAGACCATTCAACTAATAAAATATTCAGCTTTTTCTGCATTTTCAGCTAAATTCAGCAACAAATGTTTGCAGCATTCGCACACATTTTCAGCAGGAAATGCATTTCCTAGTTATTTCCACCCAAACTTTGGCTCTCAATAACTTCAGCCTACTTTCAGCTACAGAAACCATTCAAATATGAAAATATTTATCATGTATTTCTGTTTGCCATGTATATAAATGTTATGTTCATAAATGTTGTACGGATGGAAATTAGCTCAAAGCTCAAATCCGGCTCATTTACATTTTAAAGCATTATTTTTTATAAATGTTCATTAATGTACATTGTCCCAGTTCAAATAAACGATTAAATGAAAAAAATATTTAGCCTTTTCAGCCTCAACATGATGTGAACATTTCAACTTTTTCAAAATATTTTATATTTTCAGCTTTTTAAACTCTTTTTTTAAACATGTAACTCAATGGGAGGAACCTTCAAATCCTCTTTTACCTGCACCGTGCGCCAAATGCTACTGCTTCCACATACTTTCAGCTAGAGAATTCATTCCAACTTTAAAACGCTCACAAGACCTTCAGCTATACAACTTATTCTTCAGATCTTTGATATATTTTACACTTTTTGAGATATTTAACTTAGTTTAGAGCTTGGTAAAGAGGCTTTCTTCAGATTTTAACATTAGTGCGTATTGCGCCGCTCGTTAAGTCTAGAGTGCTTTGAACTCAAACCAGAGTGGAGGTGTGCTTGAAATTCGCCCTAAACATTTTTTTTTCTAAACCTGCCGTAGCTCCCAAACCCTACACTCCTTGGACATCATTTTCCCTGAAAAACATTGGAAAACCTCTCCTAGGTTGAAAAAATAAGCAAAAACATTAAACAAAATGCCTCTTCAGGGCTAGTGTGACAACAACTTTCAACATGTCTCCATTAAGGCCCATTGTAAATTCTGCCTGAACTGTCCTCAGAGCAGCAGCTGCACACCTTTAGTAAATCTGCCAAAAATGCCACATTATTGACCCAAAAGTGCACAAAAAGCAGACTCAGACGCTCAGGGTCCTTGACATGCTTCACGCGTTGACATTTTACCGAAAGCAGCTACCGTTTTTAAACTATAGTTAGAAATGTAAGAGGTTTATTTCTCATTCAGAACAATGGAAAGGCTCCCCTTTCACAGCACATCTCCATAGAAACCTTTGATCTCTGGGCTCACGTACACAGGTGTTATGATTAGGTGCTCAGCACAGAAACAAACACTGACAAACACACTGGACTTTAACAGACTGTCTCAGCCTATTCTTTTCTGTCTGATCCAGACTTCATACTGACTTCAACATGTTCCACATATTTTATACATTATTGGTGACACATGGTTTTAGTTCAAAAGTTTGCAGTTAAACTATTCTCCTGCTTTTCAAAGCCTTTTTACTTTATTTTCTCTTCTTAAAGGTGGGTTAGGTAATTTTGGAGAAACCAGCTCGAGTGCGCTAGAATTTGAAAATACACAGCCGGAAAAGATATTTTTTTTACAGTACTACAGCTTCCACAGATTTGTTGTCAAAGCACTTAAGATACTCATTGTTATCGGGATGTTAAGAGCATTCCATGAAATATAACAAAAGTGTATCTCGAGCCGGTTCTCAAACTTACCTACCCCACCTTTAACCTTTTTAAAAATGCTATTTTGTTTCTTGATATGCAATATACATTTCACTCATTATTATTTATATGTGTAGATGAAGATCCTCACCTGGACAGTTTGCAGTGTCTTCAGCCTGTGATGGGAGGGATTGGTGTTCACTGTCACTCATCCGGTTCACCTGAATGATCTCCTGGCCACTTCAAACGATGACTGACAACACAACAGGAAGCCACTCTGTGAGTACATTTTAACTTAAATTGACTGTTTTTGCTGGTTTTGTATTCTCTCTGTGTTATCAGTCACTGTGGATCCAAAACATTGATACCCCTCTCATTCAGTACTTTATCTATATTTGACACTATTGACAGGACAATCCCTTTTTGTCAAAAACTTAATTATAGACAATCATAAAACTACCCTTTTGAAGTGAGGGAGTCAGTTACATGTTGCATTATACATTACCAGTCAATTTACTAAATGTTTCTATACACTTACATATATTTTAGGGTCAGGGTTAGTGAATACACGAGTTCCCAAATGATTGACACACAGACAGATCAGAGTTGATGCTTAGCTAAGCTTTAATAAGAAAGAACAAAAACATCAGAAGATTTGGTACAATGATGCTTTACAGAAATACAGAGAACAATTAGAAAACTCCTATACATACCAAGTATAATTTACATGAGCCCTTCTTTGGTGCCATAGTTTAATAAGATACGTCCAGAACACCCCGGTAAAAACAGAAACAAAATACAAATCAACTTTTTACCTTTGTCGTAGCTTTTGCAAACATACAAGTATTTATTTGCAATTTAGCAAATCTTTTTTTTTTTACCAATGGGTTTTGCTTGGAAAGCTATTCATAGTTTTGAGATCATGACAGGTGCTTGATGCTTGGTCATCACCAGAAATTAATTAAGAACAAAATAAAAACAAATTCTGCCATTTTTTATTTGGACTTGACAAAACAAACTTGATTTGAAATAAACTTGCAATGTTATGGGATGTGATCACAACAACAAAAATATAAAACCTTATCCTTTTCAAAGCCCAAAAAAAGTATCCTTTCGCTATCAGTGCCAAAACTGAGGTGTTTTATTGATGCTGGCATTGAAACCGTGAAATAGTCGAGAACGGTTTAAGGAAATCTGTTGGTAAGTAAAGAAAAAAGCACATGTTTTTATGGATAAGGCACTGCTCTGCTCAATATGATTAATTCAATTGCTGCTTAGATTCTCCGTCGCTAACAGAGTAATGGTTTTACCATAGCAGTCCCCGCCTACGTTTGCTGCTGCTTCTACTCTTGCTGCTGCCTCTACGCTTGCTGCTGCTTCTACGCTTGCTGCTGCTTCTACTCTTGCTGCTGCTTCTACGTTTGCTGCTGCTTCTACTCTTGCTGCTGCTTCTACGTTTGCTGCTGCTTCTACGCTTGCTGCTGCTTCTACGCTTGCTGCTGCTTCTACCACCTGCTTTACGGCTGCCACGTTCTCTAACCTTGCCCCCTCCTCTACCTTTGCCTCTGCGCCCTCCTCGAGTCTTATCCTGTCTTCTGACCTTGCCCCCTCGTCTACCTTTGCCTCTGCGCCCTCCTCGAGTCTTATCCTGTCTTCTGACCTTGCCCCCTCGTCTACCTTTGCCTCTGCGCCCTCCTCGAGTCTTATCCTGTCTTCTGACCTTGCCCCCTCGTCTACCTTTGCCTCTGCGCACTCCTCGAGTCTTATCCTGTCTTCTGACCTTGCCCCCCTCGTCTACCTTTGCCTCTGCGCACTCCTCGAGTCTTATCCTGTCTTCTGACCTTGCCCCCTCGTCTACCTTTGCCTCTGCGCCCTCCTCGAGTCTTATCCTGTCTTCTGACCTTGCCCCCTCCTCTACCTTTGCCTCTGCGCCCTCCTCGAGTCTTATCCTGTCTTCTGACCTTGCCCCCTCCTCTACCTTTGCCTCTGCGCCCTCGTCGAGTCTTATCCTGTCTTCTGACCTTGCCCCCTCGTCTACCTTTGCCTCTGCGCACTCCTTGGGACTTACGCCTTCCTCCAACTTTGCCTCTTCCTTTTTGCTTGGGCCCCTTTCTAACTTTGCTACCTTTCCTGCGTCGGTCAACTCCTTTAGGCTTGCATGCTCCCTTACCCTTGCATTGTCTCCTACCCTTGCTATTTGTTTCCTTCGGGACGCCTTTTCTATCTTTGCACCCTTTTTTATTCCCGCCTTTTCCTTTGCACCTGCTCACTCGTCCGCTTTCCCCCTGTTCTCTCTCACCTCCTGTTTCTCCACCTATGCCTGTTATTGTTCCTGGGCCTATGCCTGCACCGATTCCTTCAGCTGGTGCTACTTCTGTGCCTGTGCCTGTGTCTGTGCCTGTGCCTGTGTCTGTGCCTGTGCCTGTGCCTGTGTCTGTACCTGTGTCTGTACCCGTTGCCTCGCCTGCGCCCTCTTCTTCATTTGACAGGGAATTGTTTGAAACACATGAAGGTGTAACATCTCCATCCGAGAAGCAGCTGGTGCACTGAAACGCTTCATCTCCAGGGTTATAACAACGGAATATTTTGTCAAGCCCAAGTTTAGAAATCCCCAGATTTTTGAAGGATTTAGCAACCTGACGCGTGTCTCCAGCAGGAACATCGCCTAGTTTAGAAAACGCAAACGCAGAACCTCTCCAGTTCTTAATGACGTTGTTAATCTCAACAGCGGTACTGTCCTGATTTGCATTTGTAGTACAAGTCGGCCCACATGGGGATACTTCAGAGTAGATGATAAGGAAATTACCCTCGCTGCTTTTAATGAAGGGTTGTATGTTTTTTAGAACTTGTGACACTGCCTCTGATTGTGCTGCCGCCACCACCCGTGTGCCATGGTACACTTGCCCCCCTGAAACGGTTTGCTTCACCTTGTCTGGTGGGTCATCCTGAAAGACTTGCTGTAGAGTATCTATGTCTTGGTTCTCAGGGATGTTCACAGCCACACTGAAGGTGTCACCGAGTGGATACCTGCCAAAGGAGAACATGTCATGAGCATTGTGGTCAGAGAACATTAGAGTTGACACTTAGTTTGAGACATGAAGTTAAATAGGAAACAAAAGCTACCGAATTATCAGACTTAATTAAGTTGTCAACATACAAAACCATACATATAGATATTATTATTCGGTATAATAATTTAGTATTAGATAACAAATTTAGTAGTAGTAGTATTCGTAGCAGAACTAATATTGGTAGCAGTAGTGGTAGTATTAGTACTGGAGTCATCAGAAAAGACAAGAGCAACAGTCTTTGTGTACTGACTCTTTCTTGATGCCTTCTATGACACTCGTGAGCCAGCTCTTATCCACATCAGCCAAAGTATCTCCAGCAGACATGAAGAAGGTCAGCACCACTGCCATCCAGCACAGGCCAGCCATCTGCACACATATCAGCTCTAATTACATCCTGCACTGATAATAAACAATGATAATATCAAAGAACTCAACCAAGAAACATAAAATGTAGATTCTACAGAAATAGCTTTCGTCGGCGGACAGGCAGATCAGTGTTTAGCACATTTAAAACAATGTTAAATATCTTTACAAAGGACAATTAAACACCTACTTAAGAACATACATTACCTTTGCTGCCAGCAGGATGGGCCTCTTCTCTCCCCCTATAGAAAGGACACAAAAAGACATTAATACTACTTCTTGATTTCATTTTTCTAAACCTTGCTTAAGTAAAAACACGATATATTTTTTTACAGCAATTACAAAAAACGAAATCACAAGTACTCATTTCCGTTATAAAGATAAAATTATGAGGAAAGACAGCAATGATTTGGCCAACTGACTCATCATTTACAACGCTTATTACTTTCCTAGATTATACATATTTTTCAAGTTCTGCACTCGTAACATTTTGATAAATGCAACAGACCCCATATCACAATCCTTTCAGAGTTAGTAACATTTTGATAAATGTAGATTTTCCACTTTTTCCTGACTTCACAGAACAAATAATGAATCCTAAAAAATCATTGGATCATTAATAATTAAACAAGATTAATATAATCACCATCTACCGTCCATTGTGCCCTGAGATGAAATAATTCATCATGTACCTGCTTTGCTGGATACAGTTGTTTGACAGATGCTCTGTAGAAGTGTTCTTCTCAGTGTTTGAAGGGAGGATGCTTCTGCAGTGATCCGTCAGAGGGAATGAACATATTATATAGAAGATGGTGAAAACATGGCCAAACCCCTCAACCCCTCATCATACCCTTATTTGAACATATCTTTCAAAATGTAAAAGAGGAAGATTAGAAAAAAAGAAGTGAATAAGAGGAAGGAGTAATCCATCATCTGTTTGAGAAATGGAGAGAGACAGAAGTAGATGCACAGTCCTACCATAAATAGATGTTGCATGAGTTACATTATAATGCTCTATTTAGTAAATCATTATTATGGTTGAAGGTTCAAGATTTTTTAATATGTTATCTTTAACAGTTGTTTGCAGGATGTTTCCACAGCACTATTAAGTAGATATATTCCTAACACAATCCAGTAATGCAGATGGTCATGGAAGGCACTAGTTCCCAACTCGGAGTACGGGGACCCCTAGGGGTACTTGAGGGGATTGCAGGGTCCATAGAAAGATTAGATAAGATAAGTGAGAACTTTATTGATCCCAATTTGGGAATTGTTTGTGTTGCAGCATCATAAAAAGACATGGCATTGTACACTACAAATTAAAAGACAAGAAATAAACAAGAAAGTAGAAAATATACATGTTGAATTTACAAATGAACAATAACAAGATATAAAGCAAGGTATTATATATATACATAAGTATGTGACGGATGGAACATTAAATATTAGACTGAATATATAATTGTTAAATTACAGTGAAGAGAAAAATTATGGAGCAGAGAGTTCTCTTCCAGCCAGAGTGGCGCTCGCTCATGGACTGGGGGGGGTTCAAGTGTGCATGAACCCGCCCAGTGAAGTCTATGTGTGGGAAACCCTGGGCTTCGTCAGTAAATTAGACTTCTGCTTGGTGTGTGACTAGTAGATTCACCCCAAAACCCATATCTTCCTGTTTTTACTGTGGCTCTCTCCATCTGATCATGTACACGAATACATATCTGATGTTGCACCATGTGTGTAATTCTCAGTAATGAACAATCTAGACTTGTACTGTTCAGGCAGAAAGACCCTCGAGCCCCTTACTATCAGAAGGCACAGGTATGTGCTGTAGGTTTAACCATAGGGTAAACGGAGAGTAGAGGAAAATAACAATCTGGTGAGTTCAGAAAAGTACATTACTAAGCGGTAAAAGACAACGTTTACCATATTATGATATCCACAACATAAAACGATAACTTGTACCATAGGGATATCAATATTAAATAGATACATACAGAAGGGGCGGGTAAAATAAGATGTTCTTCTCCCTGCTCCTTTCCACCATCCATCCATCCATCTTCTTCCGCTTATCCGTGGTCGGGTCGCGGGGGTAGCAGTTCCAGCAGAGAGCCCCAAACTTCCTTTTCCCTGGCGACATCAACCAGCTCTGACTGGGGGATCCCAAGGCGCTCCCAGGCCAGCGAAGAGATATAATCCCTCCACCTGGTCCTAGGTCTACCCCTTGGTCTCTTCCCAGCTGGACGTGCCTGGAACACCTCCCTAGGGAGGCGCCCAGGTGGCATCCTAACTAGGTGCCCGAACCACCTCAACTGGCTCCTTTCGACGCGAAGGAGGAGCGGCTCAACTCCGAGTCCCTCCCGGATGACCGAACTTCTCACCTTATCCCTAAGGGAGACACCAGCCACCCTGCGGAGAAAACCCATCTCGGCCGCTTGTATCCGCGATCTCGTTCTTTCGGTCATGACCCATCCTTCATGACCATAGGTGAGGGTAGGAACGAAAATGGCCCGGTAGACAGAGAGCTTTGCCTTCTGGCTCAGCTCCCTTTTCGTCACAACGGTGCGGTAAAGCGACTGCAGTACCGCTCCCGCTGCTCCGATTCTCCGGCCCATCTCACGCTCCATTGTTCCCTCACTCGAGAACAAAACCCCGAGATACTTGAACTCCTTCACTTGGGGTAAGGACTCATTCCCTACTTGGAGTGGACAATCCATCGGTTTCCTGCTGAGAACCATGGCCTCAGATTTGGAGGTGCTGATCCTCATCCCAGCCGCTTCACACTCGGTTGCGAACCGATCCAGTGAGTGCTGAAGGTCGCAGACCGATGAAGCCATCAGAACCACATCATCTGCAAAAAGCAGTGGTGCAATCCTTAGCCCACCGAACTGCAGACCCCCCCCCCCCATGACTACGCCTCGAAATCCGATCCATGTATATTACAAACAGGATTGGTGACAAAGCGCAGCACTGGCGGAGGCCAACCCTCACCGGAAATGGGTCCGACTTACTGCCGAGGAGCCGGACAGAGCTACTCCCAAGCCCCCTCCAGGATCCTTGCGAGAGTAAAAAGCTGATCCGTCGTTCCACGACCAGGACGGAATCCGCATTGTTCCTCCTCAATCTGAGGTTCGACAATCGGCCTGACCCTCCTTTCGAGTACCTTAGAGTAAACTTTCCCGGGGATCCCCGTCATACTCCAGCTCTGCATCTAACATAGAGGACGGAGTTGTCGGGTTCAGGAGTTCCTCAAAGTGCTCCTTCCAACGCCCTAACACTCCATCAGTTGAGGTCAACAACGCCCCATCCTTACTGTACACAGCTTGGATGGTTCCCTGCTTCCCCCTCCTGAGGTGTCGGACAGTTTTCCAGAACAACTTTGGTGCCGCCCGAAAGTCCTTTTCCATGTCCTCTCCGAACTTCTCCCACACCCGCTGCTTTGCCTCGGCCACGGCTGAGGCTGCTGCCCTTCGGGCCTGTCGGTACCTTGCAACTGCCTCGGGAGTCCCCCGGGATAACAAATCCCTGAAGGCCTCCTTCTTCAGTCGGACGGCTTCCCTGACCACCGGTGTCCACCAGGAGGTTCGAGGGTTACCGCCCCTTGAGGCACCTAGGACCTTGAGACCACAGCTCCCCGCCGCGGCTTCGGCAATAGAGGCTTTGAACACCGACCACTCTGGTTCAATGTCCCCAACCTCCACAGGAATGCCCGAAAAGCTCTGCCGGAGGTGTGAGTTGAAGGCCTCCTGAACCTGGGCCTCCTCCAGACGTTCCCAGTTCACCCGAACTACACGTTTGGGCTTACCAGGTCTATCCAGAGGCTTCCCCTGCCACTCGACCCAACTCACCACCAGATGGTGATCAGTTGACAACTCCGCCCCTCTCTTTACCCGAGTGTCCAAAACATACGGCCTCAGGTCCGATGATACGATAACGAAATCGATCATGGACCTTCTGCCTAGGGTGCTCTGGTACCACGTACACTTATGAGCATCCCTATGTTCGAACATGGTGTTTGTTATGGCCAATCCATGACTAGCACAGAAGTCCAGTAACAAACCACCACTTCGGTTCAGATCAGGGGGGCCGTTCCTCCCAATCACTCCCCTCCAAGTGTCTCCATCATTGCCCACATGTGCGTTGAAGTCTCCCAGCAAGATTAAAGAGTCCCCTTCAGGAGCCCCATACAGGACTCTTTCCAGGGTCTCCAAGAAGGCCGTATACTCTGAACTGCTGTTGTGTGCATAAGCACACACAACAGTCAGAGTTTTCCCCCCCATAACCCGCAGGCGTAGGGAGGCAACCCTCTCGTCCACTGGGGTAGACTCCAACAACGAAGCACCCAACCGGGGACTTGTGAGTATCCCCACACCCGCCCGGCGCCTCACACCTTGAGCAACTCCGGAGAAGAATAGAGTCCAACCCCTATCCAGAAGTAAGGTTCCAGAGCCGACGCTGTGCGTAGAGGTGAGCCCAACCAGATCCAACTGGTACCGCTCCACCTCCCGCACAAGCTCCGACTCCTTCCCCCCCAGAGAGGTGACGTTCCACGTCCCCAAAGCCAGCTTCTGTCGCCCGGGTCTGGTCCGTCGAGACCCTCCGCTTTCACTGCCACCCTTCTGGCAGCGCACCCGACCCCATCGTTGTTTCCCGTAGGTGGTGGGCCCGCGGGATGGAGAAGCGGAGGTGTTGCCCACGTTGCCTTTTCGGGCTGGGCCCGGCCGGGCTCCGTGGCAAGCCCAGCCACCAGACGCTCGCCGACGAGTCCTCCTTCTGGGCCTGGCTCCAGAAAGGGACCCCGGGCTTCCTCCGGGCCGGGTATCCTCACTCCTTGTGTCGTCTTTCATGAGGTCTTTTTGAACCAATCTTAGTCTGGCCCCTTGCCTGAGACCAATTTGCCATGGGAGACCCTACCAGGAACACAAGGTTCCAGACAACACAGCCCCCAGGTTCATCAGGGCACACAAACCTCTCTACCACGGTAAGGTGCTGGTTCTTCAGAGAGGTCCTTTCCACCATGCGCTATAAAAAAAAAACATTATAAGTGTACATGTTCTGTTTTAAAATAACAGCCATGTGTGGAATAAACAACTAAACCAAAAAAAGAAATGTCTCAGGCCTGACTCAGACCTTTTTATTGAAGTCCCATCTAAGAATATTTGTTATCAAGGTCTTATTATTTGATGTAATCTAATCCCAATAACCTAACAACTGTTATGCACCATAAGAGACTTACAGAACAACAAATGCACAAAAGAAATCAAGCTTACGGTTTAAATATTATGAGTTACGTTTGCAGCTTCCTCTCTTCTACAGATATCAAGAAAGGCTGCCAAACTGCATGGAATCTCAGAGCAGACCCTTAGAGAAATCTTATCTTCTTTTGCTTAAGATATTTTTTCATCTCCATCCATCCATCCATCTTCTTCCGCTTATCCGTGGTCGGGTCGTGGGGGTAGCAGTTCCAGCAAGAGCCCCAAACTTCCTTTTCCCTGGCCACATCAACCAGGGAGGCGCCCAGGTGGCATCCTAACTAGGTGCCCGAACCACCTCAACTGGCTCCTTTCGACGCGAAGGAGGAGCGGCTCAACTCCGAGTCCCTCCCGGATGACCGAACTTCTCACCTTATCCCTAAGGGAGACACCAGCCACCCTGCGGAGAAAACCCATCTCGGCCGCTTGTATCCGCGATCTCGTTCTTTCGGTCATGACCCATCCTTCATGACCATAGGTGAGGGTAGGAACGAAAATGGCCCGGTAGACAGAGAGCTTGGCCTTCTGGCTCAGCTCCCTTTTCGTCACAACGGTGCGGTAAAGCGACTGCAGTACCGCTCCCGCTGCTCCGATTCTCCGGCCCATCTCACGGTCCATTGTTCCCTCACTCGAGAACAAAACCCCGAGATACTTGAACTCCTTCACTTGGGGTAAGGACTCATTCCCTACTTGGAGTGGACAGTCCATCGGTTTCCTGCTGAGAACCATGGCCTCAGATTTGGAGGTGCTGATCCTCATCCCAGCCGCTTCACACTCGGTTGCGAACCGATCCAGTGAGTGCTGAAGGTCGCAGACCGATGAAGCCATCAGAACCACATCATCTGCAAAAAGCAGTGGTGCAATCCTTAGTCCACCAAACTGCAGACCCCCTCCCCCATGACTACGCCTCGAAATCCGATCCATGTATATTACAAACAGGATTGGTGACAAAGCGCAGCCCTGGCGGAGGCCAACCCTCACCGGGAAATGGGTCCGACTTACTGCCGAGGACCCGGACAGAGCTCTCGCTTTGGGAGTACAGAGATTGGATGGCCCTGAGTAGAGACCCGCTCACCCCATACTCCCGCAGCACCTCCCACAGTAACTCCCTGGGAACCCGGTCATACGCCTTCTCCAAGTCCACAAAACACATGTAGACCGGATAAGCGTATTCCCAAGCCCCCTCCAGGATCCTTGCGAGAGTAAAAAGCTGATCCGTCGTTCCACGACCAGGACGGAATCCGCATTGTTCCTCCTCAATCTGAGGTTCGACAATCGGCCTGACCCTCCTTTCGAGTACCTTAGAGTAAACTTTCATTTTTTCATCTCTTTGATCCAATAAGAAAGAGTGAGAGTTTGTCGACCGGCTGCTCCTCACAGCTCCAAACATCGGCGTACATTCCCAAATATGCGTTATTCTGGTGAACTAATGGCATATTGGTAATATCAATGGATACTATCTTTCCTGAGAAAGTGACATCACTTCATAGCAGTTCATTTGAGAGCTTATAAATACTTTCTTTGGAGATAAAGGTTCATAAAGCTGGCGACCCTCATTAAAATATTAACACTTACGCTCTAAATGGAAATGCTAACACAAAATATAGCATTGTGGAATCGCCCTAGATCAGACAAGGAATAAGGTAAATAGACAGGAAGTCGGATCAACACCACTATGGCCCTTGGTTGTTAAACTTGGTGTGACTGCCTTTCATTGATCTGCTTTCCTGCAGCACACACTGAGATGTGTTGGAGTGTCCTTTCTCTTTTCTTGTGTATGTATAGAGGGACTTTAGCCCATGATAGTGCTAGAGGAGAGATTGGTTTTCTTTAGCATTCATTTTCTTCAGAACGTTATTTTCCAAGGCAAAATGTAAACAGTTTTAAAGCATGCATTTATTCTAAGAGCTTTGAAATACTACTCTGTACTTTTTAGTTCTAGTATTTTCTCACACTGTATAGTCCTTCTTTTTGTCTAAATAAAGGCCTTCCGAGAATGTGTGATGCTTAGACGTGTTTGCTGCTTCATGGTGACTTGCAGATTGAGAATAATGATTACTAACTAAATGAAGAAGATGGGGTTTACTGCGTGTCTGAAAGAGGAAGCCTTAATAGAACAACAAGGAACATACTGTAGGTTAAATACACAAACACCTTTATAAATAGAACATTCAAATACTAGTGCAATTGAAATGTGTTTTCATTATAAAGTAAATTACACTGAAAGGCAAGGCAAGTTTATTTATATAGCACATTTCAAGACAAGGCAATTGAAAGTGCTTAAGACATTAAAATGACATTTAAAAACACTCATTTAAAAGCAAAGATACATGAATAAAAGTGACAGAGCAGTGTGGGATACACACATCTGAAATGTTTAGCTCTGACTCTCAATCATTGCTAACTTTTAGCAGAAATTGTTTTCTATCACCTCTCTTTCTTTCTACTTTCTTGTTTAACTTGTGCTTTAGTTATTTCAAGTGTTTCAAACGAACCCCCCCTTTAGAACATTCTAATCTGACCCCATGGTACCTTTTAGTATTCACCGAAACTATTCCTCTTTTTTAAAACACATTAGTTAAGTTTAAGTTGTCTTTTCTAGGACTTTTTTGGTGTCCTCCGCGAACCAGGGTCTTGAAACCAAAACGGCACACGTAGGACCCTTTGATCCCAACAATGACTTTAACTACCTACGGGGGGATCTTAACCCCAATAATGATTTTAACTACTTTAACCCCAATACACGTAGGGGACTTTAACCCTAAAAATAATAAGCCTTAATATATCATTTAAAAGTAGTCAGAGTTGCAGCGGACCTGCAGGTTTCTGGGAGTTTGTTCCAGATGTTTGGAGCATAATAACTGAACGCTGCTTCTCCATGTTTAGTTCTGACTCTGGGGACAGAAAGCTGACCAGTCCCTGAAGACCTGAGAGATCTGGATGGTTCATAATTTAGCAGAAGGTCAGAAATGTATTTTGGGCCTAAACTATTCAAAGCTTTATAAACCAGCAGCAGTATTTTGAAATCTATTCTTTGACACACAGGAAGCGAGGGTAACAAGACTAATTTGCTAGGTTATTAGGAACACCTAGCTAAAACTGTAGCCCAATTATACAGTGGCTCCTGCATTAGAGTTATAATGTGTACAGATAGGTGATGAATTAACTGTATGGTTCATTTGGATGATTTAGATTTATTATCACCTATACCTGTTTCTTCTTTGTCTGTGCTATTGTAGCATAACTCTCATTAGGTGTGAGCACATAAGCTATGAAGCAGTTTTGTTAGTTTGGTGTGTTAAACTTACGTCGCTCAGTTTATCAGATAACACTTATGTTATGCAGGAGTCCCCAATGAGTGACACACAGACGGCCAGAGTGAGAATGCTTAGCAAAGCTTTAATCAGAAAAAACAAGTGTTGATTTCAATGATATGAGTCCGATAAAACATTTGTTACACATTAAAGGTAGGCAGAGCCCCTCCTCCAACACACACGAACGCGCACATGACCAATGAGGGCACGAGATAAGTTTGTGCACAGATGGAAGGCTGACAGGCAGGTAGGCCATCCAGTTACTTTAGCCGGCTCAGATGATTGGTCGTGCTTTTTACAGCGCCACGGCTTCCACAGATGAAGTTTTGTTATGTATTTATTGTCAAAGCATTTAATTTATTCATTGCTATCGGGACGTTAGGAGCATTCCATGGAATATAACAAGTGTTTCTGAAGTGAATTACCTACCCCACCTTTAAGCAGATTTCAGTGTTCATTTTGAAGATTTGGTTGATTTTTGTGACACCTTTTGTGACTGGCATATTTACAACTGCATTCAAATCAGAACAAATACATCTCAAAATAAAAAGTTGAAGATTTGTCACAGGGTACAGCGTGTACACATCATCAAACATACATGACAGTGAATACATTTATAAAAGTAGACAACAAATGACAACAATTGTAACGTGGACATATAATAAAATAAAATGCATTAAAATACACCCAGGAGGATGTAAATGGCAAGCTTTAGCCAGCCCTCAATATAAGCTTTAATAAAAGGAAAAGTCTTAAGCTTTCTCTTAATTTGACAGGGTTTGTGCATCCCAAACACAAGCAGTCACACATTATGTTTCAAGGAATCAATAAATGCTGAACTTTTGGTACTACTAGAATGAAATTGACTCACTTGGTCCAGATTGATTTGAAAACGTTTTCAACATAACTTATATCCATCATCGCTCAGTCTCCAATTGACAGACTGACTGCCAGCATATCCAACACAGGCCAGCCATCTGCACACAAAACAAATTATTCGGTCGGTCTGAAGGGGAGGGGCTTAGCTTGACCCTGCTGGTGGTGAATGGATAGTTTGGTCGGTCTGAAGGGGAGGGGCTTAGCTTGACCCTGGTGGTGGTGAATGGATAGTTGGGTCGGTCTGAAGGGGAGGGGCTTAGCTTGACCCTGGTGGTGGTGAATGGATAGTTGGGGTCGGTCTGAAGGGGAGGGGCTTAGCTTGACCCTGGTGGTGGTGAATGGATAGTTGGGGTCGGTCTGAAGGGGAGTGGCTTAGCTTGACCCTGGTGGTGGTGAATGGATAGTTGGGGTCGGTCTGAAGGGGAGGGGCTTAGCTTGACCCTGGTGGTGGTGAAACATCTCGCAAACATGATCATTGGGCTTCCTGTTTGCCTCAGGTGCTGTTCTGTTGCAACACTACGCCTCATCAGGGCACTGGTGAATCACCGTTCTATCTGATGTTTGGACAGGAACCTCAACTTCCTGTAGACTTTCTCCTGGGTCGAGTGCAGGAGCCGGTACCTGGTGGGGTACAGGATTGGGTGGTCGAACACCAAGCCAGACTCAGAATTGCTTTCGAGGGTGCTCGTGAGCGGTTGTTGGCCGCTGCTGGCTCCCGGAAAGAGCGGCATGACCAGCGAGACCGGGAGGCACATCTCCCAGTTGGCCAAGTGGTTTACCTGAGGGACCATGGGGTTAGAGGGCGACATAAAATCCAGGATCTCTGGAGCTCTGTGGTCCACCAGGTTGTGAAGGCGCCATCTGGTGAAGGAACAGTCTATACTGTTGCCCCAGTGAACGACCCACAACGAGTCCGAAATGTCCATCGGGACATGTTGAAGGCTGTGGTTCGTCCTGAAACCGACGCTTCTCCACCCCGGCCTCCATCTCCACCTGTCTTGACCGCTTTGACAGATGACCCCTCTACAGACAGCGACCTATGGCTTGTGGTTCCTGGCAATCACTCTTTTCTACCTGTAGTGGCTCCAGGTGCCACTTGTCCCTCCGTTACAACCCCTTTGCAGGTCAGGCCTATTCAGGAAATGCCTTACCCTGCACGTTGCTTCTTGCCAGGTCTTTCAGCATCGCCAACCGACCAGCCCAGTACTAGCCATCAGGCTTTGCGTCGAACTATCCGTCCTACGGCTGGCCACCACTCAAACGTGTACCATCTTCCTCGATCTACTGGTCCCCAGGACAATACAGCTTGTCCGGACCCGGTATCCAATTCCCAATTCGCTGTTTTTTGGCCTTGGCATTAGCTTTAGCCTTCCCCTATCCATCATCATTCTACGACCACCGGACTCCCTTGCACCTCATCAGTATTCAACTGCCTACTGTAACTCCCTCATGTCATTTTTTAATGACAAAATAGAAAACATTCACCAGCAACTAACTCCTAACACCACCTGCAGTATATCTCTCCCTGTTTTCACCGACCATCTCTCTCATTCTCTTTCAAGTTTCACACTTCCCTCTGCTGTTGTAATATCTGACCTCATCAGTAAATCCAAGCCATCTACCTGTCAGTTAGACCCTCTTCCTACCCCCCTGGTAAAAGCCTGTCTACCTTCATTGCCCTCCCTTATAACTGTCATCATACACTCCTCCCTCACCTCTGGTCTTGTTCCCTCACTGTTCAAATCAGCCGCCATCACGCCCATACTGAAGAAACCTGGTGCAGACCCCTACAATTTTAATAACTACCGTCCTATATCTAACCTACCATTTCTCTCAAAAATCCTGGAAAAAACTGTTGCATCCCAAATCCATACCCACTTGTCTGACAATAACCTGTACGAACAATTTCAATCTGGTTTCCGCCCCCATCACAGCACAGAAACAGCACTGGTGAAAATCACTAACGACCTCCTCATGGCAGCTGACTCCGGACTATTAACTATCCTCATCCTCCTTGACCTTAGTGCAGCTTTTGACACCATTTCCCACAGCATCCTCATTGACAGACTGACCTCCATCGGGATCACTGACACACCCCTCCTCTGGTTTAAATCATATCTCTCTGGCCGCACTCAGTTCATCCAACTCAAAACCTTCAAATCACAGCCACTTCCAGTCACGACCGGTGTTCCCCAGGGCTCTGTCCTGGGGCCTCTTCTTTTTATTATCTATTTACTTCCTCTTGGCAATATCTTCCGTAAACACAACATCCACTTTCATTGCTACGCGGATGACACCCAGCTCTACTTGTCCTCCAAACCAACCGCCATCCTCCCTCCATCCTCCCTGTCTGACTGCTTACAGGACATCAAATCCTGGTTCTCCTCTAACTTTCTCAAACTTAACGACAGTAAAACCGAGGTTCTCCTCATTGGCACAAAATCCACCCTAACCAAACCTGACAGTTTCTCCATTATTATAGACAACTCTTCAGTCTCCCCCTCCCCTCAGGTTAAGAGTCTGGGTGTCATCCTCGACGGCACACTTTCATTCAAAACTCACATCAGTAATATCACTCGGTCTGCCTATTTCCATCTACGCAACATCAACCGCCTCCGCCCGTCCCTTAACCCTAAGACCACCGCCATTCTTGTTCACACCCTGGTCACTTCCCGCATCGACTACTGCAACTCCCTTCTTTTTGGTCTCCCTCTCAAATCCATCCACAGACTTCAACTGGTTCAGAACTCTGCCGCCCGCATCATCACCAGAACCCCCTCCATTAACCACATCACTCCTGTTCTTCAGCAGCTTCACTGGCTCCCCGTCAAATCCCGTATCATTTTTAAGATTCTGCTCCTCGCCTTTAAGGCCATCCATAACCTCACTCCTCTGTACCTCTCCGACCTCCTGCACATCAACACACCCATCCGCACACTCAGATCTTCTGCTTCCCTCAGCCTCACTGCACCCCCCTTCCGTTTAACCACCATGGGGTCTAGAGCCTTCAGCCGCTCTGCACCCCGCCTCTGGAACTCCCTCCCACCTGACATCCGCAACTCTGACTCTCTCCCCATTTTCAAATCACGCCTCAAAACATATCTGTTCACACTCGCATATCCACCCTGATCATTATCCATCACACATCCTGTTTTTCATTTATTTGGTTATCTGATCTATTTATTTACTGCATTGTCTTGTTTATGTCGATTATGCTGGTGTTATGTATTGTGTATCTTGTTTTTTAAGTGTCTGTACGGCGACCTTGAGAGCCTTGAAAGGCGCCTTTATAAAATAAATGAATTATTATTATTATTATTATCATCGGGTCGACATGCAAAAGTGGAGGGTAGATGTGACCCGAGGTCTTCTCCCTCTGTGCCGCTGCTTGGCACAGGGCCAGCGCACCAATTGTGCGCACCGGCTATTTAAGCTGAGGTGCCAAACTGGGTCCCTCCCATTTCCGCTTCTCCTGTGGTGGCTGTAGCTTGGCATAGTAACGCGAATTGTTTGCCGTGGCAGCATTCGTGTCCTACTCTCTACCAGACAGGCAAAGCACTGTGCAGTCTGTCATTTATTCATGGTTACAAGATGCACACGGCTGACACTTTCCCATCTTAGCACAGCTGACGTCCGGGGCGTCAGAGGAGGCATTTGCTCCGCGATAGCGGTGTTGCACACTGTTGGTGAGTGCCGTTGTCTGCTCTCTTTAAATCTTGAAGATTATTATCATCTGATATTTGGGAAGAGTGTTACATTTGAAATGGCAGAAAGTCTTGTTGCAATTTCCAGATATTGAAAGAGGCCCCTGGAGTGTCTCTGGTAATTATCAATAGTAGCAGTTAAGTGAATACTGTTCAAACAATACCTGTGTGTGTGTTTTGTCTCTGTTTTATCCTTTCATAAATGTGAGGACTGATATTGCATGAACATTCCGGGTTTGGTTGGAGTAAACAGGTTTTATTGCTCTATGGGGGAGGTATACTTAGGCAGGATAGGAGACTGGGTGGGGGAAGGAGATAGTATTCTTAAAAGATGTCCAACATGTCAGTGAAGTCTACATATCTTGAATGGTATATGTGTGTTTAATTACTTTATATATGTGTGTTTAATTACTTTGTATTAGTAATAGCAGTGTGTAAACAAAAGCTGGAAATAGGAGAAATGTAAAGATTATCTTTGTGTGAGCAAGGGGGTATTATTGGGACACAGCTGAAGCCTCTGGAATGTGCAGAAAGGTGGGGGTGTGAAAAGCTCAGAGACACTAGTTTATTACCCTGGCTGGTTCGCGCTGAGTTGCTAACAGATGCCAGGGTTGTTGCATCTCCCAATGAGAAACTGACCACAGCTCCTCCTGTTTTATTTTCTGCATGTAAGCCTATTCTATCTTTTAGTTATTTCTCTTTTGCTTCTGCCGTCAAGATGAGAGGTTCTCCCGGCATTAGGACCAGAGCAGGGGGCCCGGCCCACCCCTTTGAAAGTGTAATGTATTCTTACCGTTTATCATTAAAACAGATTATTGTTTAACCCTCATCTTGGTTGTTTTGAGTTTTCCTCCTTTTAAAGCACACTCATATAGGATCAGCGCGGAGCAGAGATATCTGCTGCAACAATCTGCTGCGTAGTTCCCCTGCCTTATCAATTCTTTATGCAGGATTTGGCGGTGGGATTTGCCGGTCTCATTCCCTCCTTTGTCGGCTCTGTGGCTGCGCCTGGCTGCACGGGTGGTACGTATGAGCCCCTCCCCCATATTATAAATTAAACCGTCACTTTCATACAGATTTTATAGTAATTCCAATCCCCTTTCCAGGGGTGTTCTAACTATTCTCGCTCCCCACCTTTGGTCATCATTCCCGTCCCGTGCTGCTGTTTTGGCTCTCTGTGAGTTTTGGGCTCTCTGTGAGCTTCGCTCCTCGCTGTGGACAGGCCCAGACTGCTTGCTCTGGCCTGTTGCTGGAGCCGTTCTTAGCGTCAGGGAATAGTCCTAATACACGACTATAAGGACATTTATTATTTAATTTGTGTATTCCTTGCTGTCCTTTACATGTACTTTAATTTGTGTATTCCTTGCTCTCCTTTATTTACTTTAATTTGATTTAATTTGTTTATTCCTTGCAGTCCTTTAAATTTACTTTAATTTGTTTATTCAATTGTTTACATTCATTCAGATTTGGTGTATTTTGTTGTTTTCTTTTGTTTATCCTTTTGTCAGAATTATAACTTTGTTATCCTGTGCCGGACAGGTGCTGTGGGCCTGAGGCGGCAGACTCCCTGGTGGTGGCAGTGGTTTTCTTCACATATCCGTTTTGAGTGGTGTGCAGTGTCACGGGTGATTTATTTTGGACCCCTTACTCCCCTTTTTGTTAACTGCCGCCGTGGTATGCCAAGCCCTGTCCGTTTCCCCAAAGTGGGTATTTTATTCAAATGTATTGTGTGTGGTTTTTTAGATATTTTGTATGTTATAAATAAAACTGTATTCTGACCCTTAAAACTGTCTCTGCCCGTGGTGTAAAATGAACCTGGTTGTCCTTAGCAGTATTAGACCTAGTCTTTATAATTTCCTGGGGGCGAAACTCCCCCAGGTGGCGTTGTCCGCAACTGACTTTAAACACCTACCCTCACCACTCCGCCACACATACCTCCCATCAGACGAGAGCATACGCTACACAGTAGTATTATTAGTTCATGTTCAACTTACATAGCTCAGTTTATTAAATAACAGTTTGTTATGAGTTTCTAGATGATTGACACACAGACAGAGTGAGAATGCTTAGCAAAGCTTTAATCAGAAAAAGCAGAAATAATTTGGTAAAGTTTAACATAAGTATTGAGTACAATCACTTAAACCCTATAACTGAGGTTGATGTACAATAAAAAATATCATTTTAGAAACATTTCTTTAGCTTTTTGAAATAGGGTAGTATATGTTTTGAACACTTTTTCAACATGAACCAAATATCAAACCTCCCTCCATCATTTGTTAAATTGTTAGGCCGTTACATAACCACAACATTTACATTTGATACAGTCATTCATTTGTTGTGTGTCTGTTAAAACTCTAAATCTCAGTGCATTGTAATTATGTTGGCTTTTTTTTGTTTTGTTGTTTGGATAGAACAAAAAAAGCCTCTCAAACCAACATTGAGTCAAACTGCAGTAAGTACAGGAGATAAATCACAACATTAACATAGAACAACACCAAAATAAGTCAATCTTATGCTAAACAGTGAATACACCTCAGTTATGTTGCAAGAAATGGATGAAAGCTCTGCTGATTAGTTTGTGACCAAAGATAAGAGGAGTGTGTTTGGGTCCTGAGTAATATATAGTCATTTAAAGCAGCAAGTGCATTGTTGAGCATTAATGAACTTTTCTAAGTAACATTTTAGTAGGATCCAGTTGTGTCAATGCCTAGGTCAGTTCTTCTTTTGGCCTACACACATTCATTCCTAATTTTGAACACACTCAGCCACAGGATCAGCTGGTGAAGCATCTACGAAGCACTTGACACATCGGAATACTCTATTATTTGGCTTGTAACAACGGAAAATGTTGTCGTCCTTTATCACTTCTCTAAGATTACGAAGGGTCACTTTAATGTCGCTTTCGGAAACGCTACCTCCTGGGTGCTTGTCAAATACTGTATGAAACACAAAGGCATAGCTTTCCCATCTTGGCTTTACCTTTTCTTCGATCTTCACTAAGATATTGTTCTGGTTTTTTCTGTTTGTACACTTGTCACCACATGGAGAAATCCAGGAGTAGAGGACCAGAATGTTACCCGTATGTGTGTTAGCTAAGTTGCCTAAATTGTCCAGTACCTGTGCCTCTGCATGGTCAGTGTAGATGTCTTTCCTCTGAGGAACTGCCACAACAGCATTGCTGCCTATGTACACCTTGCCTTGATCAATACAAGTTTTCTTCACATCGTCCAAATTGATATTATCAAAAGCCTCAGCCAAACGGGTCTGGTCCTCCGGGATGTTTACTGCCACGCTGAAATGCTGTTTTGGGATTAGGTAGCTGTCAAAGAAAACCGACACAGTATTACCTTTTGTCAGAGTACAAATATTCATACACAATGGTAAGTATACATGCTGCAAAATTAGAATTAGTTTTTTTTAATGTATGTGTTTCTTTGTTGGTGTATAGGCTACTGCTTGACTATGCTTAATGAAAGGCAGGTTTTCATAAACATACATTCTCTGAGTAGAGGACACATTTTTGATCCCTCCTAAGGTCACAATGTTCTGCTGTCTTACACAAAACACCTTAGTAAAAGAACATCTTCCTGATATTCAATTTGATATTTAGATAATCAATAAGTCATGGTGTGAAATCAGGTGACATTACTTTCAGATCAGACAACGTTACTGCACATTTTATTTAGTGATTTTCACTTAAGATCTTAACCAGCCAAAGAGATGTAAAACTAAAGATAATGGAGACTTTATTTAAATGTCAGAGGACTTAACCAAAACAACACTGAGAGTCTACAGCCAGGTCTCCGGCTCTTTCAGATTGTTCTTACACACTGCAATCATTTCAGATAAATGCTACCATTAATGGGCTTAACATTGCTGTTAATGGTAATGTTTTATGGTGAGATTTACTAATGAGAACCAACTAATGAGCACCTAACATGAACTAAAACTGAGGCTGTGAAATAGTCCTAGTGTAACAGGAAGTTGTCGAGACATTTCACTTATAAAATCACAAATGAATCCTGTTTGTTGAGGAAACACTTTACTCCGTCTACATTTAGAAACTACTCTTACATCAGGGTCATACTTTTACTGCTTCTTTAACGTGCAGCAAAAATGTGGCCAGATATTCAATATCCCATTAATACATGTAATGCTATCTTTCAACAATGTTCAGTGTTCATTTTAAAGACTTTTGTGATATTTCTGGTGACTAATCAACTATATCCAATACCTACATCAATAAAGTACATCAATACTCTGAAAGGATTAAAGAACTTTTATGTACTATTAGTCAAATTGACTCACTTGTTCTGGATGAGTTGAGCAATTCTTGTAACGTAACCGATATCCAACGGCTCACAGTCTCCAATAGACAGACTGACTGCCAGCAGCACAGATATCCAACACAGGCCAGCCATCTGCACACAAATCAAGTCATTGACAGAGTTTCAAACATGAGAGAGGATAAGTGAAAAAGAAACACATCCGTCTCTTAATTGTTATCCTTGATACTTTTAAAAAATATAGAAAATTGAATACAAATCAAACTTAACTCTATAGCTCCTGCTATGGAATAACAATGCTTCTGTCGCGAACTGAAGTGCTGTTAAAACAGTGGTTTTATGCAACTAAGACTTTAACTTTTACATTTGTTTAGCCCTCTTTTTGTCTTGTCGTTGTTTACCTGCAACAGACAAAGACCTTGGGCGCAGTCAGCTGGGTTAGTGATAACACCGAGCCTGTCTGCTGCTTGCTGTAACAATGTACTTCACTTCTATCTGAACCTTAATTATTAACAATCATAAATCCTCAGAAACAGCTAACATTAAACATTATTTATCTAGAGATGAAATAATAATAACTATCAGAGCCACACATTCCTCACCTTCATTTTTGTCTGTCAGTCTGAACAATACCTGCAACAGAAAAGAGAAAAACAGAATAATGGCTTTATTCACATAATGTGGAAATTACAGTAATAATAGTCTTTTATGTTTTAACCCTATTGACATTAAACCTTGTGTTAAACTGACGAGAAATATCAAGCAGAATAGTTTTGAATTGGCACGATCACTGTGTAATATATCTGACGGAACAATGTAGGGTCATGTAAGGCATGTAACCCTGTCGCCCTAAATTGTGATTTATTGTGTTTTTAATGCCATTCATTTAGAGAAAACATCATATTGCTGCCTGACTCACATTGTTAATCAGCTCAATAAATACATGTGACATTGTAATTGTTTTTCTATAATAATATAATCAGTACTATCTACCAGAACTGCAGCTTTTTAATTATTCTCTTATCTTTCCTCTTGTGCTCTTGCAGTGTGTTTCCGATGAGAGTAAGTTCACTTTTCTAAAAGCCATTGAAAAAAACATGATATGATATCCATCCATCCATCCATCTTCTTCCGCTTATCCGTGGTCGGGTCGCGGGGGTAGCAGTTCCAGCAGAGAGCCCCAAACTTCCTTTTCCCTGGCGACATCAACCAGCTCTGACTGGGGGATCCCAAGGCGCTCCCAGGCCAGCGAAGAGATATAATCCTCCACCTGGTCCTAGGTCTACCCCTTGGTCTCTTCCCAGCTGGACGTGCCTGGAACACCTCCCTAGGGAGGCGCCCAGGTGGCATCCTAACTAGGTGCCCGAACCACCTCAACTGGCTCCTTTCGACGCGAAGGAGGAGCGGCTCAACTCCGAGTCCCTCCCGAATGACCGAACTTCTCACCTTATCCCTAAGGGAGACACCAGCCACCCTGCGGAGAAAACCCATCTCGGCCGCTTGTATCCGCGATCTCGTTCTTTCGGTCATGACCCATCCTTCATGACCATAGGTGAGGGTAGGAACGAAAATGGCCCGGTAGACAGAGAGCTTTGCCTTCTGGCTCAGCTCCCTTTTCGTCACAACGGTGCGGTAAAGCGACTGCAGTACCGCTCCCGCTGCTCCGATTCTCCGGCCCATCTCACGCTCCATTGTTCCCTCACTCGAGAACAAAACCCCGAGATACTTGAACTCCTTCACTTGGGGTAAGGACTCATTCCCTACTTGGAGTGGACAGTCCATCGGTTTCCTGCTGAGAACCATGGCCTCAGATTTGGAGGTGCTGATGATATGATATGCCTTACTTTATTAATATATATATTTGTTGCTTTCGATTCGTCGT
The DNA here is from genome assembly GCA_902827135.1 of Harpagifer antarcticus. Taxonomy (NCBI): domain Eukaryota; kingdom Metazoa; phylum Chordata; class Actinopteri; order Perciformes; family Harpagiferidae; genus Harpagifer; species Harpagifer antarcticus. Next base: position 254,692 of record CADEHL010001441.1, read on the forward strand.
AGCAACAGACCCCATATCACAATCCTTTCAGAGTTAGTAACATTTTGATAAATGTAGATTTTCCACTTTTTCCTGACTTCACAGAACAAATAATGAATCCTAAAAAATCATTGGATCATTAATAATTAAACAAGATTAATATAATCACCATCTTCCGTCCATTGTGCCCTGAGATGATATAATTCATCGTGTACCTGCTTTGCTGGATACAGTTGTTTGACAGATGCTCTGTAGAAGTGTTCTTCTCAGTGTTTGAAGGGAGGATGCTTCTGCAGTGATCCGTCAGAGGGAATGAACACATTATATAGAAGACGGTGAAAACATGGCCAAACCCCTCAACCCCTCATCATACCCTTATTTGAACATATCTTCCAAAATGTAAAAGAGGAAGATTAGAAAAAGGGATACGGTGTGGTCTCAGCATGATTTGAGCAGTTCATTAGAGGTCATGGAGGTTGGATTGAGATGTAATTGGATGTTAGTATGGCATATCAATTATTCTGGGAATGGTTTGAGAAGTGAATAAGAGGAAGGAGTAATCCATCATCTGTTTGAGAAATGGAGAGAGACAGAAGTAGATGCACAGTCCTGCCATAAATAGATGTTGCATGAGTTACATTATAATGCTCTATTTAGTAAATCATTATTATGGTTGAAGGTTCCAGATTTTTTAATATGTTATCTTTAACAGTTGTTTGCAGGATGTTTCCACAGCACTATTAAGTAGATATATTCCTAACACAATCCAGATGGTCATGGAAGGTACGGTTCCCAACTCGGGGTACGGGGACCCCTACTTGAGGGGATTGCAGGGTACATAGAAAGATTAGATAAGATAAGTGAGAACTTTATTGATCCCAATTTGGGAATTGTTTGTGTTGCAGCATCATAAAAAGACATGGAAGTAGAAAATCGTTAGCCTAATAGCATAATTGCCCAAGTCATATTTGAATGTTTTTGGAAAACAAGGAAAAGTGCCCTGCAAAAATGCCTAAGTCAAAGCGATGACTTAGGCAGATAGTGATTTTGGACTCTAAAATGCATTCTGATAGGCTGTGGACATAGGCAATAAGGCAGGGTGATGCAGCAGTGGTAGGAGAGTAAAGTTAGGCAGATATCACAATTTGGCCAAAAAATGACTTAGGCAATTATGCTATTAGGCTAACGAAATATACATGTTGAATTTACAAATGAACAATAACAAGATATAAAGCAAGGTATTATATATATACATAAGTATGTGACGGATGGAACATTAAATATTAGACTGAATATATAAATGTTAAATTACAGTGAAGAGAAAAATGATGGAGGGGGGGGTGTTAAAAGTCCATGTAGTAGCTGTAGATGCTGCATTCAAATATAAACCACTGACAAGCCAAGGAAATACCAGTTGTAGTGTTAGCATGCTGCCTGACACACTGACACACTGACAATGTCCTCTACTCAAAGAATTTATTTTTATGAAAACCTGCCTTTCATTAAGCATATTCAAGCAGTAGCCTATACACCAACAAAGAAACACATGAGCACATACATTTAAAATAACGAATTCAAATGTTGCAGCATGTATACTTACCATTGTGTATGAATACTACTCTGACAAAAGGTAATACTGTGTGTCTGTTTTCTTTGACAGCTACCTAATCAAATACTGGCATTTCAGCGTGGCAGTAAACATCCTGGAGGACCCGGAGAAGTTGAGTGAGGTTTTTGATAAGATCTTATCAAAAGCCTCACTCAACTTCTCCGGGTAGGTAGCTGTCAAAGAAAACAGACTGAATGTCTTCACAGCAATGCATTGTAATTTCACATCCATGATATTACAATGCATTGTTGTAAAGGTAAAACTGTATACTGTAACTTCACAGCTTCAATGACTAAGGAATTACTGTGATATTACAGTATGTTACTGGGGAATTACATCATTTTGTTGTACATGCATTACAACAAAGGCCTGTACTTTTACATTTCTATTGTGAAAGTAATGCAGAGGAGTTGCCAGTAATTTACTGTGAATTTACAATGATAGACGTGCATAACTGTAGTCCCCAGCTCCGGTACTTCCTGGAAGCTCATACAATGGTTTCCTGTCAAATACTATTGGATGACGTGACTAATCACGTCATCCACATACAGCAAGAACAAATGCACAAAAAGCATCTCACCCATGAGTCTAGTTGGGTCAAATCAAATAGGCTACACTGTAAAAAAGAAAGCTCGTAAAGAAACGGTCGAAGTACTGGCAGCAGCGGCTGCCAAACAAAAACCCTTAAATTAAAGTAAAATACTTTCAATGAAATAAAGTGCAAAAGCAATTAATAAACAGGAATTGTCCTTAAAGATTGCACAGGAAAACACTGTAATGTTACAGATGTTTCCCCTCTTCTCAAAATCCATTGTCTTCAAATGCATTCAAATACCTTAAATAAAGTTATGATGAGAAAAACTGTTATATTTGATTTTTATGATCAAACACAAAAATAAATACAGAACCTAAAGTTCTACAGCACAAAATGTTCTGTAGGGAACAATTACTATAAACATTTTAAAACTTAAAATAGTTGTATAATTATACAACCATTAATGAATACAGCATTTAATATTTAAACATCTTCTTATATACAGTATAAACAAAAAGTAAGTTTCATTTTTTAAGATTACTTTGAAACATTCTCAACTGAAAATAACAGAAATTACAAAATGGCGACATATGTTCACATTGTCATTTTGAAGGAGCAGTGTGCAGGATTTAGTACGTCTAACAATGGGGATGTAGGTTCCAACCAATGGATAACTTGTTCATCCACCTCCTATCCCAAGTGTGTAGGAGAATGTATATTGACTGCAAAAAACTTGAGGCCCAATCATGTTTCCTCTGTCCATTCTGCGCTACTGTACACTGTAAGAAACGTACTGTGAAATTCACAGTATTTAACTGGCAGCAATTGACAAGATACTTACTGTAAAATGAATTACGTAACTTGTCAATTGCTGCCAGTTAAATACTGTAAAGGTAATCACAGTATTTACACGTTTTTATTTACAGTAACAGTGTAAAATGAAACACAGTAACTTCCAAGTACTGTATTTGTGTTTACGGTAATAGTGTTTTAACTGTAAAATGAAACACAGTAAATAGCATTTACTTTATTTGGTATTACAGTAGTAGTGTTATAGCTGTAAAATAAAACAGTAATTTCCAAGCATTGTATTTTTGTTTAAGGTAATAGTGTTTTAACTGTAAAATAGAAACTTTAATGCTATAATTTAAGTTACAGTATCAGTATTGTAAAACTATTTATTATAGTATACTTCATGTCATGCTGGTAATTTACAGATTACCAGAGATTCTTGACACAATTTTAAAGCTCACCAATAACTGCAGGGAGACGGCAAACAATACATTTTAACAATGTATTCTTAATTGTTGAACGGTATCAAGACCATGTATTTTCTTATGCTAAATGATAAATATTTGTATCCATAAAACAATCGATATTAATATCCAAACACATGGAGATTGCATTTTTAAAACAGTGGCGATAACAAAACACAAAGAATATGAAGCCATTTTAGAGACGTGCTGTAGTTGAAAAGGTGTCACGACCTCGACACAAACTGGAGAACCCAAATGCACGACCCAGAGACAGTCTTGAATGTAACAAAGATTTCCTTTTTAATGTCATTGAACAGAAAATCCCTCTAAAATAAACTTTAACAAAACCTGACAAGACTGGAAACGATCCTCTCTTTGCTGAGGCCTGGCACGACCACACGTGGGAACAAACATGAACTGACACAGGACAGGGGGAGACAGGACTATTTAAACATGAGGTGAGTGGGAACAGGTGGAAACAATCAGGGGCGGGGCAGACGCTGACGATGGCGGGAAAACACACAAAGGGAGGAAGTAACAGGGCCTGAAATGAGAGACAAGAGGTAAGTAGAAAATGAAACAGGAAATGGAAAACGAGACACGACATGAAACACGGGGACTTAACTAGAGATGAATGACATAAATAGACAGACCTGTCATGACGTGAATAAACATGAAAACCTGACTAAACATGAAATGACAGACATAATACATAAACATAACTAACACATTTGACGAGACACAACAAAAAGGCACTGTTTGGCAAATACATTATCACTATTCTTAGATAATACACAATATTTGAAAACACTTTGAATACAAACAACCAAATGCATGCAGGAATGGACCCTGTAGCTACTGAACATACAAACCTTACACGTGTAAGACATTTTGATAAGCTTGCCGAGTACAGTTAGCTTAACTTGCTTTTTCATTAAGCGGCCTGACGTCGGACTGTCACACTTTGGCTAGGGTTACATAAATTAACAGACAAAATTATTTGTATGAATTACTTTCTTTGTCTCTTGAGTTACCATGTCCATTGGGGGAGTTTACTTTCTGGTTCAGCAAAGGGCGTGGCCTAGCGCTCACTAAATACTGCAAGGAGCCAATTGGGACAAACCACCTGCTTCCATGTTAAAGGGGGAATTTGGGTTTTGTCAGTGTCCTTTGTGTATTCTGTTACTATTAATTATCCCTTGGTTTCAACTTGGTTTGGCCAAGCCACTATATAGGTTCCTTGGTTTTTTCATTGTAGCTGGTCAGTTTGTTGATGCCAAGTTTCTTTGAGGTATTCTCTAGTGATGGCAAAATGAAGCTTTGAATGAAGCATTGAACCACTTGGACAATTGTGTCGGAAATAGGTTCATTTCTCGAAGCTTCAGTTACAGCGACCTCTCCTGGCGAAGTGCAAGGCTGCAGTGGGTTTAACATACCTTTGCCTTGAAAACTATTCGATGCACACACACGCACTAAGACTGAATATCATGTTCTATTTGCAATTGAAGATTGATAATTGTGTGTATTGGGTTATTGAGAAGAGACTAGAGAGTGCTGGACATTTTTTTGGGCGGAGAGGGCCTTTTAACAGTTATTAAAGTATTAAAGTTGTAAAGCAATGATTCAAAGTTTAACTATTCCGGTCTTTGAACCAGCTGCGCGGAGGACATCTCCGCATCCTGGCCGCCGGATCCATCCACTGGGCTATCTATTCCTTAAAACATTGAAGTGTTTTTATATTACTCATTGTCTTTTTTTTCACAAATTCTCCACATTTCGAAGTGTTTCCCGAGCCAGAACGACCTATCTTTCTTCCTGGCTTGCTCTATAATGAATGATACAATTCAAATGCAATACCAACAACAACTCAACAGCAACAACGCAAACTATGACAACAACCCACACATTGCGCATTGTTTAGAGCGGTTATAAAGTGTTGAAGCGCTCAAGTTTGAAACTGTTTCAACCTGTCGCCTGTCAGAATCGAGACGAGGCAGTGCATTGAATCGCGTGAATGGACCGTGAACCAGTCAAGTAATTCATTCAGGAAACGAAGCAGTTGCTGGTTCGGACGTCACATGTCACGTGATTTGAAGCAAGCTTCGAAGCACTGCATCTATGGAATAGGAAGTCCAGGGTTGAAGCTCCGTTCGAAGCTTCAGTGTCAAACTGCCATCACTAGTATTCTCTGTTGACCTCTTTTATCGGCCTAGTTATTAGAAATGATTGATTTATGATGTTTTCTGTGGACTTTTGGGTAAATAAAAAACCCAGTTTGTTTAAACCACTCCTGTGTCCTGTTGTTCATACCCCTCACTGTTTATTCATCTTTCAACTCATTCTAAATGTTATTCTGTAGATTGTGTACATTACCTTTCACTTCACTGCTTGTTGCACTACTGGTTAGAAGCTAAACTGCATTTCGTTGTCTCAGTACCTGTAATCTATGCAATAACAATAAAGTTGAATCTAATCTTGAGCAGGAACAAATGTATTTACTTAGTTCATATCTGACATTAACGATTAAACACATTTGTGCATTCTTTATAAATGCAAACTGGTCAAGACCACTGACGGAAGTAGTTTTGCAAAGTAGTCGTTCTGTCTTTTACATGTAGGATTCAACCCAACTTGTATTGATTTGTTTTAAAATGAACAGACACTTGAGTCATTCATTTGTAGTGATATAATAATTGTTCATCTGCAATGAAGAACGCAAATTCCGCCATTGCAAACCGACTCAAGCCGACTCCGAGCTGTCCGACTTCAGGCAAGCTTTTTGAGACCTCCCCCGGCTGCAATCGGCTATTCTCGTCTACTTTCGAGCCGCCACAATAATAATACAAATGATGATTATTACCTTACTTTTGTCTGTTTTTATTCCTCTGTGTTGCGTCTTTAAGGTGCCAAGACACATTCTTTGTATAAATCAGCACCCCATTTGTAGTTCTTCCGGTTTGCAAAGACATAGGGTCTTACAAATAATATATATCTACTAAGTATATAAAATATCTAGTATAACCAAACTAGTAATTACACTGCATCAAGATTATATATATTAAGAAAAATATGTTGGTTTATTTTAGCTATAAATGGGGTTTTTCGGTTGATCCTTTCTTTTTTGGTTACTGTGATTATCTATAGTACATTGATGGTTACTGTGATTATCTACAGTACATTGATGGTTACTGTGATTATCTACAGTACATTGATGGTTACTGTGATTATCTATAGTACATTGATGGTTACTGTGATTATCTACAGTACATTGATGGTTACTGTGATTATCTACAGTACATTGTTGCTTACTGTGATTATCTACAGTACATTGATGGTTACTGTGATTATCTACAGTACATTGTTGCTTACTGTGATTATCTACAGTATATTGTTGGTTACTGTGATTTTATACAGTACATTGATGGTTACTGTGATTATCTACAGTACATTGTTGCTTACTGTGATTATCTACAGTATATTGTTGGTTACTGTGATTTTATACAGTACATTGATGGTTACTGTGATTATCTACAGTACCTTGTTGCTTACTGTGATTATCTACAGTATATTGTTGGTTACTGTGATTTTATACAGTACATTGTTGGTTACTGTGATTTTATACAGTACATTTATGGTTACTGTGATTTTATACAGTACATTGTTGGTTACTGTGATTATCTACATTTGGGACGTTACTACTGCTATTTCTACAGTAACTCCAGAGTTGCTGTAATTGTTGGTTGGAAACACAGTATTATACTCTAAAATGGTATACAGTAATTTACTGTGCACAAACACTGTAAATAACTGTGGATTTCACAGCCATTCTTTACAGTGTAGATGTGGCAGTGCAACCTAGAGGACAAAAGGACAACAATTAGTAAAACATAATGATGAATGTTATTATCAGCAGCTGCCAATAGATCCCCTATCTTGTATGATGGACCTTTGAAGCAGGGTTGGAAACGTAAACACACTATTGATTGTAAAACAGTTCTTGATAGCATCCCAAGGGAATTGATCCTATGCTAAACCCCTTCCAGAACACCAACTTTCTAATACCTTAGAAACTACAACTAAGCGCTGGCACGAATGTAATGCTTCAGCTTCCTACAACTTTAAAGCTGTGTGGATGTGGCTCCATGAAGAGTTGTTCATATTTTTCTCATTCATTTCATAAGTTTAGAAGGGGGGAACATAGCCTAACAACAGTTAGCTTTTGTCAATGTTACCTCGAGCCAAACTTGTGAGACTTGTTTCTGAAATCCCTTTCTCTGAATACATAAAAAAAAACAATGGAGCTTACCCTAAAACTAACCACTGGATTGCTTTTCTAACATGACCTAGTCCATACATGTGGTAAGGGTGGGGAACAATCAAACGCACCCTCCCAGGCACTGCGTGTTAGCGAAGTACAACTGGGATTTCGAAGAGGAAGATATGCTTGGTCAATTCTTAATAAAAAAGCAAAAGTAACAAATTGAGCACTTGCGTTTTCATTAGCAGCGCCTAGCTACAGCTGCGGAGCTTCGGTCAATACAGCTAACAGTCTATTTCCTTAAAATGGTACATATCGCTGAATCTATATTTTCATCTTCAGGTGATGAAATCTGCATAATGTCCCTGTACAATAAGATTCGAGCATTTTGTAATCCAGTGAGGAAATTCAAGACCAGTAAATATTGATTGATTAAACAACACTAAATAAAATGTTAGTGTTTTCTTCAAACTCAGACTCTCTGCTGCGGCTGTACCTTAAAAAGACAAAACAATTGTCTGATGATCTTTGTTGAACAAGGTCTGATTGTTCTGTACATGTACAATGTGGGGTATTTTTAAATACTTTACTAAACCACATTGGATATTATGTTGAATAGACACAAGTTAGTTATTACTCACATATCAAAGTATTTTCATCTGCAAGATGGAAGAATAGCTGGGTGCTGCCTGGAGAGACTGATGAGGAGTCACCGGCTGGCGTCAGCAGCTTTCCACACAAAGCCATCACATCTTCTCTTCCATAGTCCTCACTGTCCACTGGTGCTCTGTCAAAAGAGTGAACATCACAGCTGTCATGTTAACCCTTTGTTACACAACATACAACCAACATGCGTCAAAAGTGACCCGAATTAGTTTTAATTGTAAATATCTTTGCAATAAATTACTTTAATCATTCAGGATTCCAGGTATTCCTCAATTAACCTGTTTTGAATCAACACCAATTCTAATTTAAATTGTTCCTTTCTTACTTATAATAAATATCATGTTTGTTTCACTACACTTCTAAGGCACAAAATGGGTAAAAAATGATCCGTATTCTTTTCCTATGTTATTTCATGCATGGCTGAGTGTTTCTTTACTATACATTTTCAAAATCTATTTATTTAGTCATTAATATTCAAAGTATTAATTAAATACCTTGTTTTTGATTTCCACAAATCATTATTTTCATTCTCCTGTTCTTAAATGATGAACTAAAATAATGTATGCCAAGTGTGATAAAAAAGCAAAAAAAAAGACATACTATATTAATAATTTTGTTACAAATAATTATTTTAGCAGTGATTTGGACCAAGCATGTATAATGTAGTAATACAAAAACTATTTTAGTTCACACAGTGTGACATTAGCATTAGCAATTCATTCAAGTTTCAGCGGTACAAATAAAAACATATTAATAATCTTAAAAATAATAACAATAAAATCTTAATTCATGCAAAAATGAAAAAGAATGTAAGCTCAATGTTATCTTTTAAATGCATAATACAGTCTGACCTGCAGGCTCCAAACTGTGTGAAGATAGTTGTTATGTGACGGACCAGAGTGACCGAGTGTCTTGAGGTTCATTTAGCACAAACTTCTTTATTTTAGTCACTGAGGGCATGAAGTGACAACAACTTTCAACATGTCTCCATTAAGGCCCATTGTAAATTCAGCCTGATCTTTCCTCACAGCAGCAGCTTTTAGTTAATCTGCCAAAAAGGCCACATTATTGACCTGAAAGTACATAAAAAGCAGACTCATACGCTCGTCAGTGTCCTGAGACGCTTCACGCATTGAAATTTCACCGATATCTGCTACAGTTCTTTAACAAAACGTTCACATACTAAGAGGTTAATCTCTCTTCAGAACAATGGAAAGGCTCTCCTCTCACTGATTACTGCACATCACCATGGAAACCTTTGATCTCTGGGCTCAAGCACAGGTGTTTCATAACGTTGTTAGCTCAAATACAAACGCCTGTGTGATGATGTCATAACTCCAACTGACATGCTCAGAACGCCACCAAACATCACATGATGGTTAACACTGTGGCCCTGAACAACTCTACGTCAAAACTGATGTTACATAATGTGGTGTTACCATGGCAACGCATCCCTCGCCATAAAACACGATGTCGCTGCAACTCCAATGGACACGGTCCGACCATCCCCTAATCTTCACTTGTATATCACCAGTCCATGCCTCAACAGCTCTACGCCAACTCTGACATCTCACCATATGGCGTTTCCATGGAAACGCATCCCTCACCAAAAAACACGATGTTGTCGTAACGGCTATGAAAATGATCAAACAGCACCAGACTTCAGATAATGGTTAATGGTCCAGCCCTCAACGTGTCTGTTCCATTAGTGAGTTTTCCTCAAAAGCTGTTGCCGTGGCAACGCATCCCTCGCCATAAAACACGATATTGTTATATGTGATGCCCCTGTGGGTGCATCAGTAGAGAGGGTGTGGCTGTTCTGTCTCTGCTGCATTGGCTCCAGTGATTACCTTGATTGCAGTGACACAGGGCACCTGGGTCTGGTGTCCTGCAGCTATTTAGAGCCTCTCTGCTCCTCTCTGTGCTCTCTCTGCTTTCTCCTGCAGGCACCCGGCTCTGATGAGTATACACAGAATTTTATTTGACTTGTTTGTGCAAATAAACACCTTTTTCTACCCGTTGACATGTTGTGTCTCCTTTTTGTTGTGGCCTTCTGAGCCAGGTCGCAACACTATAACTTCTATGAAAATGGACAAAAAGTGCTCAAACTTCACATGTGTGCTAACAGTCCAGCCGTGAAGAAATCTACATGACAGTTTTGAAATGTATTCAAATGTCGTTGCCATGGCAACACAATACTCACCATGAAACACGGTTTTCTCATAACTTCAGTGAAAATGCTCCAAACGGCCCAAAACTTCACAGGTTTGGTAACGATGCAGCCATTAATGCATCTAAGCGTATTATGGGGTTTCATCAAATGCCGTTGCCATGGTGACAGATCACTCGCTTGGTTTTTCTAGCTAAAAGCAGCTACAGAGACCATTCAACTAATAAAAATATTCAGCTTTTTCTGCATTTTCAGCTAAATTCAGCAACAAATGTTTGCAGCATTCGCACACAATTTCAGCAGGAAATGCATTTCCTAGTTATTTACACCCAAACTTTGGCTCTCAATAACTTCAGCCTACTTTCAGCTACAGAAACCATTCAAATATGAAAATATTTATCATGTATTTCTGTTTGCCATGTATATACATGTTATGTTCATAAATGTTGTACGGATGGAAATTAGCTCAAAGCTCAAATCCGGCTCATTTACATTTTAAAGCATTATTTTGTTTAAAATGTTCATTAATGTACATTGTCCCGGTTCAAATAAACGATTAAATGAAAAAATATTTAGCCTTTTCAGCCTCAACATGATGGGAACATTTCAACTTTTTCAAAATATTTTATATTTTCAGCTTTTTAAACTCTTTTTTTAAACATGTAACTCAATGGGAGGAACCTTCAAATCCTCTTTTACCTGCACCGTGCGCCAAATGCTACTGCTTCCACATACTTTCAGCTAGAGAATTCATTCCAACTTTAAAACGCTCACAAGACCTTCAGCTATACAACTTATTCTTCAGATCTTTGATATATTTTACACTTTTTGAGATATTTAACTTAGTTTAGAGCTTGGTAAAGAGGCTTTCTTCAGATTTTAACATTAGTGCGTATTGCGCCGCTCGTTAAGTGCTTTGATCTCAAAACAGAGTGGAGGTGTGCTTGAAATTCGCCCTAAACATTTTTTTTTCTAAACCTGCCATAGCTCCCAAACCCTACACTCCTTGGACATCATTTTCCCTGAAAAACATTGGAAAACCTCTCATAGGTTGGAAAAATAAGCAAAAACATTAAACAAAAGGCCTCTTCAGGGCTAGTGTGACAACAACTTTCAACATGTCTCCATTAAGGCCCATTGTAAATTCAGCCTGACCTCTCCTCAGAGCAGCAGCTGCACACCTTTAGTAAATCTGCCAAAAATGCCACATTATTGACCCAAAAGTGCACAAAAAGCAGACTCAGACGCTCAGGGTCCTTGACATGCTTCACGCGTTGACATTTTACCGAAAGCAGCTACCGTTTTTAAACTATAGTTAGAAATGTAAGAGGTTTAGTTCTCATTCAGAACAATGGAAAGGCTCTCCTTTCACAGCAAATCTCCATAGAAACCTTTGATCTCTGGGCTCACACACAGGTGTTATGATTAGGTGCTCAGCACAGAAACAAACACTGACAAACACACTGGACTTTAACAGACTGTCTCAGCCTATTCTTTTCTGTCTGATGGAGACTTCATACTGACTTCAACATGTTCCACATATTTTATACATTATTGGTGACACATGGTTTTAGTTCAAAAGTTTGCAGTTAAACTATTCTCCTGCTTTTCAAAGCCTTTTTACTTTATTTTCTCTTCTTAAAGGTGGGTTAGGTAATTTTGGAGAAACCAGCTCGAGTGCGCTAGAATTTGAAAATACACAGCCGGAAAAAATCTGCCACTTCCTTACAGAGCCCCTCCTCCAACACACAAGGACGCGCACATGACCAATGAGGGCACGAGATAAGTTTGTGCATAGATGGAAGGCTGACAGGCAGGTAGGCCATCCAGTTATTTTAGCCGGGACGGCTAAAATGATTGGTCGTGCTTTTTACAGTACTACAGCTTCCACAGATTTGTTGTCAAAGCACTTAAGATATTCATTGCTATCGGGATGTTAAGAGCATTCCATGAAATATAACAAAAAGTGTATCTCGAGCCGGTTCTCAAACTTACCTACCCCACCTTTAACCTTTTTAAAAATGCTATTTTGTTTCTTGATATGCAAGATACATTTCACTCATTATTATTTGTATGTGTAGATGAAGATCCTCACCTGGACAGTTTGCAGTGTCTTCAGCCTGTGATGGGAAGGATTGGTGTTCACTGTCACTCATCCGGTTCACCTGAATGATGTCCTGGCCACTTCAAACGATGACTGACAACACAACAGGAAGCCACTCTGTGAGTACATTTTAACTTAAATTGACTGTTTTCGCTGGTTTTGTATTCTCTCTGTGTTATCATACACTGTGGATCCAAAACATTGATACCCCTCTCATTCAGTACTTTATCTATATTTGACACTATTGACAGGACAATCCCTTTTTGTCAAAAACTTAATTATAGACAATCATAAAACTACCCTTTTGAAGTGAGGGAGTCAGTTACATGTTGCATTATACATTACCAGTCAATTTATTAAATGTTTCTATACACTTACATATATTTTAGGGTCAGGGTTAGTGAATACACGAGTTCCCAAATGATTGACACACAGACAGATCAGAGTTGATGCTTAGCTAAGCTTTAATAAGAAAGAACAAAAACATCAGAAGATTTGGTACAGTGATGCTTTACAGAAATACAGAGAACAATTAGAAAACTCCTATACATACCAAGTATAATTTACATGAACCCTTCTTTGGTGCCATAGTTTAATAAGATACGTCCAGAACACCCCGGTAAAACAGAAACAAAATACAAATCAACTTTTTACCTTTGTCGTAGATTTTGCAAACATACAAGTATTTCTTTGCAATTTAGCAAATCTTTTTTTTTTACCGATGGGTTTTGCTTGGGAAGCCATTCATAGTTTTGAGATCATGACAGGTGCTTGATGCTTGGTCATCACCAGAAATTAATTAAGAACAAAATAAAAACAAATTCTGCCATTTTTAATTTGGACTTGACGAAACAAACTTGATTTGAAATAAACTTGCAATGTTATGGGATGTGATCACAACAACAAAAATATAAAACCTTATCCTTTTCAAAGCCCAAAAAAAGTATCCTTTCGCTATCAGTGCCAAAACTGAGGTGTTTTATTGATGCTGGCATTGAAACCGTGAAATAGTCGAGAACGGTTTAAGGAAATCTGTTGGTAAGTAAAGAAAAAAGCACATGTTTTTATGGATAAGGCACTGCTCTGCTCAATATGATTAATTCAATTGCTGCTTAGATTCTCCGTCGCTAACAGAGTAATGGTTTTACCATAGCAGTCCCCGCCTACGTTTGCTGCTGCTTCTACTCTTGCTGCTGCCTCTACGCTTGCTGCTGCTTCTACGCTTGCTGCTTCTACTCTTGCTGCTGCTTCTACGTTTGCTGCTGCTTCTACGCTTGCTGCTGCTTCTACGTTTGCTGCTGCTTCTACGCTTGCTGCTGCTTCTACGCTTGCTGCTGCTTCTACCACCTGCTTTACGACTGCCACGTCCTCTAACCTTGCCCCCTCGTCTACCTTTGCCTCTGCGCACTCCTTGGGACTTACGCCTTCCTCCAACTTTGCCTCTTACTTTTTGCTTGGGCCCCTTTCTAACTTTGCTACCTTTCCTGCGTCGGTCAACTCCTTTAGGCTTGCATGCTCCCTTACCCTTGCATTGTCTCCTACCCTTGCTATTTGTTTCCTTCGGGACGCCTTTTCTATCTTTGCACCCTTTTTTATTCCCGCCTTTTCCTTTGCACCTGCTCACTCGTCCGCTTTCCCCCTGTTCTCTCTCACCTCCTGTTTCTCCACCTATGCCTGTTATTGTTCCTGGGCCTATGCCTGCACCGATTCCTTCAGCTGGTGCTACTTCTGTGCCTGTGCCTGTGTCTGTGCCTGTGCCTGTGTCTGTGCCTGTGCCTGTGCCTGTGTCTGTACCTGTGTCTGTACCCGTTGCCTCGCCTGCGCCCTCTTCTTCATTTGACAGGGAATTGTTTGAAACACATGAAGGTGTAACATCTCCATCCGAGAAGCAGCTGGTGCACTGAAACGCTTCATCTCCAGGGTTATAACAACGGAATATTTTGTCAAGCCCAAGTTTAGAAATCCCCAGATTTTTGAAGGATTTAGCAATCTGACGCGTGTCTCCAGCAGGAACATCGCCTAGTTTAGAAAACGCAAACGCAGAACCTCTCCAGTTCTTAATGACGTTGTTAATCTCAACAGCGGTACTGTCCTGATTTGCATTTGTAGTACAAGTCGGCCCACATGGGGATACTTCAGAGTAGATGATAAGGAAATTACCCTCGCTGCTTTTAATGAAGGGTTGTATGTTTTTTAGAACTTGTGACACTGCCTCTGATTGTGCTGCCGCCACCACCCGTGTGCCATGGTACACTTGCCCCCCTGAAACGGTTTGCTCCACCTTGTCTGGTGGGTCATCCTGAAAGACTTGCTGTAGAGTATCTATGTCTTGGTTCTCAGGGATGTTCACAGCCACACTGAAGGTGTCACCGAGTGGATACCTGCCAAAGGAGAACATGTCATGAGCATTGTGGTCAGAGAACGTTAGAGTTGACACTTAGTTTGAGACATGAAGTTAAATAGGAAACAAAAGCTACCGAATTATCAGACTTAATTAAGTTGTCAACATACAAAACCATACATATAGATATTATTATTCGGTATAATAATTTAGTATTAGATAACAAATTTAGTCGTAGTAGTATTCGTAGCAGAACTAATATTGGTAGCAGTAGTGGTAGTATTAGTACTGGAGTCATCAGAAAAGACAAGAGCAACAGTCTTTGTGTACTGACTCTTTCTTGATGCCTTCTATGACACTCGTGAGCCAGCTCTTATCCACATCAGCCAAAGTATCTCCAGCAGACATGAAGAAGGTCAGCACCACTGCCATCCAGCACAGGCCAGCCATCTGCACACATATCAGCTCTAATTACATCCTGCACTGATAATAAACAATGATAATATCAAAGAACTCAACCAAGAAACATAAAATGTAGATTCTACAGAAATAGCTTTCGTCGGCGGACAGGCAGATCAGTGTTTAGCACATTTAAAACAATGTTAAATATCTTTACAAAGGACAATTAAACACCTACTTAAGAACATACATTACCTTTGCTGCCAGCAGGATGGGCCTCTTCTCTCCCCCTATAGAAAGGACACAAAAAGACATTAATACTACTTCTTGATTTCATTTTTCTAAACCTTGCTTAAGTAAAAACACGATATATTTTTTTACAGCAATTACAAAAAACGAAATCACAAGTACTCATTTCCGTTATAAAGATAAAATTATGAGGAAAGACAGCAATGATTTGGCCAACTGACTCATCATTTACAACGCTTATTACTTTCCTAGATTATACATATTTTTCAAGTTCTGCACTAGTAACATTTTGATAAATGCAACAGACCCCATATCACAATCCTTTCAGAGTTAGTAACATTTTGATAAATGTAGATTTTCCACTTTTTCCTGACTTCACAGAACAAATAATGAATCCTAAAAAATCATTGGATCATTAATAATTAAACAAGATTAATATAATCACCATCTACCGTCCATTGTGCCCTGAGATGAAATAATTCATCATGTACCTGCTTTGCTGGATACAGTTGTTTGACAGATGCTCTGTAGAAGTGTTCTTCTCAGTGTTTGAAGGGAGGATGCTTCTGCAGTGATCCGTCAGAGGGAATGAACATATTATATAGAAGATGGTGAAAACATGGCCAAACCCCTCAACCCCTCATCATACCCTTATTTGAACATATCTTTCAAAATGTAAAAGAGGAAGATTAGAAAAAAAGAAGTGAATAAGAGGAAGGAGTAATCCATCATCTGTTTGAGAAATGGAGAGAGACAGAAGTAGATGCACAGTCCTACCATAAATAGATGTTGCATGAGTTACATTATAATGCTCTATTTAGTAAATCATTATTATGGTTGAAGGTTCAAGATTTTTTAATATGTTATCTTTAACAGTTGTTTGCAGGATGTTTCCACAGCACTATTAAGTAGATATATTCCTAACACAATCCAGTAATGCAGATGGTCATGGAAGGCACTAGTTCCCAACTCGGAGTACGGGGACCCCTAGGGGTACTTGAGGGGATTGCAGGGTCCATAGAAAGATTAGATAAGATAAGTGAGAACTTTATTGATCCCAATTTGGGAATTGTTTGTGTTGCAGCATCATAAAAAGACATGGCATTGTACACTACAAATTAAAAGACAAGAAATAAACAAGAAAGTAGAAAATATACATGTTGAATTTACAAATGAACAATAACAAGATATAAAGCAAGGTATTATATATATACATAAGTATGTGACGGATGGAACATTAAATATTAGACTGAATATATAATTGTTAAATTACAGTGAAGAGAAAAATTATGGAGCAGAGAGTTCTCTTCCAGCCAGAGTGGCGCTCGCTCATGGACTGGGGGGGGTTCAAGTGTGCATGAACCCGCCCAGTGAAGTCTATGTGTGGGAAACCCTGGGCTTCGTCAGTAAATTAGACTTCTGCTTGGTGTGTGACTAGTAGATTCACCCCAAAACCCATATCTTCCTGTTTTTACTGTGGCTCTCTCCATCTGATCATGTACACGAATACATATCTGATGTTGCACCATGTGTGTAATTCTCAGTAATGAACAATCTAGACTTGTACTGTTCAGGCAGAAAGACCCTCGAGCCCCTTACTATCAGAAGGCACAGGTATGTGCTGTAGGTTTAACCATAGGGTAAACGGAGAGTAGAGGAAAATAACAATCTGGTGAGTTCAGAAAAGTACATTACTAAAGCGGTAAAAGACAACGTTTACCATATTATGATATCCACAACATAAAACGATAACTTGTACCATAGGGATATCAATATTAAATAGATACATACAGAAGGGGCGGGTAAAATAAGATGTTCTTCTCCCTGCTCCTTTCCACCATCCATCCATCCATCTTCTTCCGCTTATCCGTGGTCGGGTCGCGGGGGTAGCAGTTCCAGCAGAGAGCCCCAAACTTCCTTTTCCCTGGCGACATCAACCAGCTCTGACTGGGGGATCCCAAGGCGCTCCCAGGCCAGCGAAGAGATATAATCCCTCCACCTGGTCCTAGGTCTACCCCTTGGTCTCTTCCCAGCTGGACGTGCCTGGAACACCTCCCTAGGGAGGCGCCCAGGTGGCATCCTAACTAGGTGCCCGAACCACCTCAACTGGCTCCTTTCGACGCGAAGGAGGAGCGGCTCAACTCCGAGTCCCTCCCGGATGACCGAACTTCTCACCTTATCCCTAAGGGAGACACCAGCCACCCTGCGGAGAAAACCCATCTCGGCCGCTTGTATCCGCGATCTCGTTCTTTCGGTCATGACCCATCCTTCATGACCATAGGTGAGGGTAGGAACGAAAATGGCCCGGTAGACAGAGAGCTTTGCCTTCTGGCTCAGCTCCCTTTTCGTCACAACGGTGCGGTAAAGCGACTGCAGTACCGCTCCCGCTGCTCCGATTCTCCGGCCCATCTCACGCTCCATTGTTCCCTCACTCGAGAACAAAACCCCGAGATACTTGAACTCCTTCACTTGGGGTAAGGACTCATTCCCTACTTGGAGTGGACAATCCATCGGTTTCCTGCTGAGAACCATGGCCTCAGATTTGGAGGTGCTGATCCTCATCCCAGCCGCTTCACACTCGGTTGCGAACCGATCCAGTGAGTGCTGAAGGTCGCAGACCGATGAAGCCATCAGAACCACATCATCTGCAAAAAGCAGTGGTGCAATCCTTAGCCCACCGAACTGCAGACCCCCCCCCCCCCATGACTACGCCTCGAAATCCGATCCATGTATATTACAAACAGGATTGGTGACAAAGCGCAGCACTGG
The DNA here is from genome assembly GCA_902827135.1 of Harpagifer antarcticus. Lineage (NCBI taxonomy): Eukaryota > Metazoa > Chordata > Actinopteri > Perciformes > Harpagiferidae > Harpagifer > Harpagifer antarcticus. The sequence continues at coordinate 273,027 of CADEHL010001441.1, forward strand.
CGGAGGCCAACCCTCACCGGAAATGGGTCCGACTTACTGCCGAGGAGCCGGACAGAGCTACTCCCAAGCCCCCTCCAGGATCCTTGCGAGAGTAAAAAGCTGATCCGTCGTTCCACGACCAGGACGGAATCCGCATTGTTCCTCCTCAATCTGAGGTTCGACAATCGGCCTGACCCTCCTTTCGAGTACCTTAGAGTAAACTTTCCCGGGGATCCCCGTCATACTCCAGCTCTGCATCTAACATAGAGGACGGAGTTGTCGGGTTCAGGAGTTCCTCAAAGTGCTCCTTCCAACGCCCTAACACTCCATCAGTTGAGGTCAACAACGCCCCATCCTTACTGTACACAGCTTGGATGGTTCCCTGCTTCCCCCTCCTGAGGTGTCGGACAGTTTTCCAGAACAACTTTGGTGCCGCCCGAAAGTCCTTTTCCATGTCCTCTCCGAACTTCTCCCACACCCGCTGCTTTGCCTCGGCCACGGCTGAGGCTGCTGCCCTTCGGGCCTGTCGGTACTTTGCAACTGCCTCGGGAGTCCCCCGGGATAACAAATCCCTGAAGGCCTCCTTCTTCAGTCGGACGGCTTCCCTGACCACCGGTGTCCACCAGGAGGTTCGAGGGTTACCGCCCCTTGAGGCACCTAGGACCTTGAGACCACAGCTCCCCGCCGCGGCTTCGGCAATAGAGGCTTTGAACACCGACCACTCTGGTTCAATGTCCCCAACCTCCACAGGAATGCCCGAAAAGCTCTGCCGGAGGTGTGAGTTGAAGGCCTCCTGAACCTGGGCCTCCTCCAGACGTTCCCAGTTCACCCGAACTACACGTTTGGGCTTACCAGGTCTATCCAGAGGCTTCCCCTGCCACTCGACCCAACTCACCACCAGATGGTGATCAGTTGACAACTCCGCCCCTCTCTTTACCCGAGTGTCCAAAACATACGGCCTCAGGTCCGATGATACGATAACGAAATCGATCATGGACCTTCTGCCTAGGGTGCTCTGGTACCACGTACACTTATGAGCATCCCTATGTTCGAACATGGTGTTTGTTATGGCCAATCCATGACTAGCACAGAAGTCCAGTAACAAACCACCACTTCGGTTCAGATCAGGGGGGCCGTTCCTCCCAATCACTCCCCTCCAAGTGTCTCCATCATTGCCCACATGTGCGTTGAAGTCTCCCAGCAAGATTAAAGAGTCCCCTTCAGGAGCCCCATACAGGACTCTTTCCAGGGTCTCCAAGAAGGCCGTATACTCTGAACTGCTGTTGTGTGCATAAGCACACACAACAGTCAGAGTTTTCCCCCCCATAACCCGCAGGCGTAGGGAGGCAACCCTCTCGTCCACTGGGGTAGACTCCAACAACGAAGCACCCAACCGGGGACTTGTGAGTATCCCCACACCCGCCCGGCGCCTCACACCTTGAGCAACTCCGGAGAAGAATAGAGTCCAACCCCTATCCAGAAGTAAGGTTCCAGAGCCGACGCTGTGCGTAGAGGTGAGCCCAACCAGATCCAACTGGTACCGCTCCACCTCCCGCACAAGCTCCGACTCCTTCCCCCCCAGAGAGGTGACGTTCCACGTCCCCAAAGCCAGCTTCTGTCGCCCGGGTCTGGTCCGTCGAGACCCTCCGCTTTCACTGCCACCCTTCTGGCAGCGCACCCGACCCCATCGTTGTTTCCCGTAGGTGGTGGGCCCGCGGGATGGAGAAGCGGAGGTGTTGCCCACGTTGCCTTTTCGGGCTGGGCCCGGCCGGGCTCCGTGGCAAGCCCAGCCACCAGACGCTCGCCGACGAGTCCTCCTTCTGGGCCTGGCTCCAGAAAGGGACCCCGGGCTTCCTCCGGGCCGGGTATCCTCACTCCTTGTGTCGTCTTTCATGAGGTCTTTTTGAACCAATCTTAGTCTGGCCCCTTGCCTGAGACCAATTTGCCATGGGAGACCCTACCAGGAACACAAGGTTCCAGACAACACAGCCCCCAGGTTCATCAGGGCACACAAACCTCTCTACCACGGTAAGGTGCTGGTTCTTCAGAGAGGTCCTTTCCACCATGCGCTATAAAAAAAAAACATTATAAGTGTACATGTTCTGTTTTAAAATAACAGCCATGTGTGGAATAAACAACTAAACCAAAAAAAGAAATGTCTCAGGCCTGACTCAGACCTTTTTTATTGAAGTCCCATCTAAGAATATTTGTTATCAAGGTCTTATTATTTGATGTAATCTAATCCCAATAACCTAACAACTGTTATGCACCATAAGAGACTTACAGAACAACAAATGCACAAAAGAAATCAAGCTTACGGTTTAAATATTATGAGTTACGTTTGCAGCTTCCTCTCTTCTACAGATATCAAGAAAGGCTGCCAAACTGCATGGAATCTCAGAGCAGACCCTTAGAGAAATCTTATCTTCTTTTGCTTAAGATATTTTTTCATCTCCATCCATCCATCCATCTTCTTCCGCTTATCCGTGGTCGGGTCGTGGGGGTAGCAGTTCCAGCAAGAGCCCCAAACTTCCTTTTCCCTGGCCACATCAACCAGGGAGGCGCCCAGGTGGCATCCTAACTAGGTGCCCGAACCACCTCAACTGGCTCCTTTCGACGCGAAGGAGGAGCGGCTCAACTCCGAGTCCCTCCCGGATGACCGAACTTCTCACCTTATCCCTAAGGGAGACACCAGCCACCCTGCGGAGAAAACCCATCTCGGCCGCTTGTATCCGCGATCTCGTTCTTTCGGTCATGACCCATCCTTCATGACCATAGGTGAGGGTAGGAACGAAAATGGCCCGGTAGACAGAGAGCTTGGCCTTCTGGCTCAGCTCCCTTTTCGTCACAACGGTGCGGTAAAGCGACTGCAGTACCGCTCCCGCTGCTCCGATTCTCCGGCCCATCTCACGGTCCATTGTTCCCTCACTCGAGAACAAAACCCCGAGATACTTGAACTCCTTCACTTGGGGTAAGGACTCATTCCCTACTTGGAGTGGACAGTCCATCGGTTTCCTGCTGAGAACCATGGCCTCAGATTTGGAGGTGCTGATCCTCATCCCAGCCGCTTCACACTCGGTTGCGAACCGATCCAGTGAGTGCTGAAGGTCGCAGACCGATGAAGCCATCAGAACCACATCATCTGCAAAAAGCAGTGGTGCAATCCTTAGTCCACCAAACTGCAGACCCCCTCCCCCATGACTACGCCTCGAAATCCGATCCATGTATATTACAAACAGGATTGGTGACAAAGCGCAGCCCTGGCGGAGGCCAACCCTCACCGGAAATGGGTCCGACTTACTGCCGAGGACCCGGACAGAGCTCTCGCTTTGGGAGTACAGAGATTGGATGGCCCTGAGTAGAGACCCGCTCACCCCATACTCCCGCAGCACCTCCCACAGTAACTCCCTGGGAACCCGGTCATACGCCTTCTCCAAGTCCACAAAACACATGTAGACCGGATAAGCGTACTCCCAAGCCCCCTCCAGGATCCTTGCGAGAGTAAAAAGCTGATCCGTCGTTCCACGACCAGGACGGAATCCGCATTGTTCCTCCTCAATCTGAGGTTCGACAATCGGCCTGACCCTCCTTTCGAGTACCTTAGAGTAAACTTTCATTTTTTCATCTCTTTGATCCAATAAGAAAGAGTGAGAGTTTGTCGACCGGCTGCTCCTCACAGCTCCAAACATCGGCGTACATTCCCAAATATGCGTTATTCTGGTGAACTAATGGCATATTGGTAATATCAATGGATACTATCTTTCCTGAGAAAGTGACATCACTTCATAGCAGTTCATTTGAGAGCTTATAAATACTTTCTTTGGAGATAAAGGTTCATAAAGCTGGCGACCCTCATTAAAATATTAACACTTACGCTCTAAATAGAAATGCTAACACAAAATATAGCATTGTGGAATCGCCCTAGATCAGACAAGGAATAAGGTAAATAGACAGGAAGTCGGATCAACACCACTATGGCCCTTGGTTGTTAAACTTGGTGTGACTGCCTTTCATTGATCTGCTTTCCTGCAGCACACACTGAGATGTGTTGGAGTGTCCTTTCTCTTTTCTTGTGTATGTATAGAGGGACTTTAGCCCATGATAGTGCTAGAGGAGAGATTGGTTTTATTTAGCATTCATTTTCTTCAGAACGTTATTTTCCAAGGCAAAATGTAAACAGTTTTAAAGCATGCATTTATTCTAAGAGCTTTGAAATACTACTCTGTACTTTTTAGTTCTAGTATTTTCTCACACTGTATAGTCCTTCTTTTTGTCTAAATAAAGGCCTTCCGAGAATGTGTGATGCTTAGACGTGTTTGCTGCTTCATGGTGACTTGCAGATTGAGAATAATGATTACTAACTAAATGAAGAAGATGGGGTTTACTGCGTGTCTGAAAGAGGAAGCCTTAATAGAACAACAAGGAACATACTCAGGGCTCGACATTATAATTGGCCCGCTGGCCCGGAAGCACTATTTATACACCCCGGGCCAGCATAACGTACTTTCCACTTGCCCGCTCGGGCCACTACAAATATTGTTTAAAAAAATATGTTTCCTGTGGTATTGGTATTTTGACAAGCAATTTAGTTAAATTGGTTCGTTTATTAACGCTACAACACATAGCGTTTCGTGAGTCGCTTGTCGTTGTTGGGTGAAAAGCAAACAGCTGTTTGCTGCGGAGCGGAGCGCAGCGCGAGCAGGCTCCCGTGAGCGCGCTCCTTCACGACAGACTATCGCGCCACCTAACCATTCGCCACAATGTTTTTAATACCAGCGGTAACCGGCCAAGCGCCGAGCAAAAAAACTATTTTGAAATAAAAGAAAGTCACCGGAGGAGTTAAAGGAGAGTGACAGGGAGCATGAGAAGAAGAGGGAGAGAAAGTTTCAGCTTGATCGATGGAGTTGGCTTCTAGTGGTACAGTGACGCGTCCTAAAACCCTTTTATAATCTATGATTAGATTTATGATTCGAAAATTATAAAAGTAGGGTAGACATGTGGAGATTATCCGGCAGAACAAAACGTGCATTTATCAAACAGGTTTGTTTTCCACATACCTTATTTCCAGCTATTTTCCAAAACCCTGTGGAGAAATCCCATTACTTTTTGTAGAGGGAACCAGCAGCTTACTTCCTGGTTTTAGGACACGCCACTGGCTGCTCCTCTCAATATGATGCCAATATAAACAAGGTCTTCTGTCGGCTCTGTACATTAATGCTGACCTATGCTGACAAGCAAGTGAAGAGTAGACAATATAAAGGTATTGGCTCTAGGGAAATGTTCCAGCAGTTTAGGATAATGAAGGATCTAATCTAATCTCTAGCCATTACATTTCTAACTCCTAATGACAGGAAGGCAGAAAGTGCATTATACAGATAATAATACTCATAATAGCAGACATTTTTTAACAAAGACCACAATATCATTATTTTAATAAACCAAATATGAACAATTGAGGATATGAGGAAGAACTGATTGTTCAAATGTTGTAGTACAAGTAGTAAGTGCATAAATTACTATCGCAACAAATGTGTTAATTTTCTTCATTATTAGTCGATATTTTTTTTTTTTGGACGAATGCTCCGGGCCAGTGGTTACAATGGTGGGGCCAGTGACAATACAATTCCACCGGCCCGGAGGGCCAGTGGCTTTTTACCCTTAATGTCTACCCCTGATACTGTAGGTTAAATACACAAACACCTTTATAAATAGAACATTCAAATACTAGTGCAATTGAAATGTGTTTTCATTATAAAGTAAATTACACTGAAAGGCAAGGCAAGTTTATTTATATAGCACATTTCAAGACAAGGCAATTGAAAGTGCTTAAGACATTAAAATGACATTTAAAAACACTCATTTAAAAGCAAAGATACATGAATAAAAGTGACAGAGCAGTGTGGGATACACACATCTGAAATGTTTAGCTCTGACTCTCAATCATTGCTAACTTTTAGCAGAAATTGTTTTCTATCACCTCTCTTTCTTTCTACTTTCTTGTTTAACTTGTGCTTTAGTTATTTCAAGTGTTTCGAACGAACCCCCCTTTAGAACATTCTAATCTGACCCCATGGTACCTTTTAGTATTCACCGAAACTATTCCTCTTTTTTAAAACACATTAGTTAAGTTTAAGTTGTCTTTTCTAGGACTTTTTTGGTGTCCTCCGCGAACCAGGGTCTTGAAACCAAAACGGCACACGTAGGACCCTTTGATCCCAACAATGACTTTAACTACCTACGGGGGGATCTTAACCCCAATAATGATTTTAACTACTTTAACCCCAATACACGTAGGGGACTTTAACCCTAAAAATAATAAGCCTTAATATATCATTTGAAAGTAGTCAGAGTTGCAGCGGACCTGCAGGTTTCTGGGAGTTTGTTCCAGATGTTTGGAGCATAATAACTGAACGCTGCTTCTCCATGTTTAGTTCTGACTCTGGGGACAGAAAGCTGACCAGTCCCTGAAGACCTGAGAGATCTGGATGGTTCATAATTTAGCAGTAGGTCAGACATGTATTTTGGGCCTAAACCATTCAAAGCTTTATAAACCAGCAGCAGTATTTTGAAATCTATTCTTTGACACACAGGAAGCGAGGGTAACAAGACTAATTTGCTAGATTATTAGGAACACCTAGCTAAAACTGTAGCCCAATTATACAGTGGCTCCTGCATTAGAGTTATAATGTGTACAGATAGGTGATGAATTAACTGTATGGTTCATTTGGATGATTTAGATTTATTATCACCTATACCTGTTTCTTCTTTGTCTGTGCTATTGTAGCATAACTCTCATTAGGTGTGAGCACATAAGCTATGAAGCAGTTTTGTTAGTTTGGTGTGTTAAACTTACGTCGCTCAGTTTATCAGATAACACTTATGTTATCCAGGAGTCCCCAATGAGTGACACACAGACGGCCAGAGTGAGAATGCTTAGCAAAGCTTTAATCAGAAAAAACAAGTGTTGATTTCAATGATATGAGTCCGATAAAACATTTGTTACACATTAAAGGTAGGCAGAGCCCCTCCTCCAACACACACGAACGTGCACATGACCAATGAGGGCACGAGATAAGTTTGTGCACAGATGGAAGGCTGACAGGCAGGTAGGCCGTCCAGTTACTTTAGCCGGGCCGGCTCAGATGATTGGTCGTGCTTTTTACAGCGCCACGGCTTCCACAGATGAAGTTTTGTTATGTATTTATTGTCAAAGCATTTAATTTATTCATTGCTATCGGGACGTTAGGAGCATTCCATGGAATATAACAAGTGTTTCTGAAGTGAATTACCTACCCCACCTTTAAGCAGATTTCAGTTTTCATTTTGAAGATTTGGTTGATTTTTGTGACACCTTTTGTGACTGGCATATTTACAACTGCATTCAAATCAGAACAAATACATCTCAAAATAAAAAGTTGAAGATTTGTCACAGGGTACAGCGTGTACACATCATCAAACATACATGACAGTGAATACATTTATAAAAGTAGACAACAAATGACAACAATTGTAACGTGGACATATAATAAAATAAAATGCATTAAAATACACCCAGGAGGATGTAAATGGCAAGCTTTAGCCAGCCCTCAATATAAGCTTTAATAAAAGGAAAAGTCTTAAGCTTTCTCTTAATTTGACAGGGTGTGTGCATCCCAAACACAAGCAGTCACACATTATGTTTCAAGGAATCAATAAATGCTGAACTTTTGGTACTACTAGAATGAAATTGACTCACTTGGTCCAGATTGATTTGAAAACGTTTTCAACATAACTTATATCCATCATCGCACAGTCTCCAATTGACAGACTGACTGCCAGCATATCCAACACAGGCCAGCCATCTGCACACAAAACAAATTATTCGGTCGGTCTGAAGGGGAGGGGCTTAGCTTGACCCTGGTGGTGGTGAATGGATAGTTGGGTCGGTCTGAAGGGGAGGGGCTTAGCTTGACCCTGGTGGTGGTGAATGGATAGTTTGGTCGGTCTGAAGGGGAGGGGCTTAGCTTGACCCTGGTGGTGGTGAATGGATAGTTGGGTGGGTCTGAAGGGGAGGGGCTTAGCTTGACCCTGGTGGTGGTGAATGGATAGTTGGGGTCGGTCTGAAGGGGAGGGGCTTAGCTTGACCCTGGTGGTGGTGAATGGATAGTTGGGGTCGGTCTGAAGGGGAGGGGCTTAGCTTGACCCTGGTGGTGGTGAAACATCTCGCAAACATGATCATTGGGCTTCCTGTTTGCCTCAGGTGCTGTTCTGTTGCAACACTACGCCTCATCAGGGCACTGGTGAATCACCGTTCTATCTGATGTTTGGACAGGAACCTCAACTTCCTGTAGACTTTCTCCTGGGTCGAGTGCAGGAGCCGGTACCTGGTGGGGTACAGGATTGGGTGGTCGAACACCAAGCCAGACTCAGAATTGCTTTCGAGGGTGCTCGTGAGCGGTTGTTGGCCGCTGCTGGCTCCCGGAAAGAGCGGCATGACCAGCGAGACCGGGAGGCACATCTCCCAGTTGGCCAAGTGGTTTACCTGAGGGACCATGGGGTTAGAGGGCGACATAAAATCCAGGATCTCTGGAGCTCTGTGGTCCACCAGGTTGTGAAGGCGCCATCTGGTGAAGGAACAGTCTATACTGTTGCCCCAGTGAACGACCCACAACGAGTCCGAAATGTCCATCGGGACATGTTGAAGGCTGTGGTTCGTCCTGAAACCGACGCTTCTCCACCCCGGCCTCCATCTCCACCTGTCTTGACCGCTTTGACAGATGACCCCTCTACAGACAGCGACCTATGGCTTGTGGTTCCTGGCAATCACTCTTTTCTACCTGTAGTGGCTCCAGGTGCCTCTTGTCCCTCCGTTCCAACCCCTTTGCAGGTCAGGCCCATTCAGGAAATGCCTTACCCTGCACGTTGCTTCTTGCCAGGTCTTTCAGCATCGCCAACCGACCAGCCCAGTACTAGCCATCAGGCTTTGCGTCGAACTATCCGTCCTACGGCTGGCCACCACTCAAACGTGTACCATCTTCCTCGATCTACTGGTCCCCAGGACAATACAGCTTGTCCGGACCCGGTATCCAATTCCCAATTCGCTGTTTTTTGGCCTTGGCATTAGCTTTAGCCTTCCCCTATCCATCATCGGGTCGACATGCAAAAGTGGAGGGTAGATGTGACCCGAGGTCTTCTCCCTCTGTGCCGCTGCTTGGCACCGGGCCAGCGCACCAATTGTGCGCACCGGCTATTTAAGCTGAGGTGCCAAACTGGGTCCCTCCCATTTCCGCTTCTCCTGTGGTGGCTGTAGCTTGGCATAGTAACGCGAATTGTTTGCCGTGGCAGCATTCGTGTCCTACTCTCTACCAGACAGGCAAAGCACTGTGCAGTCTGTCATTTATTCATGGTTACAAGATGCACACGGCTGACACTTTCCCATCTTAGCACAGCTGACGTCCGGGGCGTCAGAGGAGGCATTTGCTCCGCGATAGCGGTGTTGCACACTGTTGGTGAGTGCCGTTGTCTGCTCTCTTTAAATCTTGAAGATTATTATCATCTGATATTTGGGAAGAGTGTTACATTTGAAATGGCAGAAAGTCTTGTTGCAATTTCCAGATATTGAAAGAGGCCCCTGGAGTGTCTCTGGTAATTATCAATAGTAGCAGTTAAGTGAATACTGTTCAAACAATACCTGTGTGTGTGTTTTGTCTCTGTTTTATCCTTTCATAAATGTGAGGACTGATATTGCATGAACATTCCGGGTTTGGTTGGAGTAAACAGGTTTTATTGCTCTATGGGGGAGGTATACTTAGGCAGGATAGGAGACTGGGTGGGGGAAGGAGATAGTATTCTTAAAAGATGTCCAACATGTCAGTGAAGTCTACATATCTTGAATGGTATATGTGTGTTTAATTACTTTATATATGTGTGTTTAATTACTTTGTATTAGTAATAGCAGTGTGTAAACAAAAGCTGGAAATAGGAGAAATGTAAAGATTATCTTTGTGTGAGCAAGGGGGTATTATTGGGACACAGCTGAAGCCTCTGGAATGTGCAGAAAGGTGGGGGTGTGAAAAGCTCAGAGACACTAGTTTATTACCCTGGCTGGTTCGCGCTGAGTTGCTAACAGATGCCAGGGTTGTTGCATCTCCCAATGAGAAACTGACCACAGCTCCTCCTGTTTTATTTTCTGCATGTAAGCCTATTCTATCTTTTAGTTATTTCTCTTTTGCTTCTGCCGTCAAGATGAGAGGTTCTCCCGGCATTAGGACCAGAGCAGGGGGCCCGGCCCACCCCTTTGAAAGTGTAATGTATTCTTACCGTTTATCATTAAAACAGATTATTGTTTAACCCTCATCTTGGTTGTTTTGAGTTTTCCTCCTTTTAAAGCACACTCATATAGGATCGGCGCGGAGCAGAGATATCTGCTGCAACAATCTGCTGCGTAGTTCCCCTGCCTTATCAATTCTTTATGCAGGATTTGGCGGTGGGATTTGCCGGTCTCATTCCCTCCTTTGTCGGCTCTGTGGCTGCGCCTGGCTGCACGGGTGGTACGTATGAGCCCCTCCCCCATATTATAAATTAAACCGTCACTTTCATACAGATTTTATAGTAATTCCAATCCCCTTTCCAGGGGTGTTCTAACTATTCTCGCTCCCCAACTTTGGTCATCATTCCCGTCCCGTGCTGCTGTTTTGGCTCTCTGTGAGTCTTGGGCTCTCTGTGAGCTTCGCTCCTCGCTGTGGACAGGCCCAGACTGCTTGCTCTGGCCTGTTGCTGGAGCCGTTTTTAGCGTCAGGGAATAGTCCTAATACACGACTATAAGGACATTTATTATTTAATTTGTGTATTCCTTGCTGTCCTTTACATGTACTTTAATTTGTGTATTCCTTGCTCTCCTTTATTTACTTTAATTTGATTTAATTTGTTTATTCCTTGCAGTCCTTTACATTTACTTTAATTTGTTTATTCAATTGTTTACATTCATTCAGATTTGGTGTATTTTGTTGTTTTCTTTTGTTTATCCTTTTGTCAGAATTATAACTTTGTTATCCTGTGCCGGACAGGTGCTGTGGGCCTGAGGCGGCAGACTCCCTGGTGGTGGCAGTGGTTTTCTTCACATATCCGTTTTGAGTGGTGTGCAGTGTCACGGGTGATTTATTTTGGACCCCTTACTCCCCTTTTTGTTAACTGCCGCCGTGGTATGCCAAGCCCTGTCCGTTTCCCCAAAGTGGGTATTTTATTCAAATGTATTGTGTGGTTTTTTAGATATTTTGTATGTTATAAATAAAACTGTATTCTGACCCTTAAAACTGTCTCTGCCCGTGGTGTAAAATGAACCTGGTTGTCCTTAGCAGTATTAGACCTAGTCTTTATAATTTCCTGGGGGCGAAACTCCCCCAGGTGGCGTTGTCCGCAACTGACTTTAAACACCTACCCTCACCACTCCGCCACACATACCTCCCATCAGACGAGAGCATACGCTACACAGTAGAATTATTAGTTCATGTTCAACTTACATAGCTCAGTTTATCAAATAACAGTTTGTTATGAGTTTCCAGATGATTGACACACAGACAGAGTGAGAATGCTTAGCAAAGCTTTAATCAGAAAAAGCAGAAATAATTTGGTAAAGTTTAACATAAGTATTGAGTACAATCACTTAAACCCTATAACTGAGGTTGATGTACAATAAAAAATATCATTTTAGAAACATTTCTTTAGCTTTTTGAAATAGGGTAGTATATGTTTTGAACACTTTTTCAACATGAACCAAATATCAAACCTCCCTCCATCATTTGTTAAATTGTTAGGCCGTTACATAACCACAACATTTACATTTGATACAGTCATTCATTTATTGTGTGTCTGTTAAAACTCTAAATCTCAGTGCATTGTAATTATGTTGGCTTTTTTTTGTTTTGTTGTTTGGATAGAACAAAAAAAAGCCTCTCAAACCAACATTGAGTCAAACTGCAGTAAGTACAGGAGATAAATCACAACATTAACATAGAACAACACCAAAATAAGTCAATCTTATGCTAAACAGTGAATACACCTCAGTTATGTTGCAAGAAATGGATGAAAGCTCTGCTGATTAGTTTGTGACCAAAGATAAGAGGAGTGTGTTTGGGTCCTGAGTAATATATAGTCATTTAAAGCAGCAAGTGCATTGTTGAGCATTAATGAACTTTTCTAAGTAACATTTTAGTAGGATCCAGTTGTGTCAATGCCTAGGTCAGTTCTTCTTTTGGCCTACACACATTCATTCCTAATTTTGAACACACTCAGCCACAGGATCAGCTGGTGAAGCATCTACGAAGCACTTGACACATCGGAATACTCTATTATTTGGCTTGTAACAACGGAAAATGTTGTCGTCCTTTATCACTTCTCTAAGATTACGAAGGGTCACTTTAATGTCGCTTTCGGAAACGCTACCTCCTGGGTGCTTGTCAAATACTGTATGAAACACAAAGGCATAGCTTTCCCATCTTGGCTTTACCTTTTCTTCGATCTTCACTAAGATATTGTTCTGGTTTTTTCTGTTTGTACACTTGTCACCACATGGAGAAATCCAGGAGTAGAGGACCAGAATGTTACCCGTATGTGTGTTAGCTAAGTTGCCTAAATTGTCCAGTACCTGTGCCTCTGCATGGTCAGTGTAGATGTCTTTCCTCTGAGGAACTGCCACAACAGCATTGCTGCCTATGTACACCTTGCCTTGATCAATACAAGTTTTCTTCACATCGTCCAAATTGATATTATCAAAAGCCTCAGCCAAACGGGTCTGGTCCTCCGGGATGTTTACTGCCACGCTGAAATGCTGTTTTGGGATTAGGTAGCTGTCAAAGAAAACCGACACAGTATTACCTTTTGTCAGAGTACAAATATTCATACACAATGGTAAGTATACATGCTGCAAAATTAGAATTAGTTTTTTTTAATGTATGTGTTTCTTTGTTGGTGTATAGGCTACTGCTTGACTATGCTTAATGAAAGGCAGGTTTTCATAAACATACATTCTCTGAGTAGAGGACACATTTTTGATCCCTCCTAAGGTCACAATGTTCTGCTGTCTTACACAAAACACCTTAGTAAAAGAACATCTTCCTGATATTCAATTTGATATTTAGATAATCAATAAGTCATGGTGTGAAATCAGGTGACATTACTTTCAGATCAGACAACGTTACTGCACATTTTATTTAGTGATTTTCACTTAAGATCTTAACCAGCCAAAGAGATGTAAAACTAAAGATAATGGAGACTTTATTTAAATGTCAGAGGACTTAACCAAAACAACACTGAGAGTCTACAGCCAGGTCTCCGGCTCTTTCAGATTGTTCTTACACACTGCAATCATTTCAGATAAATGCTACCATTAATGGGCTTAACATTGCTGTTAATGGTAATGTTTTATGGTGAGATTTACTAATGAGAACCAACTAATGAGCACCTAACATGAACTAAACCTGAGGCTGTGAAATAGTCCTAGTGTAACAGGAAGTTGTCGAGACATTTCACTTATAAAATCACAAATGAATCCTGTTTGTTGAGGAAACACTTTACTCCGTCTACATTTAGAAACTACTCTTACATCAGGGTCATACTTTTACTGCTTCTTTAACGTGCAGCAAAAATGTGGCCAGATATTCAATATCCCATTAATACATGTAATGCTATCTTTCAACAATGTTCAGTGTTAATTTTAAAGACTTTTGTGATATTTCTGGTGACTAATCAACTATATCCAATACCTACATCAATAAAGTACATCAATACTCTGAAAGGATTAAAGAACTTTTATGTACTATTAGTCAAATGGACTCACTTGTTCTGGATGAGTTGAGCAATTCTTGTAACGTAACCGATATCCAACGGCTCACAGTCTCCAATAGACAGACTGACTGCCAGCAGCACAGATATCCAACACAGGCCAGCCATCTGCACACAAATCAAGTCATTGACAGAGTTTCAAACATGAGAGAGGACAAGTGAAAAAGAAACACATCCGTCTCTTGTTATCCTTGATACTTTTAAAAGAATATACAAAACTCAATAAAAATCACACTTAACTCATAACAATGCTTCTGTCGCGAACTGAAGTGCTGTTAAAACAGTGGTTTTATGCAACTAAGACTTAAACTTTTACATTTGTTTAGCCCTCTTTTTGTCTTGTCGTTGTTTACCTGCAACAGATAAAGATCTTGGGCGCAGTCAGCTGGGTTAGTGATAACACCGAGCCTGTCTGCTGCTTGCTGTAACAATGCACTTCACTTCTATCTGAACCTTAAATATTAACAATCATAAATCCTCAGAAACAGCTAACATTAAACATTATTTATCTAGAGATTAAATAATAATAACTATCAGAGCCACACATTCCTCACCTTCATTTTTGTCTGTCAGTCTGAACAATACCTGCAACAGAAAAGAGAAAAACAGAATAATGGCTTTATTCACATAATGTGGAAATTACAGTAATAATAGTCTTTTATGTTTTAACCCTATTGACATTAAACCTTTTGTTAAACTGACGAGAAATATCAAGCAGAATAGTTTTGAATTGGCACGATCACTGTGTAATATATCTGACGGAACAATGTAGGGTCATGTAAGGCATGTAACCCTGTCGCCCTAAATTGTGATTTATTGTGTTTTTAATGCCATTCATTTAGAGAAAACATCATATTGCTGCCTGACTCACATTGTTAATCAGCTCAATAAATAAATGTGACATTGTAATTGTTTTTCTATAATAATATAATCAGTACTATCTACCAGAACTGCAGCTTTTTAATTATTCTCTTATCTTTCCTCTTGTGCTCTTGCAGTGTGTTTCCGATGAGGGTAAGTTCACTTTTCTAAAAGCCATTGAAAAAAACATGATATGATATGCCTTACTTTATTAATATATATATTTGTTGCTTTCGATTCGTCGTAGCAACAGACCCCATATCACAACTTTCAATGAAAGATTCAGAATTTGAAATGTACTTTAGTAACATTTTGATAAATGTAGATTTTCCACTTTTTCCTGACTTCACAGAACAAATAATGAATCCTACAAAATCATTGGATCATTAATAATTAAACAAGATTAATATAATCACCATCTACCGTCCATTGTGCCCTGAGATGATATAATTCATCGTGTACCTGCTTTGCTGGATACAGTTGTTTGACAGATGCTCTGTAGAAGTGTTCTTCTCAGTGTTTGAAGGGAGGATGCTTCTGCAGTGATCCGTCAGAGGGAATGATCATATTATATAGAAGACGGTGAAAACATGGCCAAACCCCTCAACCCCTCATCATACCCTTATTTGAACATATCTTTCAAAATGTAAAAGAGGAAGATTAGAAAAAGGGATGAGGTGTGGTCTCAGCATGATGATACAATGTTTTTTTAAGTAAACATGATAATGGTTAAATGTTAATGGTTAAATGTTAAACACATACAGTTGTTTGATGGAGTTATTTTCACAGGAATATTTAAGCTGTTGTTGGAGAGGAATTTTCTTTACCTCCAGTGCATCAATGTGTCAGATTGGGCATTGTGAATCGTGGAATTTCACTGGTATTGGTATAGATTACTACATTTCTTGTATAGTGACATCGGTGGATGGATCTTAAATATCAACTTAAATGAAATATGAATGTTAGTATGGCATATCAATTATTCTAATTGATATATGGCATATCAATTATCCATACTCTGTCTTACAGGGACAGAGTATGGAAGCAAACAAGAGACAGAAGTATTTTAATTTGTATAGCGAATGGTTTGAGAAGTGAATAAGAGGAAGGAGTAATCCATCATCTGTTTGAGAAATGGAGAGAGACTTCTGCTTGGTGTATGACTAGTAGATTCGCCCCAAAACCCATATCTTCCTGTTTTTATTGTGGCTCTCTGCATCTGTTCATGTCAACAAATACATATCTGATGTTGCACCATTTGTGTAATTCTCAGTAATGAACACTCTTGACTTGTACTGTTCAGGCAGAAAGACCCTCGACCCCCTTACTATCAGAAGGGTAGGCACAGGTATGTGCTGTAGGTTTAACCATAGGGTAAATGGAGAGTAGAGGAAAATAACAATCTGGTGAATTCAGAGAAGTACATTACTAAAGCGGTAAAAGACAAAGTTTACCATATTATGATATCCACAACATAAAACGATAACATTACATTACATTACATTGCATTTAGCTGACGCTTTTATCCAAAGCGACTTACAATAAGTACATTGGAAGACACAACCTTGAAGAAAACAGAATCATATAAGTACATCAGGTTTCATAGAGCCAAACATTTCAAGTGCTACTCAGCTGGCTATAGATAAGCCAGTCCTTTATTAGTATATAAGTGCTTTGTTAGTAATTCTATCGCTCGAAGTGGAGTCGAAAGAGATAAGTTTTCAGTCCGGAAGATGTGCAGGCTTTCTGCTGTCCTGATGTCAATGGGGAGCTCTTTCCACCATTTTGGAGCCAGGATAGCAAACCCACATGTTTTTGCTGATGGGAACTTGGGTCCCCCTCGCAGCGAGGGTGCAGCGAGTCGTTTGGCTGATGCAGAGCGTAGTGCACGTGCTGGGGTGTACAGTTTAACCATGTCCTGGATGTAGGAAGGCCCAGATCCATTCGCAGCATGGTATGCAAGTACCAGTGTCTTGAAGTGGATTCTAGCAGTTAGGGAGCGGAGGAGCGGAGTGATGTGGGAGAATTTAGGAAGGTTGAAGACCAGACGAGCCGCTGCATTCTGGATGAGCTGCAGAGGTCGGATGGCACATGCAGGTAGACCAGCCAGGAGGGAGTTGCAGTAGTCTAGGCGTGAGGTGACGATAACTTGTACCATAGGGATATCAATATTATTTAGATACATACAGAAGGGGCAGGTCGAATAAGATGTTCTTCTCCCTGCTCCTTTCCACCATGCACTATAAAAAAACAAAAAAACAACCAGCATAAATGTACATGTTTTGTTTTAAAATAACTACCATGTGTGGAATAAACAAAAAAATAAATGTCTCAGGCCTGACTCAGAGTCCCATCTAAGAATATTTGTTATCAAGGTCTTATTATTTGATGTAATCTAATCCCAATAACCTAACAACTGTTAGGCACCATAAGAGATTTAAAGAACAAGAAATGCACGAAAACATGTTTAAGGTTTAAATATTATGGGGTTACATTTGCAGCTTCCTCTCTTTTTACAGATATCAAGAAAGGCTGCCAAACTGCATGGAATCTCAGAGCAGACCCTTAGAGAAATCGTACTTATTTTGCTAAAGATATTTTTCATCTCTTTGGTCCAATAAGAAAGAGTGAGGGTAATTATAAAATCAATAACAACATGCTTTTTGTTTGTCGACCGGCTGCTCCCCACTGCTCCAAACATCGGCGTACATTCCCAAATATGTGTTATTTCAACCCAGTCTCACAAAAAAACGTGTAATAACTACGTTGGTCCACAACCAGTCTATGTCCAAAACGTAGGACGTAGTATTTCTACAAAAACGCCTTTGAAATTGTAAGATCCCTACGTTTCTTTTCACCATTCATTCCAATGGCTGGCGTCTATGTCAGGTGATCTTCACATTTCTCCCTGCAGAAAAAAAAATACATGGCCGAACTTCGTTTTATTCTCGGTGGAAAATGCCTATTTAAAGTTACTTTGGCCATTAAAATGCGTTTTGATGTCATGATCTATAGTTGGCTAGTTATTACGAAGATTACTTCAGGAAATTGTGTCTATACAACGTTTTCATTGTTACCAAGGTGGTTGCTAGGGACGCTGCTATCGATATTATTTCTGTTATGTTGTGTAACTGTTTAATGGTGTTATCTTTATTGCTACCCCCTTCCCCGTCAAAGTATAGTGTTGGTCCACAGCGCAAACGTATTAGTTTAACAAAATCCGCATCTAAAATGGTGGCATAGAAACGTTATTTTCCCCTGTGCAATTCCAGTCTCACATCGTCATAAACAAATACCGGAAACAGACCGAAAACACTTTATTCCGAGTGTGCTTACTTTTCTCTTTGAAAGTCATCACATAACGGCATTGTAATACACGGTTCGGCTGCATTAAATATTACATATCTGCCGTAGTTCTCTATTGATAGAGCCCTGATGAGAAGACTTCTAGACAAACATGAGGAACTGCCGCCAACACTGGAAACGTGACATGGATCATAAATATATCAACAATTAAACAACATTTTACATTTCTTTTCACACAATACGTCTCCTTGCAATATCAACACTAATTCGGCTGACTTTTATATTTGATCCAATTGGTAGATAGGCTGTATTTACACCATAAATGTGCACAGCTGATATAAAGGGGCACCTAGTGGTTAAAGCATGTTATTGAATTTCATTATTTTTATTATTGGATATTAATAGAATCCCTATAAAGTATGTTCATTACTCGTTATTCTCTACTAATAGTTAATTAAAGACTGTATATAATGACTATTTTGCGATCCCTTTCAAGATTTCAAGATTTTCTAAGGTTTATTGACATATCATATAGGCCTACACAACTATGGTGTAGTTATGCAATGAATGTAAAACTTTGTGTATACCTCCAGCAATGTTAACTATGTTGAAGCACTTATTTTAACTTATATTATACATATGTATTATACTCTTATAAGATGTATGTAGATAGTATAAGAAATGTGCAGAATATGACAATTTAATGGTGGAGGTACACAAATATTGAAAGATGTCTTGTGATGCACTGTTGAGGAACCTGTGACCCAAGTTTTTCATCTCCGGCCTTGTCAGGTATTGAACAATCAATAAATAAAGAACACAGAATTGTTAAATATAAAACACAGAATTTGTGTGATTATACTAAATAATTTACAAATAAACACCACTGCATATTTACAACTGTTACACATGCTGATGTAACGCAAATGTTTCCAACTTGGGATCAATAAAGTATATCTTATCTTAAGATGATCGATTTGCAAAATGTGTCTCTGAACCTTGACAAGTGCATGTTTCAGGCTTATCAATTAACAACAGGAGGGGTCACAGACATAAGACCAGCTGTTAAATAAAGCTCTTCTGACCTTAGCTGGCATGTCGGTATATATTAATGCTGCCCATTATGGGCACAAGCCATTTTCACCCATTTATTAATTATATGTTTTAAATTTGAGTGTTTCCTATCCCCTAAACCTCCAGGGCAGTACACAGTTTAATACTGGCAACTTCTTATTATGGGAAATACGAAGACGTCTTTTAAAACTACAACTCCCAGTAGAGACGTGCCATAGATAGAGAACATGTTGCGAAACACAATAGCCAGCATGTGTAGTTCTGGGGACGGGGTGGGGGAGGGGGGGGACGCGGTGGACCCGTTCAAATCCAGTTTTGGACAGTCTGCCGTGGTTCCATCCCATTTCAAGTGCTGTTCGAGGCTCAGCGTAAACCTCGGAGCACACTCTCCAATCACAGAGCTTGAGGACTATCACAGGGTTTGTCAAGCGAAGCGGAGAGAATACTTACTTCCGGGTGTAATATTCTGTAAAGCAAATGAGCTGCTCCGACCCTCGGTCCTGACGGACTCCAACTTATTAATCAAACAAATAAATAAACACAAGGATAATTATGTGTTATTGTTGAGTAAATGGAGAATTGCACAGGGGAAAATAACGTATCTATTGTGGTGATTGACATTATTCACCCACGGATCTATGGGTTAGGGTATTGTTCTGCACGGACATTTTAGTGAGCCGGACTTCCTGTCTCCGCCGGTCTTCGCTGTCACTACCCGATTCGCTTCCCGGGCATGAAGCTGTTTACAGATGTTTTGAGATGCTAAATAAAAGTCGAGCTTGTACCTTTGATACCCCGCCTCCGACTCCCATCTCTCGGCACCACACTATGCCACAATTTTAGATGCGGATTTTGTTAAACTAATATGTTTGCACTGTGGACCAACACTATACATTGACGGGGAAGGAGGTAGCAATAAAGATAACACCATTTTACACAACATAACAGAAATAATATCGATCGCAGCATCCCTAGCAACCACCTTGGTAACAATGAAAACGTTGTATAGACACAATTTCCTGAAGTAATCTTCGTAATAACTAGCAAACTAAAGATCATGTACATCCACTGCACACATAATCTGAAATAACAACTCATATTTCTCGCATCAAATGACATCAAAAGGCATTTTAATGGCCAAACTAACCTTAAAATAGGCATTTTCCACCGAGAATAAAACGAATGTCGGCCATGTTTTTTTTTTCTGCAGTGAGAAATGTGAAGATCACGTGACATAGACGCCAGCCATTGGAATGAATGGTCAAAAAAAACGTAGGGATCTTACAATTTCAGAGAGGTTTTTGTAGAAATACTACGTCCTACGTGGTGGACCAACGTAGTTATTACACGTCTTTTTGTGAGACTGGGTTGGTTATTTTGGTGAACTAATGGCATATTGGTAATATCAATAGATACTATCTTTCCTGAGAAAGTGACATAACTTCATAGCAGTTCATTTGGGACATAGCAGCACACACTGAGATGTGTTGGAGTGTCATTTCTCTTTTCTTGTGTATGTGGGACTTTAGCCCATGATAGTGCTAGAGGAGGGATTGGTTTTCTTTAGCATTCATTTTCTTCAGAATGTTATTTTCCAAGGCAAAATGTAATGGAAATCTGTTTTAAAGCATGCATTTATTCTAAGGGCTTTGAAATCCTACTCTCTACGTTTTAGTTCTAGTATTTTCTCACACTGTATAGTTCCTTATTTTAGTTTACCCTAAAAAAAAAAGGCCTTCCGAGAATTAGGCATGTTTGCTGCTTCATGGTGACTTGCAGATTGAGAATAATGATTACTAACTAAATGAAGAAGATGGGGTTTACTGCGTGTCTGAAAGAGGAAGCATTAATAGAACAACAAGAAACATACTGTAGGTTAAATACACAAACACCTTTATAAATAGAACATTCAAATACTAGTGCAATTGAAATGTGTTTTCATTATAAAGTAAATTCCACTGAAAGGCAAGGAAAGTTTATTTATATAGCACATTTCAACACAAGGCAATTCAAAGTGCTTTACAAAAATGAAAAACATTAAAATGACATTTAAAAACACATTTAAAAGCAAAGATACATTAATTAAAGTTACAGTGTCACGATCACAGGTACAGATCAGAACCCAATAGCACGACACAGAAACAACCAGTGTTTAGGAATGTTCAGTTTATTCATGTCTGGGACAGGCAGGGTAAAAACCAGGAAATCCAGCAGTATGGCAAACAAATCCGAGAAGGGGCAGGCAGAACAGGGCTCAGAACTAGGTGATCCGTCAGACAGGCAACCAAATCCAAACAGAAGGCAGGCAGGAACTCAAGATCCGAATACAGGCAGGCAGGGGTCAAAACCGGGCAGGACAAGAATCTAGGCTAGAGAATAACAAATACTGGAGAGCTTGGCAGAAAAGACAAGACAATCTGGTAAAGGACAAGTGATAGTGAGGTGGTATACATACTGTGGAGTAATGAGGGAATGAGTAACAGGTGAGGGGAAGGGCTGGGGAGACCAGGTGAGGGAAGTGAGCTGATTACAAGGGCCTGGAGGAAGGCGGGATCTGAAATGACAGGAGAGTTAAGATGAGCCAAACCAAACAAACAAAAATAGATGTGTCTAACTTGTGACATACACAGTGTGAGATACACACACCTGAAATGTTTAGGTCTGACTCTCAATCATTGATAACTTTTTAGCATGAATAGTTTTCTATCACCTCTCTTTCTTTCTACTTTCATGTTTAACTTGTCCTTTAGTTATTTCAAGTGTTCCAAACAAACCCCCCTTTAGAACATTCTAATCTGACTCCATGGTACCTTTTAGTAATCACTGAAACTATTCCTCTTCTTTATTTTTAAATGCACGTTAGTTAAATTTACCTTGTCTTTCTAGGACTTTTTCGGTATCCTCCGTGAACCAGGGTCTTGAGATCAAAACGGATTCCTGTACCCCATGGTACCTTTCTAGTTTTTACCAAAACTACTCCTCTTTTTTAAATGCACATTAGTTAAGTTTAAGTTGTCTTTTCTAGGACTTTTTTGGTGTCCTCCGTGAACCAGGGTCTGGAAACCAAAACGGCACACGTAGGGGACTTTAATCCCAATAATGACTTTAACTACCTACGGGGGACTTTAACCCAACAATTTCTTTAACCACCTACGAGGGGACTTTAACCCCAATACACGTAGGGGACTTTAACCCCAATAATGACTTTAACTACCTACGAGGGAACTTTAACCCCAACAATGACTTTAACCACCTACGAGGGGACTTTAACCCAATACACGTAGGGGACTTTAACCCCAATAATGACTTTAACTACCTACGAGGGGACTTTAACCCCAATAATGACTTTAACTACTGTAAGGGAATTTTCTGCAGCAATGGAGAGTCAGGACTCAGAGAGACACAAGGAGAGTTGGAGCTTTGATGTCAAACAATGATGTTTATTACAAGTCAAACGGCCAGAGAATTCATATCACAAGTCACAGCAACAAAAGGTTCTGACTGCACGGGTGGGTTGTCATATCAATTCTGCCCAGCCTATCTCTCGATAGACCTTTTAACTAGTTTACAGAGAGTTAATGAGCATATTGGGGGAGGCGTAAACATCTGGAGAAACAGGAGATGTCTCTCACATTTGTGGAGCTTAGAAAGCCATCGTTCTCATAGTCGTAAACCATTTTGTGACCGAGAGTTGAACTGGTTTATCAAGATAGCTGGAGCCTCCCATTCCTTAAGAGAGATAACAGAGCCAGGGTTTGGTCGTAAATGTCAACACACAGAATATGTTAAATATCTAAAGTAAAGACAGAAATATTCTCTAACAGTCCTCTCTTTTTTTCATCTTTGATAACATGAAAACATTAGTCTAATAATAATTTGGTCAATACTTAAATCAATAGGCATCTTCCGATTTGAGTGTGGTCTTACACAACATCAATTACATCACAAAGTATAATAAGACTGAAACATTCAATCACAATGATTGCTCAGCCAATCATAATAAAAAATCATCTCTCATCAATGTTTGGATCATCTGTTGTCAAAAGCACAATAATGAACGCACATAAAACACAGATGCACAATAGCAAAAACATCTACTTTAAAATAATATGTTTTAACATTTAACCATTAGTTGATCTCACTTATCAAACTATAAAATCAAAACCAGCTTGCAGTTTAAAGATTTAGTTTAAGGCAATCACTAGTCAAAAGCATTTTAAACTCAGGATCATAAGAGATTCAGCTAAGGTATACACTTCACAGTTGTGATTTGATCCATCTGGAATCTGCAAAATTGCAGTGTCTTCAATTTTAGGATTACTTTATGTTTACTTCATTACATATTAAATCAAAAGACTATGGCATGATAACATAATTACATTACTTCAACTATCAATCATTATGTCATTTCAAAATCTGAAGGGAAAATTAAACAATTCTCAAAATGTTTAACAATCTGAAAAGGAAAAGTTAGGCAAATATTTAAAGACTTTTGTAAAAACCTGGAAAGGAAAGTTTAAAACTTTTAAAACTTGAAACATCATTTTAGGTCTGCCTGTGTATGGGTAATACGTTGAAGAGTAGTGTTGTTAAGCCTGATTGCTGGACAATTAAGGATAGTAACATTATCTGTTATAATATTAGAGATATCTTATTGTTCAATACCTTATAATCTGAAAATATCAATTAATTTATTTTGTTTAGTGTGAAAGTGTAATCTGATCTGACAAAATATATTTATCACCACTATTTAACA
The DNA here is from genome assembly GCA_902827135.1 of Harpagifer antarcticus. Lineage (NCBI taxonomy): Eukaryota > Metazoa > Chordata > Actinopteri > Perciformes > Harpagiferidae > Harpagifer > Harpagifer antarcticus. Next base: position 296,821 of record CADEHL010001441.1, read on the forward strand.
CATGTCTGTTCATTGGAAATATAAAAAACGATCATTAATTGTATATCTGTAAACATCTGGTCATTCAATTCAAATGTTATCTTTGTACAAGAGCTGGAAGAACATGTCCTCCTGACTCGTTCTCCTCCTCTCTTTATGACACAGAGTGTCTGGTGTGTAAAGGCATCCTGATACTGTAGATTCATCAGAGCGCCATATTTCAACCCCCCCCCCCCCCCCCCAATTGCTCTGCTTTTGTGTGGCTCATTCAGTGAGCACTGTAGTTGATCCCCCCCAGTGAAATTGAGGCTCATCTGCCTGCATTCCTTCTGCTATCTGCTTAAGAGCAGTGCAACTGCCTATTCCAAGTGGCACCTCCAGATGCCCGCCCACCCCCCCCCCCCCCCCCCCCCGTGATGGGAGAGGTTAGGAAGACATCTGCTCCTCCAGGAAACATGGAACCTTGTATTATAGAAGCCTCTGAAGCCCTCGCTCGTCCCGCAAGGTTGTCTGCTTGAGCCCACCGAGCAGAAAGATGAAGAAGCATCCCATCTCCTCAGAAAGTTGAAGATTAGAATCCTCTCATCTCGAACGACCTCGTGCCTCCTTGCACGTGGATGGGGGTGCCCTCTGCAGCCGGAGAGTGTGACCCTCTCTCTCTGACCCTTGGCCTTCGGGGCTGTCCAAGTTATTGGGTTAACACTTGATAGTGATGTTTTCCTGAGTGAAGACAACTCAAAGTAATGGATTAGCACATTATCATTTAATTACAAAGATAGGATAGGCCCCTCAGAATTATTTGGGAGCCTTCCTGACACATGCACATGCATAAATGTAAGATTTGTGTTAGTCATTTAACATGCAAGAATCATATACTCATCAGTCAAAAGCAGATAAATGTTATTTTAAGTTAAATGTGAGCTAGTCCCTGTGGATATAACCCCTTCTCAATGATTATATATATTACGTATATTAATTCATCATTTACCTTTTGAAATAAATGTCCTCTTCCATAAAACATAGGTTTGAGAAATAAATGTTCCAATATGAAATCAATTACTCAATATTATTGACTCTCCCCTCCTTTTTCTTACATATGTCACATATGTAATAACAACGTAGGAGTCCATTTAAACATGGTATCGTCTATAATCTATCATCGAAAAGACTCAGTATCACCTGTGTGCAGCTTACAAAAAACAATTGTGAGAAACATATATTATGCAGGAAATGTATACCTTTGTTGAAAAACAAAGCATAGCCGATGCATGAGGAAAAGCTTCAACCCCCTTAACATCTGAGTTACCACTGAAGGCATAGCATGAATGATAGTGGGCGTCTGAAGGTGTCATTACTGAGAAATGTCAAACAAATTCAAAACCTTACATTTGAAAACAGGTTTGCAATCCTCCACTTAAGGTGACGTTATCATTGGAAACAATAAAAACGAACTGTTTTGATGTAGAATCTATAAATTGAATCGTTAGAGCAGAACAGAATGGTTGTATTGTAGCCTGAGTTTCATGCAGCCTTTAGTTTTACGAGGTGGAAACATCGTCCATATAATGTGAATACATGCAGAATTAGACAGTAAGAGGCCCCTGACATTAGGCCTATACTAAAAATAGTAGGGGCTTTTAACAGCTTGCCAACTTACAGGCATCCTCTGCATAGCAGTATGAATAGCCTTAAATTAAAGAAAAAACCACTCTGTGGTAACGAGAGTCATATTTCTGACCCAAATGCCCTAAGTGAAGCCGTTAGTCTCATCTGACTGACCCAAGGGTTGGTGCTGGTGTGACAGGGAGGCTTCCAAGTGTTCAAAGCAGATGTCAAGCTTTCAGTTCATGGCGTGGTGGGGGGGGAGCAGACCCACGGGAGATAGTGTCAACAGCTGTGTAATGTTCAGTTTGAGGAGCGTCATTCATGTAGAGCAGCCATAGCATCACTGTGACTGCACTCAGTCGGACTGTAGCAGGGCAGAACTGGGTGACTCTTAGTGAAGCCGTCCAAGGCCATAGACAAAATGGAACCACGTACTAACAAAAAGGACACAGGGTGATCAATGTCTCTCTTTTCCATTGGCCTAATCATAAAACAAATCAGTGGGAAAAATGTGGAACACTAATCCATCATGTGAAATGTTGAGTTAATTTAAATAAATACTTATGGGTTGAAGTCAAATTAACATTAACAATAGAACTAAAGTCAGTCAAAATTGGACTTGCACGGATCAGAATCTAATCAATACACTATTTTCCCAGCTCTGTAACGAAAAGAATAACAAGATTAGGTACATTACAGGAGTGTGAAAACACCCAAACATGCATACTTATCTTATTCTAGTAGAGATTAGAGGACAGGTCTAATGTTGTGAACAAAATTATGAAATCAAAGTTTTAGTTATTTTATCTTAGATACCACAGTTAATTTAATAATTAATCTTAAATTACTAATAACTCTAAAGAAGGCAACAATTTACAATGTGGATAAGGCGAATACCCATCCAAAGTGTGTGTGTGTGTGTGTGGTGTGTGTGTGTGTGTGTGTGTGTGTGTGTGTGTGTGTGTGTGGGGGGGGGGTGTGTGTGTGTGTGTGCGTGCGTGCGTGTGTGTGTGTGGTTTACAACATCTGGGACAGCAGTGAATGAGAAACAATTTGTAGCGTAGTAGACTGAACTCGAAGGAACCTAGACTGGAATTTTTTGAAGAAATTGAAACACTTGAACATTAATTAAAGACATTTGACATTTAGCTTGAGCTGGAATAATACTCTCTTTATGGTATTTAAATTGGGCCAAGTAGAACCCCTTCATTGATTTGGCTTGCAACACAAAGTGATACTGATCTCTGTTTGTTAGGATTTGCAAGTCTCATGATTTATTGTGTGGGCCTGTGAAGGAGAGGCCCTTGGAAAACAACATCTGTCTTCGAACTGCAATTACTGATCTTAAAGAGATTGCAACATTATACTCCTTAAAAAATTGCTCAATTCATGTAACACATTTATTATGCACACAATAAAAACCTCAACAAATATATTGATCCTGGCTTTACTCTATTGTTCATAAGCTCGGTTTCAGTAGTTTAACAACTAATTTAGTAATGTCTATGGAGACTAATTGGTTGATACGAGAAATAATTTGAAACAGTTTAATAAAGAATGTTAAACTATATTTAAAACTGTAATTGTTGTAGTTTTTTATTCATTAATACCATACAATACATAGATTAAGAATAAGTGAAACGAATAATACAACATTGACCTAATTGAGCAGACAGATTTTTTTGCAACCCTGATCTCCTCAGGCCGGTATTTACGACCAGCAGTGATGCCTCTGAGGGTCTCAGGGTGTAAGACGGGGCATAGGGTTTATACAAGGTCACAAAGATATCTTAACATACCATTTAACAATGTATTGTTAGAGCAATATCATCATATTTTCTTCTTACACCTACAGCGCACACCCTGAACAGTGTGCTTCTTGTTTACATTTTCCTCTGCACACTCAAATGCAGGACACAAAAACACTCTTTTGTGATTTCTTTTCATTTTGCAGCACATTTGCAACACATTTATACTATAATATATAATTTTGCTTTACATCTTTCCATTATTTATTTTTCTCAAGTCATTTACTTTTGGTGAGATAACTAAAGTTTAGTTCATTTTACCCTGGCTATGGACTGATTCATTATTAGTTGTTACACAACATACACAAGACGGCGGGTAGGCAAACCAATATAGAAACAATTAGACAAACAAACATGAACTCGCAATAAACACCAGCGCGACAGCAAAGTTCATCCAGCTCAATTTAGTCCGAATTAAGAGGTTTCAGAGGGGGTAGGGAATTATAGAAATGGAGTACCTACTCGCGCATCCATCCTTGTACAAGTGCTAAGAGCGTGTCTGAAGACCGTCCAAAAGCGATAACTAGCTTATCCTCTTGCGACACCACTACTCTATTCTAGTGGCGCTATGCTCCCCCGACCAGGAGAACATAGAGTTTTTCCGCTACCCTTTCTCTCCAACAACAGCCCAGTTAACTGTAGTCCTACACGACCAGCCTATACACCCGCCATCGAGTTCATCACAACGATGAAACACAGTTTTGTTCTACACTTGCTTGCCACTGCCCACCCGTGATCAATTAGCCTATCATTTTATGTATGCACCCCGGATCGCCACCAGCTCCTCCAGCATAAAATGTAGGGAACATTCCTCCAGCAGAGGAGAGAGCTGTGGCGCATCGGGTGATGCACGCACCTCGCGCTGCCCCAGCCTTGCCAGCAATGTAGAAGACGGTCACAAACAACGAGTGTTTTTAGACCTTCTCGTTTTTAATAGAGATGGCGGTGGTGTGAGTTAAAGATATAAACAAAAAGCTGTGACTTTCTTCCTCTCAGCAGCACGGCTGCAGCCACCCAACAACGGGGGAATATTTACACACACCCCCGCGGCTGCTGCTGCAGCCGTGCTGACAGAGGCGATGGGGGGAAATATCTCGGGCTGCTTATTTTTAACTGCTGTGTTGGCCGCTGAAACCCCCAGAATTCGGCGATTTGTCCAATACAAATCTTTACATTGCTTTCATACAGAAGCTCCACTTTACTGATGTATTTCTTTAAGGTTACTCTGAACATAAGCTGTGCATGCTTTTATGGTACTTCCGTCCCAAGCAGCATGCACAGAGGCAATCAGCCAAATGTTCATTAACCAAAAAACGAAACACAACCGCTCAGTTTCACAGGTAATTTTAGGATACCGTCAATCACAGATTCTGGTAAGGCAATGTCCAAATGTGGATTTGAAATTACACTTACCAGTTCTGAAGATGTGTTGGTATCCTGTCGACAACGTCAATTTGTAAGGGAAACTTCTGCAGCAATGGAGAGTCAGGACTCAGAGAGACACGAGGAGAGTTGGAGCTTTGATGTCAAACAATGATGTTTATTACAAGTCAAACGGCCAGAGAATTCATATCACAAGTCACAGCAGCAAAAGGTTCTGACTGCACGGGTGGGTTGTCATGTCAATTCTGCCCAGCCTATCTCTCGATAGACCTTTTAAGTCAGAGAGTTAATGAGCATATTGGGGGAGGCGTAAACATCTGGAGACACAGGAGATGTCTCTCACATCTGTGGAGCTTAGAAAGCCATCGTTCTCACAGTCGTAAACCATTTTGTGACCGAGAGTTGAACTGGTTTATCAAGATAGCTGGAGCCTCCCATTCCTTAAGAGAGATAACAGAGCCAGGGTTTGGTCGTAAATGTCAACACACAGAATAGGTTAAATTATACAGTGACTCCTGCATTAGAGTTATAATGTTTACAGATAGGTGATGATTTAACTGTATGGTTCATTTGGATGAAGTTAGTTTTATTATCATCTATACCTGGTTCTTCTTTGTCTGTGTTATTGTATAACTCATTAGGTGTGAGCACATAAGCTATGAAGCAGTTTTGTTAGTTTGGTATGTTTACTTAGGCCTGTCATGATAAGCAATACATTGACTTATCATAGGATAAATAAAAATGAACTCGATAACTTTGATGACCTCGATAAATTGCCGTTTACATTCGTGTTTGTTTATATAAGGATGTGACCAGCATTTTAGCCAGGCGCGCTAAGTATTGAGTACAATCACTTAAACCAGTGGTTCTCAACTGGTGGGTCGTGGACCCGTTTCGAGTGGGTCGCAGATTTGTGACTGAAGTAAAAAAATGTAAAAAAAAAGAAAAATATTTTTCTTTTTTTTTGAAAAAAGTCAAACTTATATTTTTAAGGCCCGATTTTCTAACGCTGTGCGTGCAGTCGGCGTTGGACTGGAAGTACCGGAGACCATAAACGGTTTTGAAAACTTCTGTCACATAGTGATCATCTTCTCATCCTCCTGCTGCCTTGATATTATTCCAACGGGATTTTTTAAAGATGTTTTGCCTTGCATGGCCTCAGATCTACTTCATATAGTAAACAAATCTCTTCACTCAGGTATTTTTCCACAGGCCCTGAAAACTGCAGTCATTAAACCACTCTTAAAAAAGAATAATCTAGATGCTTCAGTAATGAACAATTACAGGCCCATATCAAACCTGCCATTTCTAGGTAAAATCATTGAAAAAGTTGTTTTTCAACAGCTGAGTAATTTTTTGCATTTAAATGACTGTTTCGATGTGTTCCAGTCAGGCTTTTGTCCAAACCACAGTACTGAGACTGCTCTTGTAAAGGTCTTTAATGACATCCACTTAAACACAGACAGTGGCAGAACTTCAGTGTTAGTATTATTAGATCTCAGTGCTGCGTTTGACACTGTTGACCACAGCATATTACTAGACCGACTGGAAAACTGGGTGGGACTTTCGGAAACCGTCCTAAATTGGTTTGAATCCTACTTAAAGGACAGAAACAACTTTGTTTCTATTGGTAAATACACATCTGAGTTGACAAATATGACATGTGGGGTTCCTCAAGGCTCCATCTTGGGGCCTCTTCTCTTTAACATCTACATGCTACCACTGGCTCAGATAATGAAAAACAACAAAATAAGTTACCATAGCTATGCAGATGACACACAAATTTACGTAACAGTTTCAACAGGAGACTATGCTCCAATTCAAACACTGAGTAAGTGCATTGAACAAATCAATGACTGGATGGGTCAGAACTTTCTCCAATTAAACAAAGATAAAACTGAGGTAATGGTTTTTGGAGCCAAGGCAGAACGTATAAAAGTTAGCGCTGAGCTTCAGTCTGCAATGTTCAAAACAACAGATAAAGCCAGAAATCTAGGTGTAGTAATGGACTCTGACCTGAGTTTCAACAGCCACATTAAAAAAGTTACTAAATCAGCCTACTATCACCTAAAGAACATATCTAGGATTAAAAGACTAATGTCACAGCAGGATTTGGAAAAACTTGTCCATGCTTTTATCTTCAGTAGACTCGACTACTGCAATGGTGTCTTCACAGGTCTCACTAAAAAATCTATTCGGAAGCTGCAGCTGATTCAGAACGCTGCTGCTCGAGTCCTCACTAACACTAAGAAAGTGGATCACATCACTCCTGTTCTGAAGTCTTTACACTGGCTTCCTGTGTGTCAAAGAATAGATTTCAAAATACTACTGCTGGTTTATAAAGCTTTGAATGGTTTAGGCCCAAAATACATTTCTGATCTACTGCTAAATTATGAACCATCCAGATCTCTCAGGTCTTCAGGGACTGGTCAGCTTTCTGTCCCCAGAGTCAGAACTAAACATGGTAAAGCAGCATTCAGTTATTATGCTCCAAATATCTGGAACAAACTCCCAGAAACCTGCAGGTCCGCTGCAACTCTGACTACTTTTAAATCCAGGCTGAAGACTTTTCTTTTTGTCGCTGCTTTTAATTGAATTATTCATATCTTAGACTGCACTGTAACTTTTATCCATGTATTTTTTCTTTAATGTTTATCCATGTATTTCTTCTTTTAATGTTTATTTTATTAGCTTTTCTTTTTAATGACTGATTTTAAATGCCATGTTCTTAATGTCTTTCATTTGTTGTAAAGCACTTTGAATTGCCTTGTGTTGAAAAGTGCTCTATAAATAAACTTGCCTTGCCTTGCCTTGCCTTGCCTTCTCAATAAAACATCTTTGCTGATATTTTTTCGGGTCTTTTGGCCAATCAGAATCAAGATTGTTGCCGGAAGTCCCCACGGAGAATAACTTTGAGGTATAACCAGGGTATAACTCATATATCTATGGTATAACTATTCTTTATACATCCATGGGTACAACTTCAGATACAAATGAACACATAATGAAATATGACCCCCGGTTTGATGATTGACAGGTCACAGAACAATGGGGGCTATCTACCCTTACCCACAATTTAAAGTAAGTCACACAGACTATCTCCTCTTCACTCTTCTCTCTGTGAGGAGCAGCAAGTTCAGCCTCAGAACAAAGTGAAAAACAAACAATGGCATAAGATATTATTAATATGTCGGGTAGTGATAGATTTATTTATTTTCTTCTCAGAGTGTACCAGAATGCGTGGTTTATATGTTAGTATTTCTAAAAATCTCCAGGGGGAGAATCCCCCCTGACCCCCCTGCTGGGGTTGGGCTTTCAGCATGTGGGCCTTTTTATGTTATACAGTTCAGCTTTGATTCCATCATCTCATTAAACCTTTTTTAAAAGCATACTTTAGTTCTGTGAAGGGATATATGCACTGTACTTCACTTTCATAAATATTGTATGCTTAAAAGCATATATATTACAGCACGATCTTTTGTTAAATAGAGTGGTTCAAAATTTCGGGTCGCGATCTATTGACAAAGGAAAAAGTGGGCCCCGAGGCCAGTTAAGAACCACTTACTTAAACCCTATAACTGAGGTTGATATACAATAAACAATGTCATTTGTAAAATATTTCTTTGGCTTTTTGAAATAGGGTAGTATATCTTTTGAACACTTTTTCAACATGAACCAAATATCAAACATCCCTCCATAATTTGTTAAATTGTTAGGCCGTTACATAAGCACAACATTTTAATTTGATACGTCATTCATTTATTATGTGTCTGTTAAAACTCTAAATCACAGTGCACTGTAATCATGTTGGCTTTTTTTGTCTGACCTGCAGGCTCCAAACTGTGTGAAGATAGTTGTTATGTGACGGACCAGAGTGACCGAGTGTCTTGAGGTTCATTGAGCACAAACTTCTTTATTTTAGTCACTGAACTTGAAACAAAAGGAAACGATCCCTTTACACAGAGAAATACATAACTGTGTATCACTGGGAATTAAAACCTGTCGAGTATAGAGAGAAAATGTATCTTGGAGGTTGGTGGGATCCTCGTTCTTAATCAGTACACGGAAAATAAAACACAGTTCATGTTAGAGAACAGGAAGACTCTTTTTAGTCCTGATCCATTTGCTTTAGAAGTTATTCAGAAGTACTTATAATGCATTCACTTCATAAATCATCACATATATTCCCCCTGCATGTAATCAAAGGTAGGACATCAATATCTGCACTTCAGACTCATTTATATACATATTTTAAAGATAATCACATATACAGTGAGACAACTACTAGCAAAGGTTATTTTCTAACTCAGCGTTAAGTAATAAGAAAGTAAAAAGCATCATTCTGTTTAAGTGAATTTTACTCTGTTATCCAAGTTGAATTGTTCAAATAGAAAGCATTGAGAACTACTTAAATGTAAATGCACTTTGAGAGTTATAGCAGTGTATGTGTTTATATATAAGAGCGCTGTAATGATCTGCAGAGAAAAAGGGGATAAGAACCTTAGTTTTCCAATATTCTATCTATCAGGGCAGGTGCTGTCTGTTTGCTGTGACACTAAGTATCTGGGACACATCATCACAGATGAAATGGCTAATGATGATGACATGTATAGACAGCGGCGTGTCTAACAAGCTAACATGTTGGCTAGTGCAGTGTTTTTCAAAGTGGGGGCCCCGACCCCCCGGGGGGCCGCCAGGGGGCAACGGGGGGTCACGCAAAGTTTGAGGGAAAAGGGATTTTTTTTTTTTTAAAGTTTACATTTTTTTTTTTTTAGATGTTATTAATAACTGCATATCTATAAATCTATGTGTCCTTTGATGCCAATCTTTCAATATTTTTTGTTTTTTAATCACACGACCGCCCTTCAAGCCAATCAGAATCGAGCTTCCGCTACTGAGAGTGAAACTGAGTATCTGCTCAGCTTTTGGAGCAAGTGAGAGCTAGTGAATATTTCGCTCTGCAGCTGGATGAGAGCACGGATGTAGCAAATGTCGCAGAATTGCTTGTATACATCAGATATATTTCAGAAGACAACTTTGTTGAGGAAATATCATTTTGCAAAGCACTGGAAGGTAGGACCACATGAAGAGTACATCATCTCAAATGGACTTGACCGGTCTCGTTGTGTGGGTGTGTGTTCAGATGGGGAAGTGGGGATGACAGGCAAAAAAAGCGGAGTGACAGCTTTGATAAAGCTGAAGGCCCCAAATGTAGTGGCAACACACTGCATGCTCCATCGCGAGGCACTTGTACACATCATTTAAAAAAATGTTTGCAACAGGGGGGTCCCCGCCAGAGGATAATGCTATATGGGGGTCCTTGGCATGGCAAAGTTTGGGAACCCCTGGGCTAGTGAACCTCTTGAGAGCTTATTATACTCCTATACTGCCCCCTAGTGGCTCAAGAAGGCGAGCCTCCAGAAGCTCCAGGTGGCTTGTAATGACTGTTTGCGCATACTGCTTAGAAAACCAAGGCGGTGCAGTGCAAGTGAAATGTTCTGTAATGTACGAGTCAACAAATTCCATGCTCTCTTGAGAAATCTAAAGTACGAATTCATCTGTCGATTGAATGTTTCTCATAACTCTGTCATTATGCTGCTTTCAAATCTGTGACATTTCCATCCCTCCCCTCTACATCCTGGCTCCATTGTCTTTTTTCACTTCTTTCTTAGCACCTGGATATTTAGCACTTTACATTTAACTTAGCTGACGCTTTTATCCGAAGCACCTTGCAACAAACCATGAAGATAAACAATCAGAATAACAAGAGAGATGCAGGTACTGAAGCTTCAAATAACCAACCCAAAGGAGACATTGCATTAGTTTGAATTGAGCGGAACCTAATTGTACCTAAACCAAACATTCGGTTTGAATTGGTCTTTATTTTTAGCAAGAAACATGAAACAATCATTTCAAAGAGAGAAAAGGTGATTAATTAGAGAGATCAGAAATACTGCGGTATAGCAGCACAACACATAGATGAAGAAGCTTTTAGTTCTGCCTGTTGCCTCGACTCCTCTCTCCTCATGTCTCTTCCTTGCCTCCTCCACGCACATCTCCTGTGGGCGCTACATAAATGCAAGAGAATGCAAAGAAAGGAATCTACTATTTGAAGACTGAAAAAAGGAAAGAGCCCTTAGTCTTGTTAAAGCAAAAAGGGTCTATTTTACTCAAGGTTAACGCCCTTTATTTTTATTTTTTGACGCGGTCTACTTTTCCTTTTCTGAGGAGGAACCCCCTTGGCCTTGTGGAGGGGGGCCCTGGCTTTGTGGAGGGGGGAGCTAGCTTTGGCTGAGAAATTCATCGTTATAACACTCGTTTGCAACATTATTACTACGTGTACCAACACAATCTGTCCTGATTTACTATTGTCAGGTATCGTACAACGTTGGCTAGACCGATTTCATCCCTGAGGTGCTTTAGGGCAAGTATCCGTTCAGTTCCACCAATTTCATGTGGCTTTTTACCCAGTGGATAGTATACTTTAGAAAACACAACCGCGTAACTCTGCCATCGTGTTATTTTATTGATCCTCTCGAGGAAGTTTCTGGCATTGTTTTCTTTCAAACAATATGTGACACATGGGGAGGCATACACATAGAAAAGCAATCTAGATGATTATTTTCTTGTCGTCCACAACACGGGACTCTGCGTGTTGAACTTGTCTACCAACTTGTTTCAGGACTTTGGCTGCAACCACCCTCGTGCCGACGTACAACCTGTTGTTGTTGTTGTTGTTGTTGTTGTTGTTGTTGTTGTTGTTGTTGTTGTTGTTGTTGTTGACGAGCGCTCTGAACAGGATCGCTTTTACCCAAGACTGTGTTTAGTGAGCTTCCCTCGTTTATTTCCTTTACTGGGATGTTTACAGCCAGACTATGCATGCTCATCCCATGGTTTTTGTACCTATCAAAGGAAAAACATCCCATCATGCATCATAGATCTTTCAGTGCAACACAAAATGTACTGCTGTTTGATACATGCATGTTTATAGCAGATGATCCACTAGGTGGCCCAGTCACTCTGTGGATATGCAGACTTTCTTCAGCTTTGTCCTGCAAAAGGCTCTAAAGTGTATTTTAAGTTCATTTCCAATTATGTACCCTTAAATAAATGAATGAATGAATGCATGGATTTCTTAACTTTGTCTTTGGGGTAATCTGGTCGGAGTTTGGCAAAATCTAAGTTTTTATTTTTGTAAAACTGAGCTAAAAAAAGTTGCTATATTTCTGCAGGTTTTAAGTTGCTATAGGCATACTGAGACGAAAGGGTGTATTGTTTCAAATGTAATACAGTACCAACTACCAGAACAGCTTTTTTTAGTATTCTCTTGCAGTGTGTTTAGAGTATGTTCATATCTAATAAAGTTAGACTGAAGCACTCCTTTGGCACCAGTCAATTCTAATTAAATACAGAGTTAATCCCAGGTTAAATATGTCAGAGGCTCTTGAACAAGTTGCAAGAAAAACAAAAATGTCAGACTTGACATGACAATGAAGTCTTATCGTATCGTATTATCGTTGATACTCCTAAATAAAAGGAAATTGTCTGGATCAGCTCTCCGGCTTGATGTTTTATTTTTTAATTAGAAACACATTTTCATAGCCGAGGTACCTACATGTTTTCAGTTGCCGTTTCTGTGTGTATACACTATTGACAGATCCAGACACATTCTTTGCACTTCTCTTTATGTCAGGGAACCATGATATGATGATATTACTGCCTTCCTTTATAAGTGCTTTCTATTCATCGTAAAATTAGTTTTTATAGAGAAACGGGGAACCATTGCCAAACCTTCGAGTGACACATGCCCTTATTTGACAACGTTTTAAGAGAGACATTCTGCTGAATCATCTGAGACATTTGTGACAGCCTTCTCTGAACAGGCCTCAGATCAGCTGACTTTTACATACATACTATACAGTAAGCTGGTGGCCATCAGTAAGTCTCTGTCTCCTGGTTTCCACCCCGTTTGATATAGAGTTACACTACATTTCCCTCTCAGTAACAACTTCTGTGGTCCCCCTCTTGAGATGAAGTCTCCGCTTGGTGGTCCTTTGGCCCAGTGCCGCTACTCCCGTGACGATTGAGTTTTAAGGCTTGAACTGCAGAGGTGGAAGAAGCACTCAGATCTTGTACCTAAGTAAAAGTAGAAATACCACAGTTCAGGAATACTCTGTTACAATTAAAATCCCTGTATTCAAAATGTTACTCAACTAAAAATATAATATTATTGGCATCAACATACTTAAAGTACCAAAAGTAAAAGTACTCTTTTTACATATTATTTACATACATTGACCATAATGGCCAGCTAGTAGTTCCTCCACAGCCCCCATTACAATATGTTTCTATTGGCCCCCGAGCCACACAAACACTCCATATAATATGCAGATATGTCACCAGATAGTTAGCATTTTCAACAACTTAAGAATAAATATTCTTTATACCACCATATACACATTTAAAAATATTTTTCAAACTACATCTCGTAGACAAATTCCATACATTTCATACAATCTTCGATGTTTTATTTATCCTATATGTTTTACCTTTGTTGGAGAAATGTTTGATGGAGCTTCTGCTGTTCAAGGTGACAGGGTGTCGCTGCAATGAATACAGTCAGAGGGAAGGAACATTTCTATAGAGAAGGGTGATGCCGTCAACATAGCGGCATCTTAACCTTATTTCAATCAGGAGAGAAGGTTTTGATGTAAGAATACATATTTATTGCCAGGAATACACAAATGAATGTAATGGAGTTTTGGCGATTAGGCCCCGTTGTGCGGGAGTATCATTCGGGAGGGGAGAACCGATCCGATGAAACCCCCCGGGGTCTAGACACTGGTGGTGGTGAATGGATAGTTGGGGTCGGTCTGAAGGGGAGGGGCTTAGCTTGACGGTGGTGAATGGATAGTCGGGTCGATCTGAAGGGGAGGGGCTTAGCTTGACCCTGGATTCAGAGGGACAGGAGGTGAAAAGGGGGGGAGGAGGGTTGCGTTGAGTCACCTGAAATGACAGCTGTCAGAGGGGAGAGCAGATTGAAAAGGTTTAGCAGAGCGCTATGATAGGCTTGTGAGAATAGAGCGAAGTGATTGGTTAAATTGGGGAGTGACGCGCCCGATCATTTATTGAAAGGAGAGAGAGTAGTAACATAGAAATAGTGAATGAATGAGTAAAGACGGTCTTCCTGGTTGAACTTGCGCTACTTCTGCATTTTCTCACAAATGAGAAAGATACAAATAGAAGTGGTTTTCAGTTATTGTGATCTACCAAGTAACAGTGGCCTGTGCAGGGGACACTTCTGAAGAAAGACAAATAAATGACACAACATTTAGCTTAAAGTTCAGTAGGTTCCAAAACATGACAGCAGAAACATGGCATTATAAATATTAACCAACATTACCGGAAACTTTTCTTGATTTTATTGTTAAAGAACAGCTTTTATCGATAAATATATTTATCCAGTGAATATCAGAAAAGTGTTTAGTGTTACTTACTTTACAATAAGCGTCACATAGCATGGGTTTTTTGTAACTATTACTATTGTAACTTTTTATACCCAACTGCATCTCATGATCTTTTTGATTTAAGATCTGCTTTTTGTCCAACTACTGTTTCTCTGTTCAAGAAGCTTTTCTCTTAAATAAAGTCAGTGCTGAGATCACCATTACAAGACAACAGGAAAGTGTACAGTCAGTCTTAACACTGTGTGTACAGGGTTATAGCATACCTCCCATCAGACGTGAGCATACGCTATACAGTAGTATTATTAGTTCATGTTCAACTTAGCTCAGTTTATCAAATAACAGTTTGTTATGAGTTTCCAGATGATTGACACACAGACAGAGTGAGAATGCTTAGCAAAGCTTTAATCAGAAAAAGCAGAAATCATTTGGTAAAGTTGAACATAAGTATTGAGTACAATCACTTAAACCCTATAACTGAGGTTGATGTACAATACAAAATATCATTTTTAAAACATTGATTTGGCTTTTTGAAATAGGGTAGTATATGCTTTGAACACTTTTTCAACATGAACCAAATATCAAACATCCCTCCATCATTTGTTAAATTGTTAGGACGTTACATAAGCACAACATTTTCATTTGATACAGTCATTCATTTATTGTGTGTCTGTTAAAACTCAAAATCTCAGTGCATTGTAATTATGTTGGCTTTTTTTGTTTTGTTATTTGGATAGAACAAAATGTTTTAATTAGTAAAAGAAAAAGAGGGCTCACCAGCCAATTTGCAATGTAAACTAATGGTAAACAAAGAACAACTTTATTTTTAAAGAAAGTGACGAAAGAACACTGGAGCACATCTCCTCCTAATGAACTAAACACACGTTAAACTCTAAGGTCTCACACAGAGACACGACGAGACGAGACACCACACCACACCACACCACACCACACCACACCACACCACACATGCTGCACTGGTCACATGCAGCCCAGAGGACAAGGAGAGGGAGACTGCAGCCTTCCTCAGGTCCTTTATGGAGGCCCTGATTGGGGTTTGGGAGCACCTGAGGGAGAGGCTGCACCTGGAGGGAGACAATCAGGGGGAGAGAGACACACACCCACACACAAGCACACATCCAAGCACCCACTACGGCACGTAACATAGAGCAACACCAAAATAAGGCAATCTTATGCTAAAAAGTAAATAAACCTCAGAGTTATGTTGCAAGAAATGGATGAAAGCTCTGCTGGTTAGTTTGTGACCAAAGGTTAACGTGCCGGTGTAATATATAGCCATGTAAAGCAACAAGTGCATTGTTGAGCATTAATGAACTTTTCTAAGTAACATTTTAGTAGGATCCAGTTGTGTCAATGCCTAGGTCAGCTCTTCTTTTGGCCTACACACATTCATTCCTACTTTTGAACACACTCAGCCACAGGATTAGCTGTCTTTGAAGCATCTACGAAGCACTTGACACATTGGAATCCTGTATTATTTGGGTTGTAACAGCGGAAAATGTTGTCGTCCTTTATTACTTCTCTGAGATTACGAAATGTCTTTTGGATTTCAGCTTCAGTAGCTTGCTTGCCTTCCCGGGGCCCAGTAAATACCGTATGAAACACAAAGGCATAGCTTTCCCATCTTGGCTTTACCTTTTCTTCGATCTTCTTTAAGATATTGTTCGTGTTTTCTCTGTTTGTACACTTGTCACCACATGGAGAAAGCCAGGAGTAGAGGACCAGAATGTTACCCGTATGTGTGTTAGCTAAGTTGCCTAAATTGTCCAGTACCTGTGCCTCTGCATGGTCAGTGTAGATGTCTTTCCTCTGAGGAACTGCCACAACAGCATTGCTGCCTATGTACACCTTGCCTTTATCAATACAAGTTTTTTTCACATCGTCCAAATTGATATTATCAAAAGCCTTTCCCAACTTCTTCGGGTCCTTCGGGATGTTTACTGCCACGCTGAAATGCCATTTTGGGATTAGGTAGCTGTCAAAGAAAACAGACACACAGTATTACCTTTTGTCAGAGTTCAAGTATTCATACACAATGGTAAGTATACATGCTGCAACATTTGAATTTGTTTTTTTAAATGTATGTGCTCATGTGTTTCTTTGTTGGTGTATAGGCTACTGCTTGAATATGCTTAAAGGTCCCCAATTATACTGTTTCTCATCAAAATATTACAGGTCTCAGATATATGAAAGCTTTAGCGCAAGTTCAATAAGGAAGACCCAACAATGAGTCACTTACACGTCACTCTATTGCTCTCTCCCCCCTCATTAAATGTGTGGGCGTCACCCCTCAGCAGCCAATTGCGGCACATGCTCTTCCTCCCTGTCAGTTGTCATTTCAGGTGACCACACGCAACCCGCCTCCACCCCTCTCGCCTCCCGTCTCCTCCAGGACAAAGCTAAACCTTCCTTTCATTTCATTCATATGACGTGTAACAATAAATATGTAATTCTTACATCCCGTCTCTCCGGTTTGAAATACAGAGCCTGTCTCTGATTGGCTGAAACACCAAACAGATCATTGCAGCATCCCATAATCCCCTCTGTTTCAGCCCTGTTTCCAAAGTGCTGATTCTCTGTCTGTTACTTTAGATGAAAATAAGGAGCCCCTCCCCACGCCCCTCTGAGAGAGATGTGGTTACAAAGAACTCAATAGGCGCATTCACACCGCAGTACTTTTCCCACAAAGGTTCATGCGAACTTAGTTCAGTGAACTCTTTTATCGCGTTCACACCAAAAAGAGCCGGTACTAAATATAGCTCTTTTCTCACAAAAGAGCCGCTCGTAAGTCCCTGCTAGAGAGCAGGGACTTTCGAGCGGCTCTTTTGTGAGAAAAGAGCTATATTTCTGATTGGCTGGGCGGATTGCAAACCACGCCCCGTAAAACTTCCAAAAAGTTTTGTGAAGCCGCCATTTTATTATCCTCGCATTAGCATTATTAGCATTAGCATTAGCCCAGCGCAGAAACGCAGAGAGACTAACTTATGGCAACACAAAATAAAACATGGGAGCGGTGGAGATGAGGAGGTGTCGGCGTTCTGGCGATTTACTCGGAAGGCTTCAGTAGAAGCTGCTGGGAGTCCCAGCAGCTTCTACTGAAGCCTTCCCCAACTCCGGGGACTTCCGGCCGGGGACTCCGGGCGGCAGTATCCGCCGTGAAGTTGTTTGTAGCCTGCCAGTAAACCCAAAGCAGAAGAAGAAGAAGTGAAGTCAGCGGCTTCATTTGCCTAATCCACCCCCAGAGACTTTTTCCGGTGTGAACGCGATCTGTACTTAGTTCATGCGAACTAAAGAGTTTGCATGAACTAAGTTCGCATGAACCTTTGTGGGAAAAGTACTGCGGTGTGAATGCGCCTATTGGTGCTCTAGGAGGAGATTCAGGTGATAAGGTGGGGGGTGGGGGGGGGGTTACCTTGGTTGCTGATTGGCTAATGGTTACACAAGACAAAAAGTGACATCATAAAGTGGCCAAAATCTGATCAGCTCATTTTCAGACAGGTTTTTATAGAAATGGATCAAAAAGAGAGAGAATCTTTGTTCCTGAAACTTTCAGAGTCTCTTTCCACAGAGGGGACACATGTTGATGTAGAAGAGACATGAAGAAGAGGGGACACATGTTGATGTAGAAGAGACATGAAGAAGAGGGGACACATGCTGATGTAGAAGAGACATGAAGAAGAGGGGACACATGTTGATGTAGAAGAGACATGAAGAAGAGGGGACACATGTTGATGTAGAAGAGACATGAAGAAGTAGAGGACACATTTTTGATCCCCAATATCTTGGTTCCTTCTTTTCTAAGGTCACATTGTTCTGTTGTCTTACACAAAACACCTTAGTAAAAAAACATCTTGTTGATATTCCATTTGATATTTAAGTAATCAAAGCACGCTCATGATCTGTTCACCGGAGACGCGCAGCGAAGTTACTGCGGAGCGCATAAAGAAGACTGTTCACGCGATAGCAGAGAGATGGGTAGAGCGAGGGATCGTGGTCCACTAGTTAATCGATCGGAGATGGCGTCGTGCTCACGGACGGATACAAAATGTTTTTAACCTAAATGGCTCGCAAATTATACTTTCGCCCAAGTAAAGTCTATGTGTGGGAAACCCTGTAGCATTATGAGATTTACTTATGAGCACCTAACAATAACTACAACTGAGGCTGTTGAAATAGTCCAAGTGTAATAGGAAGTTGTCGAGACATTTCACTTCTTTAAAATCATGAATGTCCTCATAAAGGTGATGCTAGACTAAAGGTCAAAATCATCAAAATGATTTGGATTAGTCCTCTGGAGTGGAGTGCACCAGCTGGGCGTAAGCTGGGCGTAACTCTACGTCCGACGTAGAACCGAAGGTTAAGACCAAACTAAAGTTATGACTAGTGCACCACTTAGACTTAATCCCTGTATGCGTTGCGCCCGGGTGTAACTTTTACGCCTAGTATGGAGCAGGCGTAAATCGGAAAGACAGACTCGTATCAATAGTAACGTAAAACAGGCAAGAATGATATTAACGATGGCAGGGCGTCTTGTTTACATGTTTAACAATGAAAGGGCATTAAGAAGAGTCTCAATTTCTCCTTCTCCAGCTCAATTTTTTTGTGTTCCGCTCTCAATTTGACGGTCTCAATTTGTGTCCTCTCACAACTATCACTGACCCCGTGTATCTCGTAATCGATATAACCGGCCTGCTCTCGTCTATCCCACATGCTCCACTGACATCCAACATCTAGTTTCAGGTGGCCTGTGGAACTGCCAGTCAGCTGTTCCCAAGGCTGACTTCATCTCTGGCTACGCTTCCCTGCAGTCTCTGGATTTCCTTGCTCTCACTGAGACCTGGATTACTCCATCCAACACATCCACCCCAGCAGCTCTCTCCACAGCATATTCCTTCTCCCATACACCCAGACCCACTGGCAGAGGAGGTGGCACTGGTCTCCTGCTCTCTCCCAAATGGAACTTTTCCCTCTTCAAGCTACCTAACTTCACTCCTTCCACCTTTGAATTCCATGCCGTCACAGTAACCCATCCTATACAATTAACCATTGTTGTTCTCTACCGTCCACCAGGCGCCTTGGGGGACTTCTTGGAGGAATTAGATAATCTCCTCTCACATATCCCTGAAACTGGCCCTCCGGCTGTACTTCTCGGAGATTTCAACCTCCAGACAGGGAAGATAGACGAACTAACATCTCTGTTAACTGCCTTTGCTTTCTCACTGTCTCCATCCCCACCAACTCATAAAGCTGGCAATGTCCTTGATCTCATATTCTCAAGGAACTGCACTACTTCTAACCTCTCTATAAACCCGCTCCACACATCCGATCACTTCTTCCTTTCATTCTCTCTACCCCTTTCCAAACATAACAAACTAATCTCTTCTCATCCTGCACCTGTCCGCCGTAACCTTCGTTCCCTCTCCCCCTCTACCTTTGCCTCATCGGTGCTCTCAGCCCTCCCTTCCTCTGATTCGTTTCAACTCCTGCCTCCAAACTCTGCTGCAGAAACTCTCCTCTCTACTCTCTCATCCTCTCTGGACTCTCTCTGTCCTCTCACATCTCGGCAGGCTCGTCAGTCCCCCCCTGCTCCCTGGCTAAATGACGCACTGCGTGCTAATAGAACCGTCCTTCGGGCAGCAGAGCGGAAATGGTGGAAATCCAAACACCGTGACGACCTCCTAACCTATCAGGCTCTCCTCTCCTCTTTCTCTGCCTCGATCTCTCAGGCAAAGAGCACTTTCTTTCAAGATAAGATCCAATCTTCCTATTCCAATCCCAAAAAACTATTTTCCATCTTCTCCACCGTCTTGGACCCTCCGAAAGCCCCTCCCCCCTCCTCACTTCTGTCAAGCGACTTTGTTAACCATTTTGAAAAAAAGGTTGATGATATTCACTCTTCTTTTTCTGACTCACCTTTACTGACCGCTGGGTCACCAGACCCTCCTTTCACCCACACACTGACCTCCTTTTCCCCTCTCTCTCCAAGTGAGGTTCTTACCCTCATTACCTCTGCCCGCCCTACCACATGTCCTCTGGACCCTATCCCTTCAAACCTCCTTCAGACTATCGCTCCTGATATTCTACCGTTTCTCACCCATTTCATCAACACTTCTCTAACTTCTGGTCACTTTCCAAACAGTCTCAAGGAGGCAAGAGTAAACCCTCTCCTAAAGAAACCCACTCTCAACCCGTCTGATGTTATAAACTACAGGCCTGTCTCTCTCCTCCCGTTCCTGTCTAAAACATTTGAACGCGCTGTCTTTAAACAACTCTCCTGTTATCTCCATCAGAACAACCTTCTGGATCCGCACCAGTCTGGTTTCAAGGCAGGTCACTCCACAGAAACTGCCCTCCTTGCTGTCACTGAGGAACTGCACACTGCCAAAGCAGCATCCCTCTCCTCTGTCATCATCATGTTGGACCTGTCTGCTGCATTCGACACGGTGAACCATCAGATCCTCCTTCGCACTCTCCAAGAACTTGGAGTTTCAGGCTCTGCACTTTCCCTCCTCACCTCATACCTCAAAGACCGTACCTACAGGGTAACTTGGAGAGGGTCCGAGTCCGATCCTTGTCAATTAACTACAGGGGTCCCTCAGGGCTCTGTTCTTGGTCCCCTCCTCTTCTCCCTGTACACAAACTCGCTCGGATCGGTCATTAGCCCGCATGGTTTTTCATACCACTGCTATGCTGACGACACCCAATTAATTCTGTCCTTTCCCCGCTCAGAGACCCAGGGCGTCGCACGCATCTCTGCTTGTCTAGCTGACATCTCTCAGTGGATGTCTGCTCATCACCTCAAGCTCAACCTTGACAAGACTGAACTGCTTTTCCTTCCGGGAAAAGATTGTCCCACTCTTGACCTGACAATCAACATCGGCACCTCTGTTGTTTCCCCGACTCAGACTGCAAGGAATCTGGGTGTGACCCTAGATAACAACCTGTCCTTCACTGCAAACATCGCTGCTACAACCCGTTGCTGCAGATATACGCTGTACAACATCAGGAAGATTCGTCCCCAGCTGACCCAGAAAGCCACCCAGGTTCTGGTCCAGGCTCTCGTCACCTCACGCCTAGACTACTGCAACTCCCTCCTGGCTGGTCTACCTGCATGTGCCATCCGACCTCTGCAGCTCATCCAGAATGCAGCGGCTCGTCTGGTCTTCAACCTTCCAAAATGTTCCCACACCACTCCGCTCCTCCGCTCCTCCGCTCCCTCCACTGGCTCCCGGTAACTGCTAGAATCCACTTCAAGACACTAGTACTTGCATACCATGCTGAGAATGGATCTGGCCCTTCCTACATCCAGGACATGGTTAAACTGTACACCCCAGCGCGTGCACTCCGCTCTGCATCAACCAAACGACTCGCTGCACCCTCGCTGCGAGGGGGACCCAAGTTCCCATCAGCAAAAACACGTGGGTTTGCAATCCTGCCTCCAAAATGGTGGAATGAGCTCCCCATTGACATCAGGACAGCAGAAAGCCTGCACATCTTCTGGCGCAGACTGAAAACTCATCTCTTTCGACTTCACTTCGAGCGATAGAATTACTAACAAGGCACTTATATACTAATATGGGACTGGCTTATCTAAAGCCAACTGAGTAGCGCTTGAAATGTTTGGCTCTATGATACCTGATGTACTTATATGATTCTGTTTTCTTCAGGGTTGTGTCTTCCTGGTCGTATGTACTTATTGTAAGTCGCTTTGGATAAAAGCGTCAGCTAAATGCAATGTAATGTAATGTCTCCACCTCCACACGAACGATTTCTTTCTCCGTCAGTTCCCGCTGTAGCTCTGACAAATCCCTCTTTCTCTTTCGGGGTGTGGCCATTTGGGATTCCCCTTGAGTCATCGCTGACGCTGTGGGTGTGGGAATTCCCTCTTCTCTGCGGTCCACCGAGTCTGTAAAATGGTAAAATGGCTTTGCTTGGCAACAATTACTGTTTTGCGTGTATTCACGTGGACGCGCATCTTAAGACCAGGCACAGCTACGCCCGAGACTAGTCAGGCTTGGTGCACTCGGTGTAAATTCGAATCACTACGTCAGACGTAGCTAAGCCCGACGTTAGAGTTAAGCCCTACTTTTTTACGCCCAGCTGGTGCACTCCACTCCTGGAGACGGTGACTGCGTGAATATAATCAGACTGGATCCTGTTTGTTGGGGAGACACTTTACTCAACTTTCAGTGTTCATCTTAAAGACTTTTGTAATATTTTTGGTGACTAATGAACTATCTCCAATACCTACATCAATACTTAGTTCTGAAAGGATTTAAGAACGTATAACTTTCTACTACTAAAATAAAATGGACTCACTTGTTCTGGACGAGTTTAGCAATATCTCTAACGTAACCGATATCCAACGGCGCACAGTCTCCAATAGACAGACTGACTGCCAGCAGCACAGATATCCAACACAGGCCAGCCATCTGCACACAAATCAAGTCATTGACAGAGTTTCAAACATGAGAGAGGACAAGTGAAAAAGAAACACACTTGTCTCTTAATTTTTATCCTTGATACTTTTAAAAGAATATACAAAACTCAATAAAAATCACACTTAACTCTATAGCTCCTGCTATGGAATAACAATGCTTCTGTCACGAACTGAAGTGCTGTTAAAACAGTGGTTTTATGCAACTAAGACTTTAACTTTTACATTCTGCTTAGCCTTCTTTTTGTTTTGCAACAGATAAAGACCTTGGGCGCAGTCAGCTGGGTTAGTGATAACACCGAGCCTGTCTGCTGCTTGCTGTAACAATGCACTTCACTTCTATCTGAACCTTAAATATTAACAATCATAAATCCTCAGAAACAGCTAACATTAAACTTTATTTATCTAGAGATGAAATAATAATAACTATCAGAGCCACACATTCCTCACCTTCATTTTTGTCTGTCAGTCTGAACAATACCTGCAACAGAAAAGAGAAAAACAGAATAATGGCTTTATTCACATAATGTGGAAATTACAGTAATAATAGTCTTTTATGTTTTAACCCTATTGACATTAAACCTTTTGTTAAACTGACGAGAAATATCAAGCAGAATAGTTTTGAATTGGCACGATCACTGTGTAATATATCTGACGGAACAATGTAGGGTCATGTAAGGCATGTAACCCTGTCGCCCTAAATTGTGATTTATTGTGTTTTTAATGCCATTCATTTAGAGAAAACATCATATTGCTGCCTGACTCACATTGTTAATCAGCTCAATAAATAAATGTGACATTGACTTTAATTTGTTTTCCTACAATGTCCTCTCTTTCAAAATATATGTTTGTAAGTAACCAAAGACAAGAGCTGTCAAATAAATGTAGTAAAAGTACAATATCGGCTTCTAAAATGTAGTGGACTAGAAGTATAAAGTGCATACACTAAGAATACTCAAGTAAAGTACAAGTTTTTCTAGTGTTTTCTCCCTCGTTTCTTTTACCTGTCGGAGAGAGAGAGATGTCTTCTTCTTCGCTCTGAGTGTGAGGAGTAAGCTGCTGTGGTGAAGACGGTCTGAACTAACATCCTTTATAGGAGGAGAGGGCGACCATGGCCACAACTTCAGCTCCACCTCTTTGTGTTCAAATTAACTTAACTGTAGGAACAAGAGAAAGTTCCTACAGTACCAAAAAGAAATAAAAGATAGAGAGGGACGATATGTTATTGTGAAAGGGACAATTGACAAAACTAAAGTAACATTGGTGAACACATACGCACCACCTGAGAGTGATAAGTATTTCTTTGGGGCCTTGCTTGATCTGATTGCAGTAGAAACAGAGGGAATATGTATAAGTGGGGGAGATCTCAATTTGATAATGGATTATGATCTGGACACAACAAACTGTAAGAGAATTATTACCTATTACAAAGCTGCTGAAAAACACTTGGGAAGAAATGGGATTCTTTGATGTATGGAGGGACCTTAATCAATAAAAAAAGGATTTCAGCTATTACTCGGCAGTACACTCAGTATACTCACGGATTGATTACTTTTTTATGCAGAAGGAAAATAGGGATAAAATACAGGACTGTCAAATTGGAGTAGCTGACGTGTCTGATCATTGTGCAATCTACTTGAATATTAAACTAGGGATAGTGGTGGTCTAATGGATAGTGAGGTGGGCTGAAGATCGGAAGGTTGTGAGTTCAAATCCCACCAGGAACACCACCACTAGTGTGCCCTTGAGTAAGGCGCTTAGTCCTTAGTTACTCCAGGGAGAATGTCCCTGTAATTGGTCATTGTAAGTCTCTTTGGATAAAAAGCGTCAGCTAAATGTAATGTAAACTGGGGTGCAGACGGAGAGATGCATTATGGAGATTGTGGGCATATTGAATAACATATTGAATTGGTTGTTGAACAAATCAAAGATGAAATACAGAAATACTTAGAGGAAAACAATAACGACAACACAGACCCAGCCGTATTACGGGATGCATTAAAAGCAGTAATACGAGGAAAATTGATTTTTATTCAAAGTAACCTCAAAAAAGTCAAAGAAACTCAATATAATAATCTCTCAGCCGACCTGAAACAATTAGAACAAAAACATAAAGAGAAAAGTGATAGAAAAACACAAATCAAAGAGGTGAGAAACCAAATCAACAACTTACTACATCAGGATATGGAGATAAAAGCAAGATATCTTAAACAAAGTTATTATGAATTAGGCCCCAAAGCTACAAAGTTGTTGGCAAGACGTTTACGAAAGCAACAGTCAACAAACTTCATGACCCTAAAACAAATCAACCTGAATATGAACCCAAAGAAATTGAAAATATTTGGAGAGATTATTACAAAGATCTTTACATGCAAATCATATGCGTACAAAGTCATTCCTAGACTCACTGGATCTGCCCTCTATAGGTAAAGTTCAAAATGAACGTATAACAGCAAAGATAACTATAGATGAAATCCAAAAGGCAATCGGAAAACTGAAAACAAACAAAGCTCCAGGTAGTGATGGACTGAGTGGTACAACAAACTAGAAAAAGAGCTGTCTCCACTACGAGGTGCCTTTAATTGGATCATGTCAAAAGAGGATACTGTCCCCTCATGGAATGAAGCAATTATTACAGTTATCCCCAAACCACTAAAACAGGGGTGGCCAACCCGCGGCTCTCGAGCCGCATGCGGCTCTTTGCCTAGTTTCATGCGGCTCTTCAGTTCATATCGAATTGTGTGAGTTTGGGGGAGAGACACTGACTCCTGACTAGTGTTGCACGGTGTACCGATACTTGAAAGGTACCGCAATACCCTGCCGTTAAAAACGTTACGATTCCTCCGTTTCATTAGTATCGGTACTTTAAGAATGACGGGGGAAGGTACTCCGGTGAGAAAGCGCCGTTTAATAAGAGCCGTGTGTGTTCAGCGCTCTGCTTCCACTCCCTGCACTGCAGCGGTGCCTGCAGTCCCGCCCCTCTCAAGCACGCTCTAAGTCCCTCCCCTCTCTCGTGCACGCGCTAGCTGCCAGAGCATGTGAGAAAACGAGAAGCATGGCTGCAAGTGGGAGTGCAACTGCCGCTGCGCCTCGGCTTGTTGACAGAAAAGACGCCAGAAGAGAAATTTGGAAGTATTTTAGCTATATCTCTGACAGTGAGGGCAAGCCTACGTAAACCACGAGGCCTGTCTGTAAGAAATGTATTAATTTTATTTAATACGAATTCTTGTCATTTATTGTATTTATTGTTCTCATTGTTTAAAAGTTTGTGTTATGGTTCTGGTGTGAAATAAAGCACAATAATTACATTTAAGACTGTTTCCCTATTTTTAAGAAAAGTATCGAAAAAGAATCGGAATCGCAATTCTTGACTTGGTATCAAAACTAAAATGTTGGTATCGTGACAACACTAGCTACTCCTGACAGTTAAACCTGATATTTAGTAGGTCTGTTAAGTACTGAATGCTGATCATTCTGACGTAATTTGGCCGGACAAAGTTGTTTGGGCTCGGATAAAATCGCTCCGTTACTTTCGTCCCGTGTTACTTTCGTCCCGGCTCTCCCTACGTGTGTATGTGTGGTGTCAGGTGTCAGTATGAGAGGATGACAGCGCGTCTAATTTTGATGTGGCCCAAGAGCCAATCACAATAATACCTGTGATGCAGTGAACCAATCACCTTTGAGGGGGGGGGGGGGGGACCTATCGTTGATTAAACACTATCCAGTGTTTCCCCTACCATTGTGATGGAGGGGCGCTGCGACCCCCCCTGAAATTCAAGGTGTTTAAAAAATATATATAATTTTTTTTTTTTAAATATATATATATATAGCACCAAATTGCAAATAATCTATAACTACTGTCACTTTTCACATTGAACATGTGCTCTTTTATTAAATAAACTAAACGCTTTCATTTTAAGTTGTGAGTTTAATGTTTTTGACCCTAAGAAACTCTGATGCATTAATCAATAACAATAATCCACAGCTCCTCTCTCTGCTCCAGAGGATTTAAAAAATATATCCCAATGCCACAAAAATGCATCAGTGACGTGGTTGAAATCTTGTCTCCAGAAAACAAAAAACTGAAACAAGCTGTATCAGTGACTGTGTGTTTGATGTGGCACTTTGCAGTAACATGGAACAAATGTGGCTCTTAACCTCTGACTGGTTGGCCACCCCTGATATAGCCTATTGTTAGAGAATATTTTAATCCTGTCTGTTCCCATGTATGGAATTGGGAACATATCTGCGAACTTCTGTTTCTAATTAAAGTGTTGTTCCCTCAATCTGTGAAATATGATCATGCCCTTCTCAGGGTCAACTCAGAGGTCAGATGCCTTGCTCTGTGGAGAAAGGGGGGCATCCTGTCCTGGCTAAGTCTATGTCCAGTTTGTGTTGTATGTCAAGATGACATACAACCTATTGTAAAGATTATTGCACAAGCTTTCCATAATGATGTTCCCAAAGTTGTGTCAACCCTGTATTCGTGCTTGATGGAAGCCAAAAAAGATTCAACACTCTATGCAAAAACTAAATGGGAAAAATAATTAAACGAAAGGATCTCAGATGAGATGTGGTATGATATGTGGGAAATGCCCCAGACCACACAGTCACACGGATGGAGAGAATTTCTGTGGAAAAACCAAATTAGTTTATTTTACACACCCAAAATCACTAGTAAACAAACAAACACTCAATCATGCTGGAGACTTTGTAAACATCAGGAACCTCACCATACACATGTGTTTTGGAGCTGCAGTAAAATTCAACCTGTCTGGGACTGTGTACACTCTGTTATATGCAAGGTATTAGGCTATAGAATCCCTCGAACCTGTGTGGTATTATACCTGGGACATATGGAAGGATCTGTACATGTCGGAGATCAATACCTGATCAAGATCCTCCTAGCTGCTGGAAAGAAGGCTATCACTAAAAACTGGCTTAAGGCGGAAACACCAAGCTACAGACAATGGGTTCATATTATTGGTGATATCCTAATAATGGAAAAAATCACATACAAGTTGAAAGTAATGGAAGACACATTTCTTAAGGGCTGGGAAAAATGGTTAAGGTACATAACAAATGAGTCATAAAAAAACAAGCAACACATTTTGATAACTATGTACATCGTCTCCGTACAGGCACTGTTCGCTCTGAAATGTAATATTTGTTTGTGTGTAATTTTACCTTGTGAAAAAATCAATAAAAGAAAGTTTAAAAAAAAACTCAACTAAAACTCAATGTTGGTACGTCCTGATCTCCAGCAGAAACGGGGGGTTACGTATTGTAACCCTAGTTCTATAAGCACAGGCAGAGCCCTCTACTGGACTCTATGGGTACTACTCTCATCAATGATACCCGAGCGTTCACACACTGAAGTTGGATAAACGTAGCCGGGCCAATCAGGGCGAGCCTACCTGAATGCGCGAGCATATAAGGCAGCTACACCTCCTGACTGTCATCCTACACCCTCTTCAGCGAGCGGCATAGGAAAGACAGGGCCCCTAGGTAGAGGGCTCCGCCTGTGTTTATAGAACTAGGGTTACAATACGTAACCCCCCGTTCTATCTCACACAGGCTCCGCCCTCTACTGGACTCTATGGGTACAGTGGTTGGAGCCCCGATGGATAAACGCCATGTCGCCCTACAACATCGACCCACCACACTGCCCCTGACCGGCCCACAGGCAGGCGGGGAGAGTCTTCTAGCCCTGAATGGGGCTTATTGAGCACCATGTTTCCCGGGTCCCTAAGGAGCATGGGAAAACATAAGTGCATTATGTCCAGGGGGGGTCAGATACAGCCTACTGACACACAGCCACTTTCTGTCCGCTGTGATTATATTTGTAATGTACGATCGTCATATATGTCCAGTCTCGTGCTATTGCGGTGAGCTGTGTATAACTTTAAGCCCCTGTAAACCGCCATTATCACTTGTTAAACACTTGCACTTGTTGCGGTCAAATGAGCCCTCTTGCGGGCATTTCTGGTATTGTTTACCATGCAGCTGACTGTTCCAGCATTTATGTGTATGTACTGTTCCTAGCAGGAAATCGTAATGTAACTATTATGATTAATATTGTCATTCACTAATTTGATCTACTCTGTTTATTTATATTTCCTAGATAACCACAACAAACGAACATACTGAAACACCATAACTCCTGTGCACAATTAAGGTTTGGATATCTACACCCCCTGGATTGCTGCATCTTTCTGACAGAAGATTTAGGCCAGACTTGTATACACCAGCATTGTTTATTCATAATTTCACACAGAGTGAAAACACAATCAAAATCACATGATAGGAACAAACAAGGTCAAAAGTATCCTCTAAACACAGCAGCCTGCCTTTATTTAGAGCTTAATATAGCCCTTCTTCTCCTGTGAAGTTCAAACCCAAGTGATGAAGCCATATCTAGGAGCTTATATTATTTCATAGTTATCCATTTATTTTATTGTTCTTTTTTGTTTATAGTAAATCTTCCTGTTAATTCTTATTTAAGTTGATTAAATAAGTTGTACTATGCCTCTGTTTTTGTAAAGGCAGCCTTTGGGCACCGGGGGAGGGGATACCTGCTCATTATAAATATGGGAAACAGGTGGTAGTGAGCGGTGCACCCGGTAGGCTTATGGTGTTTTACCATCGGGTAAGAAGAAAGAGAAATGCTTGATGTGTATTATAAATTGCACTGAAACGACTTTTGCTCGGACATTGATTTTTACCCATGCGTAAGATTAGCTGACGGGGGCCTCAGCGGCACTTTGCGTTATATTTCTCTCTTATATGTTTATGATTTTGGCCGCTATACCAAGTCTCCTTCACATTTTCAGGGGAAAAGAAACTCAGACTTTGCCATGGCACAGTCCACCATCAGTGATATTGTAACTTTACAACCAGCCATAAAACAAGATTGCTGGAAAGGGGACCTTCGGAATGGACTCTCAACACCAGAGATTCAGGTGATTATTTCAGTGTCCTTTCTTCATGTTTTGGCAAAAGACAAGCAAGCAGATATGGACACGGTTGCTTTGATCCGGACCGGTCCCCTCCTAATTTTCTCCATTTTTGTGTGTGTCATTACTGGAAGTCCTTTAGGTGAGTGAAGCAGTATCTTGTATTTTAGAAACAGATTGGATTTAAAAACGTTAGGATTACTTTTCTATCTGTGGTGAAGGTTCTGGATTTCAATCATGTTAAATGCTGATTGAGTCAGTACTAAGGTATCTTTGTGTTACAAATCTGTAATTGTAATCCACCCAAAATCAATCAAACAGACATACAGTGAGTGTGGGGCAGGGCCTGAAGTTCATAGGTTCATTGCGAAATCTTTATCATGAACACTAATCTGACAGATCTCAGGCAGAAGGTTATAATGTACAATTTAAAATGTTACGTATGGGAAACGCTCCAACTAGATTAAAGAGATATAATCAGTAGGTGGGGCTGTTTTACAAATCGTATCAAGATAGAAAGACATTTTTTTTTTTTAAGTTGGCACTTCTTCATTTTTTGTGTTGAAAATGTTTGTCACTTTGGCCATCATGCTATTTCTTTTACACCGAATAGAGTTATTATAGTTAATGTACGTGATGTGTATATATTCTATGGGAACACACATGCAACACATCATCCACCTGCGTAAATAAAGCAGTGGGTTTATGGAGGCGTGTGGTGCAGTGGGTTGTGAGTTGGTGTTCGGATCAGGGGAGCACAGGTTCAAACCCCACTGCAGTCAGCATGTCTTTGTGTCCCTGGGAAAGACACTTCACCCCAAAGTGCTCCTGTTGGGATTGCCCACAGCATTGAGTATGCAAGTCGCTTTGGATAAAAGCGTTTAACAAGTGACATGTAATGTCATAAACCTCTCAGCCCTCACACAGGCTTCTCTTTAAGTCCTACACAGACTAAAGCGCTGAGCAGATGATTCCATAAGATTTCCATAAAATGATCTTGTCATGTCCGTTTGATCACGCGCACACCTCTAATAAAGTTTTGATGTTTCAAAGTCCATTGTCAGTTGCTAGTGTAATGCTAAAAGACAACACCAACTTAGACACACCCAGAAGTATGTTCTCATGTACTTTAAATTGTCTGTTTTGTTTTAATCACCATTTTAACAAAGACGGCACTGTCTTTGTTGTACCAGGTTTATTATTATTAATAATAATAATATGTATGTGTATAGCACCTTTCATACAACAAGTGCAGTCCAAAGTGCTTTACATAGACATTTCACATAAATGTATATCACACAGAATTATTATTATGATTATTATTTTTAAGATCGATGGATGGATGGATGGATGGGTAGATGGATGGATGGATGGATGGATAGATGGATGGATAGATAGATGATTGATTGATAGATGGATGGATGGATGGATAGATAGATAGATGGATGGATGGATGGATAGATAGATAGATGGATAGATAGATAGATGATTGATAGATAGATAGATGGATGGATGGATGGATAGATAGATAGATGGATGGATGGATGGATAGATAGATAGATAGATGGATGGATGGATGGATAGATAGATGGATGGATAGATCGATGATGGATGGATAGATGGATAGATACTTTATTGATCCCAACTTGGGAAATTCTTTCGTCACAGAAGCAGAAATGTGTTCAGACATTAAAATACTTTAAAAAGTGGAAAAGAGAATTAACAATATCAAATATTCTGGATAATTAAAATAAAAAGTCAAAAATTAATGGATATAGCAGAGAGCTAAAGAAAATATTCTGCATGCATCTGTGTATAAACATTTTCTCTGTGGTATAATTTGAGACTATTCTCCATTAACTTGTATTTCTTTTCTCTAGCTACTTCAGTCATAAATTGTGCTGAGGATACCAATAAACATGTGGGTACAGTGGATGAAGGATATACAGGTAAGTAAGAAAAACAAACTGCAGAATGTTATTCAATTGTAAGTCACTTCGTCCATCAGCTGTCATTTTGCAAACATTAAAGTTAAGGTTTTGGCAAATGGCTAAATCTCTTCTTCTTTTTTTTATAATGAGGAAAACTAAATAATGATAAGCAAAGGTCTAGATAGCCTTGGACTAATACTACGGAGAAATGAAAGACGCCACACACTTGCATCGTAGTTCACATGACACTGACTGAGTTCTCCGAGTGAGCCAGCAATGATCCCTTTATTAGAACCGGCTGTGTGATTGACAGATTGACAGATATGACGTCAGCATAAGAGCATTCAAGAGATGAATCGTTCACAACAGTTCAACAGTTGTATTCGTATTATATTTCAAAAACATGCTTCACAGTTTTGATAAGATCACGTAGAAGGAGAAACACCTGTGTTTGTTTTCTTCCTGACTTCATCATGAAGGGAGAAAAAGGCCTTTATTCGTACTGTGTGTGTGTGGAGACATGATTAGCATAAAGTCCTTATCACAATGCTCCCATGGTGCTGCAGGAGATGTGGAGGTGTTCACAGGGATCGCACCAGGAAGCAATGTGAAGCTGGTGCCCAAAATCTTTAACAGTCATCTGGAGTTTCTGGAGCTGATCTTCACGCTGGGAGAAACCACCGCTACCGTTCACACCAAGAAGCCGCTCGACGCAGACCTACTGGCAGCCGTGAGTTCAACTGAACCGCGTCCCCTAGAATATTACATTCATACACTGCAAATATGTTAATGCTTCCTATTAAGATCAACAGAACATGTGAATACCATGCAATAATAGGGGAAACCAAGGTGTTGCAGAACATACATTGACACGATGGGCTCACAGGAACTCATATGCACAATTCCGTTTTAACTCAAAAATATATTTTATTTATAAAAGACTAAAGCTGCAAACTTAAGGCAAAAAACAATATCACTTAATAGGGAAACTTCGATAATAAACAAAAGATCACTAGGTTCTACAGTATAGCTCAAAGACTCACTTTGATTACAGACATGGACTCGACGTGGAGACAAGACGAACTGGCATAAGGCAAAGGGAGACAAGGGCTATATACACACACACACACACACACACACACACGGTAATGGCGCACAGGGGCAGGAACAACAATCAGGCTGACAGGTGACACACAAGGTCAGGAAGTGAAGACACCTGAAACCAGAGGGAGAGTCATTTACCAAAATAAAACGGAAGGTGACAAGACTAGGAACACAAGACATTAAACTAAAAGGATGTCAACGCTGAAACCTTACATACATAAGCACAAATACAGAGAGAAAACTAAATAATAAGATGTATGCACAATACAAATGTATTTAAAATTAAAATAAGGCACTGATAAGGTTCAGTAGTAGCAACATTTTATTTGTTTTAAAATAGTCAGCCTGACATTATCAGTTTACCTATCCATTAGCATGTATAAAGTGTTTAATGGTTATTTAATTAAGATCTTTATCTTGGTTAAATATTAAAAAGGTCAATGATGATTTGCAAGACAGGATGAGTTACTTTAATGATATTTAACTGAAACACACATTTCCCAAAGGTGCTTTTGGGGCAATTAAGGAAAACTGTTTAGACCCTATCTCATCGAAATATTGTTTAAAGAATACCAGTGTTATTTACTTGATCACTTCCAGAGAGATGTCATGTAAGTGATCGGGGACATAATCTAACTTTCAGTACACTCAGCTGATTCTGATATTCAGCAGCTCAGCTCAGTAATTATATATCTTTCAAAGTTAAAGACTCTTTAGTGCAACATTTTCCATTTGCGTTTTTAATTTTCTTTTCAAAGCTTGAGTGGAGGAATAACATTTTTACATTTCAGCTTTATTAGATACTCAAATTCTATTTAACACATTTTAAAACTCACCTCTGCTCGGAGTCCTGAAAGTAATCTCAACACTTTGTTCATGTCTTCCAGAGTGACTCCACTTTGTATTATTCTGTCATGTGTGACGGCCCTGTTAAGGTAAGTAACGTTTAAAAATCATAGCATTCAGTAGCTTCACAGAACAAAATACTTAAAATAACATACTTTACCTTTGCAGTACAACAACTCGCGCACAGTGAAAATCACAGACATCAATGACCACAGTCCGGTTTTTGAAAAGAAGACCTACACCACTAACGTCTCTGAGGTAAGTCGCTGAAATCTACAAGCTGTTGGCAGGCTGCCCAAAGTACTGTATTTAAATCATTCAAATTAGTTTAAAGAGATACAAATAGTAACACAAACTGTGTTCAGGCTAAAATGACTTATAGGAACAGCAGCTTAAAGCTTTGTGCAATAGAGTGGTGCAGTGACAAGTCCTAAAACCCGGAAGTGAGTTAGCATTTTACCACTACCGGTTCCCTCGTCTCAGAGCCAATAGGATCTCTCCATAGAAGTCTGGAAAATAGCTGGAAATAAGGTCTGTGGTTGAGACACATTTAAGAGGGGTTGGGGTCAGGGGGTCACAGCTTCAAAAAGTAGGGTAGACATGTGGATATTATCCGGCTGAACAAAACGTGATCCATCTCCTAAATGTGTGTCAACCACAGACCTTATTTGGAGCTACAAAATTCCTATGGAGAAATCCCATTGCTTCCGGGTAAATACGTCATCCCCGCACCACTCTATACCACCGCTCATGTGCAATTCTTTCACACACCCATACGGGTATTGGGCCGAGGGCGACACCGTACTTCCGGTATCCTCCATTTCACGCGAGGTGCAAGCAGAATATCATAGTCTATTGCCTTAATCAATATCTAGTCAACTCTAAAACACCACATATATGCAATGGCATGATAATATTATTGTGACAAGTGGGGTATTCACCTGGTGTTTCCAGAAGATAGACGTAGATGCTGCCAAAATCGACCGAAGGCCACTTTCGAGGGTCGTTTTTGCATACATCTGCAGGCAGTCTGTAAGGGCAATCCGACAACCCACACAGCTCTAGTTTACGCTGGTAACGACCTAGAGCACACCCCTCAAGTCCAGAGATGTAATCCGAAGACATGCAGCGATTTCTTCGGTTGTTAATTCAGAAAAAAAACCTAGTGCGCTCTGCCTGGCTACGTTAGCTAGCTGTTTATATTAGCACCTCCAGGATATTTGCACCTCCAGGAAAATGGCGTATTTATATATATGGCGCGCGTTGCATTGTGGGTAGCTCGTGACGTCACTGTGTGTGAAAGAATATGAACTCACGTGCAATTTACGTTTCATATTTCTTGGTTTGAATGTATTTACAATTTTAAACATTACCAGCTACTTCAATATTTTCATATGGTCACTTTTTTGGAAAGAAATCCTGCTACCATGGTAACTGATCTGTTATCTGTTATCTTATCTGTTATTTGTTATTCTTGTATTGTGTTCTTCTTATTAATGTGTGCCTAGTTTTTTATATAATACGTACGTGTATTCTTTTTACTTTAATCTGCATTGTACCTTTGCTGTTATAATGTCGTACATTTCCCCGTTGCGGGACAAATATCTGATTCTGATGCTTGATGAGGTTTATTTTATCTGTGCGTAATTTCAGTCTTTTCTCTTTTCTAGACTAAAGACGTGGACAGCGTGGTTGTCCAAGTTACGGCTAAAGATGGAGACAGCACTACAGCAAACAACTTTGTGACATACTCCTATGTAATAATAATCATTATAATGATAAACTCATATTTTAATTATTTTACTTACACATGTAACAAGAGTAGCTTAAGAATTGTTTTAATCACAATCAGATATTCCTAGTTTTGAATTGTTTTTGATTCACTGAGAGCAGATGTTTGAAGATGTTTTTCTAGCTATTTGGTTTGTATGATTCTAACATGAATCCTAATGGTTATAAAAATGGTTTTGGGTCATTTTGTCAAAGTGGGACTATGCCTTTCATTTAACTGATGCTTATTTTATTGTCTTGAATCTTTAACTCTCAAAATCACGTGTCATGAGGTGTAACAAAAATCTGTGAATGTTTTCTTTTTATAAGGCACCAACCTCAGAAGACTTTAGTTTGTTGAACTCAGGGGCTTTTCTTTTGAAGAGACGTTTAAACTACAATTTAGTCCAGAAATATGACTTCCTTGTGACAGCCCGGGTAAGTGGACATATTTCAACTTTAAACAGAATTATTTAAAAAGCCAAGGGGACATGAGAATCTGACTGATCTGTGTTCTCTGCAGGATAACTGGGGTCTAAATGACACGGCCACTGTGACGATTAACGTAGTGGACTTTGATAACTTTAATCCCTTCTTCAGCTACAACGTGTACGAGGCCTTCATTCAAGAGAATCAGGTGAGTCTGTTAAAGAGGCCCTCTTGTGCTTTTGGGGTTTCCCCTTTCCTGCAGCCTGTTGTTGTGTGTATAAGTTTGTGTGCATGTAAATTACCTGCAAAGCCTCAAATCCAAGAGTTCCCTCCAGAGGCAGTTTCTCTGTCACAGTAGAGCAGGGGGGTCACACTAAATTTCATCGAGGGCCACATCAGCATTATGGTTGCACTCAAAGGGCCGGTTGTAACTTTAAGACTATATAAGAATACATATAGTACCTGATGTACTCATATGATTCTGTTTTCTTAAAGTTTGTATCTTCTTGGTCGAATGCACTTATTATCAGTCGCTTTGGATAAAATTGTCAGATAAATGTAATGTAATGTAAAATAATGTATTATATTACATTATTGTCTCTGCATTGGATTAATATCAGATAGGGTAATAACTTCATAATTAACTACGTCTGAAAGCAGAAGTCTAGGGCAAATAATTGCATGTCTTTTCAGTGAGAATGTCACAAAATGATTTTAAAAGAAAAGCCAAATTATTAAAAAAAAATAGAAAAAAATAACAATTCTGAGAAAAAGGCATATCTGAGATGCATTGTGGGACATGTAGTTTATGGGCTACGTGCTTATTTGATGCGGCATGTAACCGTATAATAAACATATTATATTATTTGCAAGCTCTTGTGGGGCCACAGAAAAAAGTCACGGGCCGGATTTGGCCCCCGGGCCTTGAGTTTGACACCCCTGGCACAAAATGCCAATATGGCATAATGCGTCCCCTTTAACCGATGCAACATAATGCAAAACAACATATCTTATGCACTTGATTATTGACCTGTTATTGGAGCTGAAGTTGAACGTTTTAGAACTGAATGAATATAAAATATGTAGTATAATATAATTGAAACACATCCTAACCAAAATGATTTGAAAATTCAAAAGCAAGTAATGTCCCCATTGATGCGTACGGGTTGAACCCAAAACATGTCTCTCTTTGCAATGCCAGCCAACAATAAATGCTAAAATAATATACAGTCAACAGTGATGAGGTTGTTGCTGTATTTCTAAGATAATGTTGGTAGATGAAAGTGTACATTTAACATCTCTGCTCATTAGTTATATTTGTATTGTTTTCTAAAATGTCACTGCTGAATGTTGCTTTTTAAATATGATTTGCTGATTATTTTTTATTAAACCCCTTTCATATTTCAGGTTGGGTATTTCCGGACCATTGAGCCGGCGGCGATAAAAGCTGAGGACGGAGACAAAGGGATAATGATTCTTTTAACTTACAGCATCAGTGCAGGTAAACGACAAGAAAAGACAAACTGCTCAGACTTTTTTGAGACTGAAACACAAAATATTTAACATTGTGTTTGTTGGTTTAGTGTCTCCAGACAAGTATCGGAGTAACTTCAACATCGACTCCAGCAGTGGGGTTGTGTCTGTGACGACTGCTTTAGACAGAGAGGAAATGGACGTCAGTGTGATCTACGTCAGCATCAAGGTACTGAAACCTATCTTTGGTCCTTTATGGATCAACACTGTAAAACAAAAATCTAATCCCAGTCATGTCGCACTTTTAAATGAAATTCAAATACAAATATTGTTGTCACTATTCTGCTTCCAAATAATATTGTGGAGTTCCTCAAGGTTCAGTTGTAGGTCCCTTTGGTTTTTATCTCTGAAACGTTAACGCTTGGTCTCTCACGGAGGATAATGTAATAATTTAACAAACATAACACATTTGCTGCTTTTCTTTTCTAAGTTGCATCGATGCTTACATACAGAAGTTCCAATATGTGATATGGGTCAAAGGCTGGTAACATCTGTGGAATTCGTTCTTGTTTCTTTGTGATTTGCAGCACCAAGAGCTCGGTAACATAAATAAATAGCTAAAACAAGCAGCTAGCTAATTGGCTTAAAGACAATATTACAGCAAACTGAAACACACACAAACATGCAACATTATACACATATGAACATTTGCAAATCTACACGTTTACATGTTCTACTGTATCTGCACACTGTTAATAATATTATGTATTTTGTGTCATTGTATAATTTGAATGTACTTGTGGTGTTAGTTTTGTTGCTGAAATATCAGGAAGCGAAACTGAAAGTTGTATTCCCTTTTTCTTATTACTTCATTATAGTATAGCTGTATTTTAAATGCTGAGGACAGGGCTACGCTAGCATTCCCTGCATTGCAATGTTTAATTAGCAAGTAGAGAACTGTGTTACACATAATGAGCTACGAGAATAACTCTCTGCTTCAGTGAACATTTGTAAGCTATTGTCGGTATTGTGGGTACACAAAAATGTTACATATCCAATTTTCAATGTAAATGTACATGCTTACAAAGAATATCTTTAAAATGAAGACAATTGTGATGAATGCTAATGACTCTGCCCCTTTATGCTTACCCATCCTTAAATCTTAAAGGGGACCTATCATGCAAAATGCACTTTTTGATGTCTTCTATACATAAATATGTGTCCTCGGTGTGTCAGGGAACTCACGCAGCATCAGAAAATAAAACCCTCTCTCTTTTCCTCCGTACCCAAATCTCTAAAAACGGGGCTACAACGGAGCTGATCCAGATTTGCGTCCGATATGACGTCATATCAGCGGCGGACCCACAGCACTATCAGAAACTTTGCCATCAGAACAATGCCCGACTGTTTTGGACGTAATATGGTCGGTGTTTACATTAGCATCGCTAACACTCAGAGCTAACCTGTACTGGAGGGAGCATGTCTGTGTGAAGAAGCAGGAAGTAAAAAGGAACTCACCTTGTGGTATAACCGGCAAGAGAGAAAGCCTTTGAGCTCCATACTGTTTCAGAGAGAATCCTTGATCTAATAATCCTTGCATCACCGCAGCATTTTAGAAAGTATCTGCCAGGTCCCGCATGAGCCGGCATAAGCTCCGCCCCCTCTTATTTTTTTCAGTTTATAAAAAAAATATTATTATTACAATTATTTATTGTTAGCCTTTATTTATACAGGTGAACATCTCATTGAGACACAGGGCCTCATTCTCAAGAGAGACCTGTTTATACCCAAAATCAGCACTTTTGAAACAGGAAGTGAAATAGAGGGATATGAGGCATGGCTAGAATGGGTGATCTGTTTGGTTTTTTGACAAACACTTCATAGACATGCTTTTTATATATTTGTATATATCTGAGACCTATGCTATTCCCTAAAAATAGCAAGATAGGTGACCGTTAAAAAATTATGCCAATTCAGACACACGTGTAAAAGAATGCAGTCACAGCAATTCAACACATGGCTTTCATCTGGATTTCAACAGACCACAGTTCATGTACAGAATACAGAATTCAAAACTTCCTAATTAATGTTTATCTGTAATATTGTCTCTCTGCAGGCGGCCCAGACAGACGACATTTTGAAGACGGCTGCCGCTTTGGTGACCGTCAGTGTCGAGGATGTGAATGATAATCTTCCAGAGTTTGACAAGCCCAACTACTCCGTAACTCTTCTGGAAAACTCTCCTGTGGATGCTGTTCTGTTCAAACCCGTCGTCACCGACCTGGACGAGGTGGATTTTTTAAAATATTATATATCTTTGTGAAATTCTCAATAATTCCTCATTAAGTAATTTATTCCATGATGCTCTTTCCACAGGGAGGATTTGTGGGAACTTTGCGGATCGTTCCAGATTCTTCTCCTTTCTCTGTCGGTGCTGATGGGACGGTCAGAGTGAAGAACTCCACGGTTCTGGACCGAGAGACCACTGAAAGATTCACATTTCAGGTAATCCATATTTGGAGGAATTTACCATTAGCTCCAAACTATCGGGTTCCCATCAAAGACATACTTTATTCATATATTCAGAAATATTAGAGATTTGTTGATGTTTTAACCATTGAAATACCAGTTTTGATACAAAATACGTTGTTTTTTATTCAAAATTAAATGACAGATTAAATGGCAAGAAAATGGCAGATTAATATTCAATTGGTGCTCTAGTGAGTATTTGCAGCAGCAGGAAGGGTATGTGGGATTGAGTCAAAATGAATGTTGTGTACATGGTTCAATGTCACCCAGAGCAAAAATTAATCGATATCAAATTTTATTTAAAAAATGAAAGAAACCCAAGAGAGCAACAGAGGAGGGATCGCTCTGCCAGGACGTAATAGATGTTTTAAGTACACATAAATAAAAAGATAATAGAGTACAACATAGACAATCCAAATGCCAAAAAAGACAATGTGAAGGTATAATAAAAGAGACTGTGAGGCTCATTGATGTCCTTCTAATAGCAGTTTAACCATTATTGTTTTCTTAGTTGATACATTTATTGATCGTTTTATTCTAAAACTAAACCCTTAAATATCACAATACTTGCTCTTTTAGAACTATTTAAAAATGGTGGGAAACAAACAGTGTTGATTTGTGATTGGCTGCCACAAAATGCCACTAGCTACAGTAGTACGTGTGGGGGAAACTTCTGAAGCAAATGGAAACAGGAGATCCACGAGGAGAGCTGGAGCTTTGATGGCAAACACTGACGGTTTATTTGGAGCTTCGGCCGGAGAATTCACGAGACATATCACGGGCCACGAGTTGACTACACGGTTGAGATGCCACAATCAATTCTGAAGAACCCTTCCTCTCGTATGAGGTTTTAATTAGTTTGCTTTGGGTAATCAACATTCTTCATTAGATAGACTAAACCGTTGAGGAAACTGAATCAACTTTAGTTGTCGGTTATGGCCCGGGGTCATCTACACCCCCAGACGGATGTGTTCCAGGTGTCCCACAACAATAGCTATCTCTGACAGAGAGTTGCCCGGTCACAAACTGCAACAACAACTAAATGCTTATGGAAGATAACGGCTGTCCAAGGCTGGGCATCTGCATCAGAGGGCGAAGGAGGACATGCAGGGCACATTATTCCCCTACAGTATGGAAAACAGACAGGGCTGCATCTGTTTACATTCTGTGCCTTACTTTGCTTTTCTTTTGGCAATTAACAGATTGAAGCAAGGGAGGCGAATCCCCCTCACAATAATGTAACGGTGCAAGTCAGTGTGACTCTTCTGGACGAGAACGACAACAGTCCTGTGTTCACCAGTAACACTTACGAGGGAAAGGTGTATGCAAATCAAACAGAGGGAATGTCGCTGGTCCGGGTGAGTGATCACACAGTTATTCATCTGGTTAACATTTTAGGTAATTTGTCATCTACCATTCAGATATTGTTTTCCAGTGTTAAGCTACCATGTCCATCCCCTTAACTTATAATAGCAACTGTCTGCATTTAAAGATAGTTCTCATGGCTAATTTTGACATAATTGACAAATATCAATCTCACGTTTGTTAAATGGCAAGCTTTAAGGGTTATATATACTCTGATTGAAATATTGTAAAATAACATTAAAAAAAAGAGTTACGTTTCAATTAAGAAATAAAATTACAGATTGAAAATCATATTTGAAGGTGGTTTGCCAGAAAGATAATATGGAGTTCCTCAAGGTTCAATTTGAGGCCCCTTTCTTTTTCCATTTGCCATACATTTGATGGTTATATCTGCCATTCACGGCTAAATATTCTATAACTAACCCTGCATTTTTACAACTTAATGTCATAAAGTGTAACATTGGTAGTTTTTAACCTGACCCCTAATTTTCCATGTTTTTATCAACAATTGTTTTAATTTGTCCAGTATTAAGCAAAGAACCAGCAGCTCAAAATTGGATTGCAATGTTATAATTTAGATTATAAAACACCAATGTAACCCTTCATTAAGTCATGTCATTACCAAATGTTCCACAAAGTTAATTGATAAGTCTAATAGTCTTCTTTTAGGTTAGTTATCGCATTATTGTTAACTATGAAATTGTTATAGTTTTAAGCTTGAAGCTTTTTTCTGTTGATATTTGTTGCTCTTTGTTGCTCTATCATTTCCAGTTGACTCTCAGAGGCTAATTGGTATTATTTATCTCAAAGGTTAAGGCAGAAGATCTAGATGCCGACAAGAACGGGCAGATCAAATACTTGATTGAATTTGGGAACGACGACGGCTACTTCTCAATCGATGAAAACAGTGGAATAATCGCGCTGGCTAAAAGCATTCCCCTGGAGGAAAACGTGCTATTGGAGTTCCCTCTCTTCATAACAGCCAGAGATGGTACATCTGAGCAATATCTCTCTGAATATCCAGCACTTTCACGCTTTCTGATTGTGATGATTTAGCCTGTTAGGGTTAAAGAGATAATCAGACCAAAATCACAACTTTTGAAGCTACAAGTACGATTGTTTAGTATTTGTGTGGCTCAAATAATTAATCCTACTGTGAACATCAATGTCCTTCAAATTTAGTTTCTGTTGTTTTCCTAAAATAATCCCTGTGGTCTGAATCTTTCAATGACTCATTTGAATTACTCTATCTTCTTGGACTTTGGCTGTATAAAAGTCCTGGTGATTATAAAATATATCCATCACAACTTAGACACATGGGTGATCTCACATACTTTGATTTACTACCCTACTCAGTTGCATCTTTCAAAAAGGCTTTATTTACTTTATTGTACTTTTCCATTTACTTAGCTTGGAATTTGATGTAAAGCCTAACGTCTGAAGACACGTACCGCAAATTATTTATTGGGATTTGAAGGTTAGTTAGTTAGTTAGACTGCAATTTCACACAGCAGCAATACAAAGTACTTAACAGAGTTATCAGGAGGCGTGTGGCGCATTGGCCTAGTGCGTTGGTGTTCGGATCAGGGGAGCACACGTTCAAACCCCACTGCAGTCAGCATGTCGTTGTGTCCCTGAAGACACTTCACCCCAAATTGCTCCTGTGGAGATTGTCCACAGTATTGAGTATGTAAGTCGCTTTGGATAAAAGCGTCTAACAAGTAACATATAATGTAATGTAATATTAAACACATAGACATAACAATCCTCAAATGAAATATAATAAAATCAATTCTGAAGGCAGTATGCTTAAACCTCACTGGTTGCTGTATAGCGGAGCACCACCTGGAAAGCTTTTATCCTGTGGTTGAATCGGAGGGAACTATGTCCAACTTTTTTTTTTTACGCCACACTCAATATTATGAGTCTGATCATCTTCCCCACTTGTCTTATAGGCGGCACGATATCCCGCTCCTCCTCAGCTATAGTGAACATTCGTGCTCCTGGTGACTCGAAACCTCAGTTTTTACAAAAACTGTACCGTGGCACCGTAGAAGAAGAGCAGGAGCCAGGAGTTGTTATTCTTACGGTAAGTTGTTAATGTATATCGAGAAATTCTCTCTGGAGGGAACACAGGGATTTTAGCCTTTGCAGACCATTTGCATTCACAAAAACCTATATAACAAACTACAGGAAAGAGAAACCCCCAAAGGTATAATAGTGCCTCTTTAAAGAAGTTAGTGACAAATCATTTTTCCTGTTCTTCCTGCTTGTGTGCTCAGGTTAACTTCCTCGCACTATCTGCTGAGCATCCTCCGACTCTCACGGTTGTCACAGAACCCGAGAAATTCACCATCTCCAACAGTGGTAAATTCTCCACTAAAGTGAAGCTAGACTACGACGAGGCTCCACACAACTACACTGTGACGATCTCCATCTCTGACGGATCCCACAGCGACAGTGCCGTGGTGGAAGTTCAAGTCACAGACGTCAATGATAACGGTCCTGTTTTCACCTCGAGTTCTGTCACAAAATCAGTCCCAGAGGACGCGGAGCTAGGGTCCAACGTTACTGTTGTTCCGGCTACAGACAAAGACAGCAGCTTCAACAAGGAGATCAGATACTCCCTGAGAGGAGGAGAGGGGCGGTTCTCTGTGGACGCTGTTTCTGGCATGGTGAGTGTTGCTGCTTCACTTGACAGGGAGACTAAGGCTGAGTACAAGCTGCTGGTGGTGGCTGAAGATCAGGGTCGTCCAGTCCGCTCCGCCTCAGCCTCCCTGCTGATTCAAGTCACCGACATCAACGATCACATCCCAAAGTTCTCAGAGTCTGAGTATCAAGCTGAAGTCCTGGAGACAGAGTCAGCGGGTTCAATCCTGCTAAGCGTATCAGCTTCAGACCCTGATGAAGGAGAAAATGGAAGAGTTACTTACAGTGTTTTCCAGCAGAGTCCTTCGTCAGATACTCCTGTGTTTGAGTTGGACTCTTCCAATGGGACTCTGCGTCTGCTCCAACCTCTGGACTACAGCCGGGTGAAGGAGTACAGGCTGGTGGTTCAGGCCTCCGATGGCGGGACTCCCTCTCTGGTAGGGAACGTCTCTGTGGTGCTGAAGGTGAAGGACGTGAACAACAACCCTCCTGAGTTCAGTAAGGAAAGATACGATGTGACCGTCTCTGAGAACCTGGCTGGGGGTTCGTTCATCCTGAGCCTGGAGGTCACTGACAGAGATGAGGTGAGTCAAATAACAAAACTATTATTTGGTACATTGAAAGCTCTATAAGATGATACTCCTTGTGTTTAGTTGTGTTCTGACTGAAAGATACTGGCTGTACTTCTTAACAATGAGTACAGTTGCAGGTCATTTTTGCTTTATTTTTTACCTTAGCTTCTGACTTCAACACTTGAATTAATTAAATACAAAATAAAAAGCTGAAGCCTCTGCTAATAATTGTAGAGGAAACTTCTGTGTAGCAATGCGTTAGGAGTCACCGACTCAGGAAGGAGACACAGTACAGCAGGAGCTTTTGATGTCAAACACTGATGGTTTATTTGGAGTTACGGCCGGAGAGATTCACATCACAAGTCACATCAGTCACGGTGAGACTGCACGGGTGGGTTGCCACGTCAATTCTGGAGCGCCTCTCTCTCGTTAGCCCATTTAACTGGTTTCACAGAGAGTGATCAACATATTTTGATAAGATAGCTTAGACAGTTGGGCACACTGAGTCACTTGCATCCGTCACTTATGGCCTCGAAGATTTCATACCTTGGAGTCCACAAACAACAAAGAAGGAAGTGTCCCAGTG
Source organism: Harpagifer antarcticus (assembly GCA_902827135.1). Taxonomy (NCBI): domain Eukaryota; kingdom Metazoa; phylum Chordata; class Actinopteri; order Perciformes; family Harpagiferidae; genus Harpagifer; species Harpagifer antarcticus. Next base: position 341,728 of record CADEHL010001441.1, read on the forward strand.
CACCCACAACAACAGACCATCTGTGACCTAGTGTTGACCGGTCACAGAATGGGAACAATAACTTTATGGCTGAAGCAGCCTATGTCCTTAAAGGAGATAAACAGACGTCAGGATTAGTGCACGTCATATCTAGGAGTCGAGGACAATTATTTCCCTAATGATATTGTATTACCATTTTTTCTTAAAGGGAATTTGGCAATAATAATTAAACAACAGCATGTAATGTAAAAAAGGAAGAAATAACTTTAAATGTATGCTACTGTGGGAAGGAGGAAATGCTAACGTCAGAGCGCTACATGCACTGCAAACAAGTTTTGTTTGAGGTGATCTTGGGAAAACAATACAATGATCTGTATGTGTAATTTTTTGTATGCCTCGTGACACTGACAAACAAGAATGTGCCTTTTTAAAAACATGAATCCACAGCACTATAATACAATACTTCTTGTCTCCTATTTGCACAATGACATGCTCGCCTTAAATATGAAGAACCTCTGAATCCAATTATTGTTCAAATATATCTGAAAAATAATGTCTCTCTTTGTTAATTTTCAAATGTCTTTCCAAAGCATTCGTCTCATATTCTTTTCAGCTTCCTTCGATCTGGAAGCATGGAAATAACACAAATAATGGATTTGTAGTTTGTCTGATCTGTTTGGTGAAAGAGATCCAGTTATCTTTGTATTTTTAGTAGCAGTTTCTTTATCTTAAAGCTTTAACCACTTGGACCTCAGCACTTCTACTTCACACTGACGTCATTTATAAAGACTATCCCTGTCTTTTTTTAGATTATTCTGCATGTTACTTCAGATAAGAACCAGTGCTTGCGATTACCTTTGACTATGAAGTCAGTTATTCAACACACATATCTTCTTCTTCAGGGCGGATTCTCTGACGGTTACTTCATCTATAACAACGATACCTTCGACATCAACAATCAAGGTGTGGTCTCCCTGAGGAAGGACGTCACTTTGGACAGAGAGACAAAGGACAGCTACATTTTACAGGTACAAAACAAATATAAATACTGTAGGGGAAACTTCTGAAGCAATTGGAGTCAGGACTCAGAGAGACTCGAGGAGAGCTGGAGCTTTGATGGCAAACACTGACGGTTTATTTGGAGCTTCGGCCGGAGAATTCACAAGACATGTCAAAGGGCCACGGTCTGACCACACGGATGAGATGCCACAATCAATTCTGAAGACCCCTCCTGTAGCTCCAGGTTTTAACTAGTTCAGAGTGTAATAATCAACATTCTTCACTAAACAGCTGAGGACACTGAATCATATTTGTCGTCGCTTATGGCTCGAGGTCATCTACACCCCGAGAAGGATGTGTTCCAGGTGTCCCACAACAATAACTATCTCTAACCGAGAGTTGCCCGCTCATAAACTGGTAACAACAACTTGCTTGGGCAGCCCCTCCTTAAGGGAGTTAACGGCTGCTCAAGGTTGGAGCATCTGTCAGAGGGCGAAGGTGGACACTAGGGCAAATGATTCCCTAACAAATACAGTATATCCAGTTATCCAAAACATCTTCAATGGTACCACAACAAATAAAGCATTCTGATACATATACTGTACACTTATTTTTATTATTACATGTTACTTGTTAGACGCTTTTATCCAAAGCGACTTCCATACTCAATACTGTGGGTAATCCCCACAGGAGCAATTTGGGGTAAAGTGTCTCAGGGACACAACGACATGCTGACTGCAGTGGGGTTTGAACCTGTGCTCCCCTGATCCGAACACCAACACACTAGTCCACACGCTATATATTATAGATATTTGTTGCATATCTTGGTATTGATTGTGTTAACAAAAATAGTTTACAAGACTATGGAGCTATTTTGATTTCCTAAACTTCAATTAAGACGAACATTTCATTGATAATGGAAAGAAAGTCTCCCAAAATAAATATCTATATTAGACCGTATAAGAAGTAGAACATATAGCAAATCATTTCACTAGGGAAAAACATGTTGTGACTTTCAGTCTCATTGTATCCTCAGTTTGCTCCCTTTCTTCACAATTACTTTCATTAAGATTTGGAAAATATTTGTGAATGAACCTATTTGGTTTCTCATAATAATATCTTAACAATTCACACAATATGTTAGCAGTGTATTCACAGCCCTGCACAATAAGAGCAGGAAAAAACTACAATAAATAATAAATATATCATTTTAAATAAATAAAATATTACTGTACGATCTGATAACAGCGTGTTATAGTTTTTATTTTATTTTTAATGGATAAATGAAATCGGGGAAGAGCTGACTTCAGGTGGGCTGTGGCTCAGGAGGAAGATGGTCATATACCATCAAAGATATACTGGTTTAATTCCCAGCCCCTTCTGTCAATGTGTCCATGGGCAAAACGTAACCCCAAATTGGCCAACAGATTCAATGCTTTATTGTCAAGTGCACATTAGGTACAGTGTAGATATGGCAATGAAAAACTTAGGTCACAGGCTCCTCCAACCGTGCAACATATATATAGGACATAGAACAATGTGTGAGTGTATATGAATTTGGGTTTCCCCGAGCAGGTGACACCTTGTATCTGTGTGAATGGGTGAATGCTGACTTGTAAATGTAGAAGGGCAGAGAGCGTGAAAGCGCTATATAGATACCATCACCTAATTTCCATTCAACATTACCATCACTTCAGTCACATGCTTTCATCACATGGCGATGTTGATGTATAGTGGTGTATTATGATTTACATTTTTATGCTATGACTTTTGTATTTAGTTTTTGTCTTTGCTTTTTTGTCTCAGCCCTTTGAGGCATTTCTTGTGATTTGGGGCTATAATACATTTTGATTTGTTTTGATTTACCATGATGTTCTGGGTGTGTGTCCAGGTGGTGGCAGTGGATCAGCTGGTTGACGGGCTCAGTTCCACGGCTCAGCTCAACATCTCCGTCCTCGACTACAACGACAACGCCCCGCAGTTCCCGATCATCCCCGACCCCCTGCAGGTCCCGGAGGGCGACTACTCCGAGAAAACCCCTGGAGAAATCCTCACGATCGTGCCCACAGACGCCGACCTCGGCCCCAACGGAGAAGTCGCCCTCTCCCTCACCTCCCCTCACCCACTGTTCAGATTCAGAGAGGTGAGGCCATGAGAGAGAGGATTGGGGAAATATTGTTATGTCAGCGCTCAGGTTCTAATATCATATGTGGTGTTCCACAGAGGTGGAAGAAGTACTCAGAACTTGTACTAGTAAAAGTAGAAGTACTCAGATCTTGTACTTGACTAAAAGTAGAAGTACTCAGATCTTGTACTTGAGTAAAAGTAGAAGTACCAGAGTGTAGGAATACTCTGTTACGGTAAAAGTCCTGCATTCAAAATGTTACTCAAGTGAAAGTAGGAAAGTATTCTCATCAAAATATAGTGAAAGACAGTGAAAGTAGTCGTTGTGCAGATTGGTCCATTTCAGAATAATATATATGATATGTTTTATAATGATTGATCATGAAAGTGTTCTCAAAGCTGGTGAAGGTGCAGCTAGTCTGAAGTACTTTGTAGACTGCAGGGTAGCTGGTGGATTTACTCCAGGTGGAACTAAAGTCTGATTCAACACTTGATTAGATTTCACATCATTCATCCAGATCTGTGAAGTAATTAAAGTATTAAATACATGTAGTGGAGGAAAAGTACACCTCTGAACTGTAGTGGAGTAGAAGAACAAAGTAGCAGAAAATGCAGTACCTCAAAATTGTACTGAAGTACAGTACTTGAGTAAATATACTTAGTTACTTCCCTCTTCTGTTGTTTCAGGACGGGATGCTGCTGGCTGTCGGACCTCTGGATCGGGAGAGCAAGGAAACATATGAGCTGGTGGTGAAGGCCTCAGATAACGGCAGCCCACAGAGAGAGGTAGGAGACGAAGAGACGAAGGAGAGAGAACATTTCATTTCATTTGTTGTAAGAAATGAATGTTCTTCTGCCTCCTCCTGTGCTTCTCATGGCATTTGCAAAACTCTTGCATCCGAATGAAAACAACAAATAAGGGACACGTTCTGATGTGTGCTTAAAATCAAATATGATATAATATATTTTGAACAAAGTTGCTAACTGTCGTTTTAATCAGGTCTAGTATGGCACCTGGCAAAGAAGAGGAACTATAAATATATATAATCGATATCATCTAAATTGTAATCGATTATACCAAACACAAAGACTATTTAAAGATTGAGATATAACAATCCTAACCTCCTTTACTGACTTCTGTGCACCAGAACATCACCACCATCAGAGTGAGCCTCGTGGACGTCAACGACAACAGACCTGAGTTCAGCTCCAGCAGCTTCGCCAGCAGCGTCCTGCTCAAAGACGCCGAGGAGGGCAAGCTGCTGCTGACGCTGTCCGCCTCCGACAGAGACCAAGGGAACAACTCGCTCATCAGATACAGGTCAGACCAGCTGACTCACTCTGCTTTAATACAAGGTCTGCTTTGAAATGTCAAGAACTCATGATGAGTGTTTTCATCTCGGTGCAATTCACGTCTATAAAATACGATACGATAACACTTTAATGGTTCAGATCAAGTCTGAAATGCTCCTTGCATCTCAGCAGCTCCATGTGTAACATCAACAGACAAATATCAAGACACAATACATGAAAACAAACAACACACATTGAACATAACATCACGATCAGTGAGAGAAAAGCTGCTCAAAGAGCCTTCAGCGTGCATCTGATCTGGGATCAGCTCTGTGTTTACTGAGAGGATGGACTGGAGCACAAAGGATGCTTCAGTCTGACTTTAGTGATCTCCATTAGATGGTAGCAGTTCATGTTCTCTGCTCAGAACATGCTTTGGGTCCCAGGTGACCTGAAAATGTTTCTGCTTGAACTCCTGTTTCTAAGAACTGATCATTTATGAGCAGTGTTGGGTGCAACGCGTTACAAAAGTAACGGAGTTACAGTAATATATTACTTTTTGCTGTAACGAAGTAATGTAACGCATTACTAATGAAATGTGGGTAATATATTACCCGTTGCAATGCTTAGTGACACAGTTACAACACATTTCAACCCGAAGAAATTAAATGGTGTTTTGTTTTTTAAGAATGTACTAACATAGCGAGACATTCCGACACCAGAGACACATTGTGCGGGTAGATTAGTAAACCTGGTGTGTTTACCTTTCAGGCTTCGCGTCGGGATCTTCAGGGCAGTTGAATGTTATGCACCCTCTATTCAAAAAAGAGAACGGAGCGAAAAATACAAACAACAAATTGTGTCAGGTGCGCGTGACCTGCTCCGCTGCGCGTGCATCATTTCCAAAGTGCTTCCACAGCAGGGACACACATCTGTGGATAATAATTTATACGAAAATGGTTAAAGCAACTGTCACTAAACGCCAGCAACACTGCATCTACTGCAGACAGTAGCAGCGAGTCAGATGGGGACATCACGTTGTGGACACTAGCTTACTCCCGCCTGACTCGCCGCCCTCGCCCCCGGAGCAGCAGTCTTCGTCGCCCGAAACTACGCCGCCCCTCTGCGGCCCGCAGGTGCCAGGATACCACGGCAAACAGAGCCTGCCAGGTATATCTAAACAAGGACCCGCCTGTACAGTGGGGTTAGGCGGTCATTTTGCAGCTCGTGGTATAAAAATAGACAATGGAATATTCATGTGAAAATAGTGCCATATTCTGCCATGCCTGTAGAAATGTTGGGTCAAACATAATGCATACAATAGCACAGATGCCTTCACCACGAATGGCTACAGAAAGATCTCATATCCCAAGCTTATCAACAAGCTGATGTTTAATACATGGTTTTAATAATACTTTTGCTTTTCAATGTTTGACATTTCAAACCATGAGCTGGTTCAAATAATATTTGCCTTGATTTGCAATATGTTCTCATTTGTTTTATCAGTACAGCTTTGAAGCTGTTGTGCTTTTCTTTGCCATAGTCCACTTTGGACTATATGAAATATTTCAGGATTGCACTTTTAACTCACTTGAAATGTTCTCACTTGCTTGGTTTCAAAACATAACAAATGCCATAATCTGTTCATTGGGGACCATCAATGCTATTTTTCATTGCTGTTGCCGGGCAACACTATTGCTCATGTAAACCTACTACTGCTGCGCCGCCTGTAATCTCAGAGGCACCCTGAGTCATTTTGTTCTGGAACCGGGCCTGTACACGGCCATATACTAAACAAACTACAGAGCCCATTTCGTGTCCTGTTAGTGTTTACTTCCTGTCTGCCTTCTTCTGGTGATTTATCTGACGTCCAGCGCTCCGTCTTTTAACCTCTTTTCCTTTCTCTTTCTTGATCCTCCTTAGCAACCTTCATCATAGTCCTTGACAGTGGTCTGTACTGCTGTATTAACAACGTGTCACATGTTAAGAAGTTACAATCAGAATCGAGTATTCAACTCAGCTGTGTAATAAAATGTGTTAGTAGCCTTAAGGGCCTACACAGTTGTTATGCTATACCACATTGCCCTTCACTGGATGTATAATGAGCTGCACTAAACTACATTTTAGCATTTAAAATACCTAGCCATTCTTTTGCGGTTATTTTGGTGAAAGTAACTCAAAAGTAACTATAGTAGTGTAACTCATTACATTTCAGAGACAGTAATATTGTAATGTAACTTATTACTTTCAAAAGACAGTAATAAGTCATATGTAATATATTACATTTGGAAGTAACTTGCCCAACACTGTTTATGAGTTAATTGCCACAAAGCTGTTCTCAAGCTCTTGACCAGTGTGTCTGTGTAATCTCTCTTTGCTGGTTCTCTGTTGTAGTTTCTCAGAGGGAAGTTCTCCATATCTGGCGCTGAACAGTGAGACAGGGGCCGTGACCTTGACCTTGACCTCTGACCTTGCTAATGTGACGGAGGACACCACGCTGGTGCTGAAGGCCATGGCGACAGACCAGGGCCGACCCCCGCTGAACTCCACCGGTTAGTGTGATGTCATCATGTGACTCAACCTCCACTTTCCACAACTCTGCAGAACTGAAGTAGCTTTTATTTTTATTTCAAGTCGACTCACTTTTAAGTTCTGGTTTGAGCTTCAACGTCAGGCGTTTATTTATTATTTCATCTTTAATATAAGTTTAAAATGGGGGGAGGAAGTGTTAAGAAGTCGCAATAATATTTATATATATATTAATGTATTATATTTGTAACAATAGTTCAGGGGTGTCAAACTCAAGGGCCGTAATATCATATGTTTATTAAATGGTTACATGTCGCTTTACAAGAAGCACATTACCCATAGACTACATGTCCCACAATGCATCTCAAATGTTGACTGAAGAGAATTGCAATTATTTTCCCTAGACTTCTGCTTTCAGACGTAGTTAATTATGATGTTATTATTACCCTCTATCCGATAATAATCCAATGCAGAGGCAATCATGTAATATAATACATTATTTTATATATATTATATATGTATATATTATATAGTCTTAAAGTTACAACCGGCCCTTTGAGTGCAACCATAATGCGAATGTGGCCCTCGATGACATTGAGTTTGACCCCCCTGTATTAGACTGTAATGAACAATGTACAGCTGTCAGGTTTTTAATAACAAACATGATAAGCAGGACAGAGGTTTCATTTAACAGGAATGACTGATTATGGAGCTACTAAAGAAGTCGTACTTTTTTTAGTAATTTATTTAGAATTTTTCTTTTATTGACAATAAAGCAAAGACACTGACAGTCATACATTTGAATTAAAAATGATTTATTGATTCGCCTAAAATCTGTTTGATTCTAATGAAGCCGCTCGTGTTTTGGGATTTTAACGAATATTTGTGTCGTATTTTCTTGCATGAGAAGCTAGCAGCTAGTTGATTGTTACGCTAACTAACTTCTGTCTTTGTGTGTTGTTGCAGCCGATGTGGTGGTGAACCTGAGGGTCGCCAGCCTGTCGGAGGGTGTGGCCTTCCTCATCTCCTCCTACAACTTCAGCCTCCAGGAGAACCAGCCGGCGGGGGGGGAGGTGGGGAGGGTCTCCGCCGCCTCAGGAAGTCCCATTTACGACGTGATTTACTCACTGAAGACACACACAGACCTGTTCTCTGTGGACGCCAGCGGAGCCATCCTGAGCCGAACACAGCTGGACCGAGAGGAGCAGGACTGGTACATCCTGGACGTGGAGGCAGTGGACACACGCTCCCCCCCCACGTCTGCCATTGCAATGGTACGGTCCGTTTTGTCACCTGTGCTGAATATTCAGGTTCACTCAGGAAACCATAACCTGCAGTACATTTTATACAGTTCATATTAACTCTTATACGCTATACTCCTTTGCAGTTGAGAAATGTAACCGAATACATTTACTCACGTACAGTGTTAAAGTACACATTACATTACATTTAGCTGGCGCTTTTATCTATAGTCTCTTACAATAAGTGCAATAAACCATAAGGATACAAACTAATCAGCGCTGACATATTTACTTCAAACAAGCCAGACCATTGCTAAGTGTTGGTGCATTAGTGAAACTCTTAAGTGCTTTCTTTTCACATTTAAGTACTATTTAATGTGATGCCACCACTCTTCTACTTCACTGATTCTCAAATGACATTATTTTAACTTTTTATTATAATAATTAGACATTAGTTTTTGCATTTGATGAGCTTATGAAACATGATTTTGTTATAAATGAATGAGTACAGCAGTAACAGTTTGTCCATCAAGCAATTAGGGAATTGATGGGAAATTAATCGTATTTGTAAAAACCTGATTCCAGCTTCACAAATATGAAGACAATAGTAATAATTGAGGGTTAATGTTGAGTTTTGGACGAAACCAACAGCTGAAGGTGTCGCTTTGGGCTCTGGGTAAATCTGAAGGAAATGTCGCCATTTAACCGCTGACACAAAGTAAATAATCCACCGATTATCTGAGAAAATAATCCCTTTTGTGATCGCTTACTCTACCCACGCATGTACTACTTTTAATCGCATGAATCAAAATGTGATGCAAAGTCATACAAATATTTATTTTATATATACAGAAATATATTTTTATAAAGGTGGATGAAACCCTCAAAGTTGAAACGTGTTCACAGAGTTGACTAACCAATTCTAACGAGTATCCAAGTGGTAAAAGTACTAATTTACTTAAAAGTGGTTGTAGGTAATTCACTTCAGAAACACTTGTTATATTCCATGGAATGCTCTTAACATCCTGATAGCAATGAATACATTAAATGCTTTGACAATAAATACTTAAAAAAAGTCATCTGTGGAAGCCGTGGCGCTGTAAAAAGCACGACCAATCATCTGAGCCGGCTAAAGTAACTGGATGGCCTACCTGCCTGTCAGCCTTCCATCTGGGCACACACTTATCTCGTACCCTCATTGGTCATGTGCGCGTTCGTGTGTGTTGGAGGAGGAGCTCTGTGAGGAAGTCTGAAGGAAGGGGCAGATTCTTTTCAGTTGCGTACTTTCAAATTCTAGCGCACTCGAGCCGGTTTCTCCATTAGGCGCATTCACACTGCGGTACTTTTCCCACAAAGGTTCATGCGAACTTAGTTCATGAGAACTCTTTTATCGCGTTCACACCAAAAAGAGCCGGTACTAAAAATGGTTCATGTGAACCTTTTTACCCGCTCGAAAGTCCCTGCTAGAGAGCAGGGACTTTCAAGCGGCTCTTTTGTGAGAAAAGAGCTATATTTCTGATTGGCTGGGCGGATTGCAAACCACGCCCCGTAAAACTCCCAAAAAGTTTTGTGAAGCCGCCATTTTATTATCCTCGTATTAGCATTAGCATTAGCATTAGCCCAGCGCAGAAACGCAGAGAGACTAACTTATGGCAACACAAAATAAAACATGGGAGCGGTGGAGATGAGGAGGTGTCGGCGTTCTGGCGATTTACTCGGAAGGCTTCAGTAGAAGCTGCTGGGAGTCCCAGCAGCTTCTACTGAAGCCTTCCCCAACTCCGGGGACTTCCGGCCGGGGACTGTGGGCGGCAGTATCCGCCGTGAAGTTGTTTGTAGCCTGCCAGTAAACCCAAAGCAGAAGAAGAAGAAGTGACGTCAGCGGCTTCATTTGCCTAATCCTCCCCCAGGGACTTTTTCCGGTGTGAACGCGATCTGTACTTAGTTCGCATGAACCTTTGTGGGAAAAGTACCGCAGTGTGAATGCGCCTATTCTTACCTACCATAACTTTAACAAAAGTATGTAGGAAAAAACAGGAAAATGTACTTAAAGTGATAACTGTATAAATAAATATCTGTGAAGATCTCCGGTGTTTGTCAACGGCTTCTAAAAGAACAAGAAATCTTCTAACATTTTAAATTTCTTGTCAGTATCTTCAGTATTTTGACAGGTTGTGCTCTCTTCCAGGTCAGAGTGGAGGTGGAGGATGTGAACGAGGCTCCACAGTTCTCCTCTGAGGTTTATAAAGCCTCTGTGTTCAGCATCGCCCCGTATAAAACCCCCGTCGTCTACGTCAAGGTAAACACACCCAGCTGCTGTTCGGAAAACCGGTTCTTCACAGGAGGAAGCGCTCGCTGTAATAAACCGTCAGAGAGCCAGATAAGAGGCTTCATGTTTCTCCTCGGTGATGACCTTTGAACCGAAACACGGCAGGCTGTAAACTCAGAGAGGTTAATAAGCAAAGACGATGTTTTTATTATTTTGTTTTATTGGCCCGATACACATTGTTGCATTTCCGTCCTGTTCACTTCTCAACACGTCCTTTACCTTAAACGTGTTGTCCTTCGAGATTACAGAAAACAAAGTGCAGTCATTAACACACAAACAATCAGGCTGTTGTGTTTTACTATAAGTAGTACTACTACAACGTGTGTATATAAATATATATCTATCTATATATATATATATATATACTGTATATATGACATCTCCTCAAAACATCATTGGTTTCATATTTCATTAAATAATATGGTTACATGATATTTACTTAACTTTAGAAATGTTTTTTCCAACCACATTTCCATCTATTTGATATTGTAAATTCACTTTTGAATACCATATATTGGTCCTGATTCTATACTTTTTCCAGCCACTTGTTGACCTTAGGACATAAACAGTTACATGGAATAGTATGCCATAAAAAGGTCATAAAGTAGAAAAACACTTTGGTCCTGTAGAAGTTGTTTTAAACCTGTCCAACGTGTCATCACTTCATCATTTTACTCAGAATAAGCTTATATAAAACTACAGTAATTCAAATCTAGAGTCTCTGTCTCCCACAACAGTGCTACATACTATACAGTATACTTGAGACTTAAGAATACCTTAACAAGTTCAAGAAGAAATAGATAAATAACAAAAGATAGTGCAAGTAAAATGTTGAAATATATCAAATAAGATAAGACTTTATTCATCCCGAAATAAATTCTTGTGCCAGATTTAAATAAGATACAATAAACATCATAATAATAGGAATCATAATAATACAACTGTACACTAACAGTGCAGTAAAGAGAGCAGATTAAAGAACAAACTACAAGAAACAAAGATGGACGTGTTATGAAAGTGGAGTGAGCAGCGGTACAGTTTTTACATTATGTCTAAATATTCATTTATTTTCTCTTCAATCCGAGGTGTTTTATTCCACTTTCAGTATTTCATTTATCATTCAGTTCTGAATTAATGTAAAAACTGCGGTACAGGTTTTACATTAATTCACAACTGAATGATAAATGAAATAAAGTGGAATGAAACACCGCGGATTGAAGAGATAATGAATTGGTATTGTTAGAGCCACAAAGTTATTATTTCGATTCATAATTTGATAAATGATTTAATGATGGAAAATGATTTATGTTTTGATGAAATGATTGTTAATTTTATATCGTAAATACGATCTGTTTCCGTGTACCTTCGGGTGTGTATTTAATTGAGGACAGCCGGCGTGCTCGGAGACCAAGAGCGGAACAGTTTTTCGACCGCAAATTGCAGACAGAGATTGGTGTTGCAAATTGGACTGCAAACAAAGTATAGTTTAGTTTATATAGGAAAGTATATCGCCGAAATATTATGTAAGATTTGTTATTTTGAGACTATTTAAGTCAATACTTTTTTGTTAATAAATTACATTATTTTGACTGAAAACCTTCGGCGGCTTATTGTTTTGGATTGCGTGTGGTCAACCCGGCTCTGTAGTGGCAAGAGGAAACCTTTGATGCCATTACAGGTATTCAGGGTAGTGGAGTCTCTTCTGATGCAGTGTGTGCTGTCTCCCCAGGCGACGGACCCTGATTTGGGGGAGGGGGCTCAGCTGGTCTACAGTCTGACAGAGGACTCTCAGTTCTTCGCCGTGGACCCATCCTCCGGCCTGCTGTTCGTCGTCTCAGCTCAGAGTCTCTCCGGACTGAACACCGTGGAGCTGAAGGCCTCCGACCCGCGAGGGCTCAGCGCCACAACCAGGGTGGAGGTGATGTGATATAACAGAATACAGCTTGATTACAGCAGCCATCGCACACCTTAGATTAGATTACTTTAGTGTCATTACATAATGCAAGTAGTGAGTGTAACGAAATTAAGAGGGTGTAACCAGAGTGCAAACAGTCAGTTATATACACATCTATCAGCAGTCAAAATAAATACACTATACAGATATACAAGTAAAGGTAGATGTAAAATATACAAATACAAATCAATACACTGAGGCGTATAGTACATGAATAAAAGTTACAGTGCCGTGTGAGATAAGAATATATGAATTAAAAGCAGCGGTTAGTGCTAGTGCTTATAAATGTTTTTAGACGTGACGGAGCAGGTTGGACTTTTATTAGATATGTGAGTTTTATAACGTGTGTCATAATGCATCCCTTGTCTTTGATCTACAAACCAAATCTACCTACAGGTACACATAAATCACCTGAACCTGAACCATTAGAAAGGGACTCAAATGCAAATCAGAAATGTAGTTTATTCTAGGATTTTCAGATACATTGAATTTGCTGTTGTGTAAAATGGTGCATTCATAAACTCAGAAAGAAGAATTGAAATACAAAAGCTAATATTTATTTATTAGAAAATGTAGGAACAGAGGTAGAGTGCAGATTAAAGTAGAAATGTACACATTATATAAAAAGAGAAACGTTTGTACAAACAAAAACTTCCTGAAAGTAGGAAATGTTATATAACTATAATAACTTTTAAAAAGGTTGTATACAAATGTGGAAAGACACATGCAGCTACTAAACGAATATGTTTAACTGTTGTGAAAAATACATGTAAAGTATATCTGAACAAAAATAAAGACAATTCCAAACAGGCGTGATGATAATAATCTAAGACTTTAGGAAGCAATGATGAAAGCCGTTTCCAAACAAATGATGTCCCGTTAGACAATAATCACTAATATTTATAAAGATTTCTTCTGCATGGAAACACCTGAGTTTTACTTCGAACAAACCTTTAAAATCTCTTCATCTTAAATTAACCACAGACATTATTCCAGGCAGGTGAAAAAAGAATAAATGATAAAGCTAAAAACAGGCCTTCTTCCTGCTCTAATCCATATCTAACTGATGTCATGTAAGTTAAAACCACTCTCTGCTGCCCCCAGGTGGAGGTGCGGGGCGGTGCGAGCAGCGGAGACATCGTCGTGATCTCCATCAACCAGCCGGCCAACATCGTGGAGAAGAAGGTCCCAGAGCTGGAGAAGTGAGTGGAGTTTCTCTCAGGGTGGAGATCATGTTGAGATGTGTTGGGAAAATACTGAAAGTCCTCTTCCAACATGAGAGCAACATGATAACAAAGGTATCCCAACTGTAGCTGTGAACATGACAGGATGTGTGATTACCTAGAAGAGCATCAGGACTGTTTGAGGCAGATGATAGCTATGTGATTAACATGATGATTCAGCCTCTATGGAGAGAGACATCAAGCATGCTCATTTCTGACGTGGAGCTAATCTGAAGTAAACATTGAATACTGCTTTCTATTCCTCCATCTTGTGACTGTGTGAGGATTTTGAGAAAATCTGAATTTTTTGAAAAACTCCGAATTTAGAGATTTAGAGAAAAGTCAGAATTTAGAGAGCAGCTGCGACATGCAGCAACACACACGGAGGAGATGACGGAGAGAACTCGCTCCGAGGTGTGGTTAAACTTTACCCGTCTCGATGCTCGTTGCCTAAAGTGCAATAAAAGTTTAGAAAGCAATGTTAGTTTTGTTCACAATTTGTTTAGTTAGTTTACCTTATTTCTTTCTCCAAAAGAACCGATAAGAGTACCGTTAAAAGACCGGACCGATAAGCGGTATCGATAAAAGTAGTAGTACCGTTAAAACCTTAACGATACCCATCCCTAGTGATGACTACTTTCATTCTGGAGAGGATCACAAATACATGGATCCTGAGATTGAAGCTCAAGCCGGGGATCAGTGATATGTTTTCTCCATGTTATTAACATGTGTCTCCTGCAGGTCTCTGGGTGCAGCTCTGGGCCTCACCGTGAACATCCTGGAGGTGTGGAGCTCCAACGGAGGATCGTCCAGAGCTAGAGCCTCCGTCAGGACTCTGATCAGCTTCATCTCTGAGGACGGAGGGAAGCTGGTTCCCTCGGAGGACGTCACACAGTAAGAGCTGCTGCTTGATGTGTGATATTGACCTTAACATGCAGAGATTTACATACAAGTGGTTACAAAGCAGCCTGAATCAGACTGAAGATGTCATACCGTAGCTTACAGGTGTGGAACATTACAGATAACATTTACTAAAGGACACATTCGAGGTACTTTTCTCTAATGCCGTTCTACGTAAAAGAAAAATATTCTACTTTATTGCATTTATTTGATACATAGTTACAGTATACAATTCAGATTTTGCCATATGATGAGCTGGTAAAATATGATACTCTGTCATAAATGAGATAAGAACCGTTTATCAGCTGAAAGGATTAGTACATTTAGAGAGAAATGGCCTATTTGGATCATCTAGTAGTCATTTTTAGGAAAAAATGTTAAAATAAAAGTCACGGTTCCAGCTTTTTAATTAAACATGTCCTGCTTTTTATTTTGAATTTGTTTTTATAAATGTTATGTTTTGGTAATCATTTTGGGGTTCGGACACAACTTCTCAAATGGGGGTACGTTGGGGTTCTGCAGGGGGTACGTGAGATTAAAAAAAAAGGTTAATTAAAAAAACACAATGCATGATTACAAAATAATAGAAAACACAATTTTATATTAAATATTCCTAGAACCACCAAGGGGGTCCTCATTTAAACATGTCCAATGTGTGAATTGTACTTGATAGGTTTCCATAATATATCATTTTGTTCGTTGGTTTGTTAAACATATATCATTTCAATTAACAAAGGCGTTATGTTCTTTTCTTTCATCCATAAAGATGAAAATATCCTTAGTTTGTTGTAATTCACGCATGAAGGAGTTAATAACTCACACACTGATGGAACATCACTATATTGGAATTATTTATAGGCTTTTTTCTATTAAAAAAGGTTCGGGGTCGGTCAGGGGGCACTTGGCTGAGAAAATGTTTCAAAGGGGGTCCATTACTGAAAGAACTTTGAGAAGCACTGAGTTAGAAGATATGTGTGCTACCTCTAACACCCCCCCCCCCCCCCCCCCACAGGAAGCTGCAGAGCGAGGCGGCGGCTGTGAGGGCGGAGCTGGTCAAAGTGTTCGGGGAGGGGCTGAACTTCGAGGTGGAGATAGAACCTGAAGGTCCCGCCTCCAGCCAGCCGGCAATCATCGCTCTGGGCGTCCTGCTGGCGCTGAGCATGCTGGGATTGATCGTTGCTGTGGCCTTGATCATCAGGTGAGAGAAGAGAGGTCGTCATTAAAGCATGTCGGTATCATCTGTACCCCGTGGAGAGAGAAATGACACAATGCAGGTTTAATACGAGTCATTTTTTTACGTTAGATGGGGTCGATCTCAGAATTCTGACGAATTTCTGTCTGCGGTAAATTATTAGATTGTTGAAAATATTCTCAATAAACTTACATTTATTTTATTTATCGCATGATGTCAAAGTTCTGCATCCATTTTTCAAACATGCATTAAAACCCCCCTTCCTGCTTTCCTCTAGGAGCTCTTTATGTTCACACTGTTAGACTTTAATGCCCCAGGGTTTGTCCCTTCGTCCCAGACAAAACCTCTTCAACTCAACACGTTTTACTGTTCGCAAAAAAAGGACTTCAAAAACAAGAAGAGATCTCCTTTCAGTGATCAACGATGCTTATTTAAAATCAACACTTGTACCCTAAACCCTTCTTATTTGTATGTCATCAACCCTTTTCCTAAAGCTTAACACATACAGGGTTCGTACGGTCATTACAACACCTGGAAAGTCATGGAAATTCCAAATGCAAATTCCAGGCCCTGGAAAACAATATTTTTCCACAAGTTTAAAATTAAAGTTGCATCAAAATATAATTTATATTTATATATTTTATCTAATCGGCGAGATAGTGATATTATAATGATAATCAATACTGTATCGTATAGTAATGAAACGTAAAATGGCAGCTGTCGCAGTATTCCGCTGGTGAGAGATGTCTAAAGTGGCTTTAGCCCGTCGGAGCTACTATTTGATATAAGGCTGCCAAGACGCCAGGGAGGTGCAGTTTCAACAATGTATGGCTTCTAAAGGATAAGTAGCAAAGTGGCTATCAAAAGACATTGACCCAAGACGTGCTAAATGCAAACTGTGTAGTAAAATATTTCGAATATGGGCGAGGCAGCGCTTGCTAGCTAAATGAAAGTCATTATTTGGGTCATGGAGAATTAGGTAAAGGTCATGGAAAAGCCATTGAAAACCATTGGTGAAAAAGTGAACCCTGATAATAACTCAGGCATGTTTAATGTTTAAATATCAGCGTCTCAATGCGTGAATCCTCCCAGGACTCAGGATGAATGAAGGTAGAAGTGTCCGTTAGGGCTGCTCGATTACGGCAACAATCATCTCGATTATTTGGGTCAATAATTGTAATTGCGATTATTCATTGACTTTGAAAACATCCATTTATTGGAGAAAGAAAATGTGAACAGTATGTTTTAACAGTTGATTACACTGAACTTTAAGTTTAATTCAACTATAACAATTAACGTTTTATTTCGATGACGTTGTTTTTGTAATCGTTGCAAGCGATAATCGTAATCGCGATTTAAAATACGATTAATTGAGCAGCCCTAGTGTCCGTCACATTTCAAAATGACGACGTGTTTCCTCTCTCAGGTTCAAGAGGAGTCAGAAACACGAGCAGGATTCAGACAAGGAGAGCTTTGACATCGGGCGAAACGCTGAAGGTTACACGTGAGTCCTCCACAAACTCCTCATGGTCTTCCTCACTCTTCCTCTCAGCGTCCGTCTGAAGACTTCTAATGAAATCTGTTTGTTACAGGAACAAGTCTCTGAACGGGGCGGAAGCGTCTGAACAGGTACGACGTATAACTACCACATTATAACTGAGTGAATGTAAAATGTATGCCGTTTAAAATCTCAAATTAGATCTATTGTCCATCTATATTTTGATATTATTTAATGGAAACCGTCCATAATCGAAGAGTCATTCGAAGTCAATCAGATACTTATTTCACTTCAGGGTGATAGCAGGAGACCCCATCTAGTCATCAGAGAAAAGCAGGACAATCTGATGTAGAATTTCAAAATAAAAGACCTTTGAAGTCTCATATATGAGCTATCATCCCTCTGTTTTTAGATAAGAATAAAACAAAAACTATCCAGTATCAAAAATTTAATTCACTTCAGGGTGATGGCAGGACACCCCATCTAATCACTCGGAGAGAATCTGGACAATCTGATGTACAGTTTCAAAATAAAAGACCTTTGACGTCTCATATGAGCTATCGTCCTTCTGTTTGTATCCAACAGTTCAAATGTTCAAATTACATTGAACCAGAATTGTCCCCCTTTTTTCTTTAACAGTGAAGACAATTGGATATGTTAATGATATATTTACCGCAAAACTCAATGTCCCCGGTTTTAATTTTGAAAATCTGGTCACCTTAGGCTAAGGTGGGGCTAAGCCATTTCTTGGGATGGCTGTAGCCTACCCCAGCCATACCCTGGCGCCACCACTGGGGCTGAAACAGAGGGGATTATGGGATGCTGCAAAGATCTGTTTGGTGTTTGGAGCCAAACACTTCAGAGACATGTTTTGTATATATCTGAGACCTATGATATATTGATGAAGAACAGTATAGTAGGGGAACTTTAAAGTATTTGATTAAATGTCCTGTATTTGTTTCATTGACAGACGAGGGAACAGGAGAATGCAGCAGAAGACGGAGGGACGGACGGAGACAGTGTGAGGTTTAAAGCAAACGCACAGTGGAAGAACGAGGAGAGAGACGGAGAGGAAAGCAGAACGACTCTCTGATCAGAAAACAGCTGATTCACTCCTTCTGTACACTCTGCAGAGCGCCAACGACATCACGACTGATATTTAAATATATTTAAAGCCAGTCACTTTGTGTTAAAGATTAGAAACATTACAAACCATCTGCTTCCTAAATATTTAGACTTTTCGAGCCGTTTCAAAACACCTTGGTCCAAAGGCTGCTAATAGACGCTATCATTGATAAATGGATGCTTTAAACAGTGATCTCCATACTGAGCAAGTCCATGAAATGCTGCTGAAAGCTCTGGAAGAAGATAGTTATACATTTTTAGATCTTACATTTGTTATTGTAATGACGGACCAAATTAAATAACAGCTTTTTAAAGTGTCAAAAAGTGGCGCTCTCCAGACAAACACAAACATCACAGCAGCAGATTTGATTGAAATCGACTCGACGAGAATCAGCTGCAGTCGTGTTCAGATTGAGTTTTTATTTTTAAACAAATCCTCTGATCAGCCTGAGCGATACGAAACAAATCATAAATAAGCTTTATTCTGAAAGCAGGTCAAATGTTCCTCAATTCAGTTTGAAGTCGAGGGAAACTAAAGAAATACTGGACAGAAAGTCTCATCAGGACGTCTGTGTTTCTGTACAGAGACTCTTTATCATCAGCCGGTCGATTCATTCAATGAACTCGATTGTATTTTGTCGTAAACTAACCAAACATGTTTATAATTTAACACATTTCTGATGTTCAAATGTCACTCTTTATTTCCAGACAAACGTTTGATCTATCTTTGCACTTTATTCGCAAAAATGTAAATAATATTTCTGGAGCTCCGTAGTAACACTGGACCTTAAAACATCTGTATAATAAAACATTTTAAATTTCAAATTGTCTGCTTTTTTGCTGTTTTGATTCCAGACGAAATCTGTCCGACACCTCAGGAGGGGGAAGCAGGGAACCATCCAAGCTGTGTACAGTAAGGATGGGACGTTGTTGACCTCAACTGATGGAGTGTTAGGGCGTTGGAAGGAGCACTTTGAGGAACTCCTGAACCCGACAACTCCGTCCTCTATGTTAGAGGCAGAGCTGGAGTATGACGGGGGATCAACACCAATCTCCCGGGGGGAGGTCACTGACGTTGTTAAACAACTCCACAGTGGCAAAGCCCCGGGGGTGGATGAGATCCGCCCAGAAATGCTGAAGGCTCTGGGTGTTGAGGGACTGTCTTGGTTGACACGTCTCATCAACATTGCGTGGAAGTCGGAAACGGTACCGAAGGAGTGGCAGACCGGGGTGGTGGTTCCCCTTTTTAAAAAGGGGGATCAGAGGGTGTGTGCCAATTACAGAGGCATCACACTACTCAGCCTCCCCGGGAAAGTTTACTCTAAGGTACTCGAAAGGAGGGTCAGGCCGATTGTCGAACCTCAGATTGAGGAGGAACAATGCGGATTCCGTCCTGGTCGTGGAACGACGGATCAGCTTTTTACTCTCGCAAGGATCCTGGAGGGGGCTTGGGAGTACGCTTATCCGGTCTACATGTGTTTTGTGGACTTGGAGAAGGCGCATGACCGGGTTCCCAGGGAGTTACTGTGGGAGGTGCTGCGGGAGTATGGGGTGAGGGGGTCTCTACTCAGGGCCATCCAATCTCTGTACTCCCAAAGCGAGAGCTGTGTCCGGGTCCTCGGCAGTAAGTCGGACCCATTTCCGGTGAGGGTTGGCCTCCGCCAGGGCTGCGCTTTGTCACCAATCCTGTTTGTAATATACATGGATCGGATTTCGAGGCGTAGTCATGGGGGGGGGGGTCTGCAGTTCGGTGGGCTAAGGATTGCACCACTGCTTTTTGCAGATGATGTGGTTCTGATGGCTTCATCGGTCTGCGACCTTCAGCACTCACTGGATCGGTTCGCAACCGAGTGTGAAGCGGCTGGGATGAGGATCAGCACCTCCAAATCTGAGGCCATGGTTCTCAGCAGGAAACCGATGGATTGTCCACTCCAAGTAGGGAATGAGTCCTTACCCCAAGTGAAGGAGTTCAAGTATCTTGGGGTCTTGTTCTCGAGTGAGGGAACAATGGAGCGTGAGATGGGCCGGAGAATCGGAGCAGCGGGAGCGGTACTGCAGTCGCTTTACCGCACCGTTGTGACGAAAAGGGAGCTGAGCCAGAAGGCAAAGCTCTCTATCTACCGGGCCATTTTCGTTCCTACCCTCACCTATGGTCATGAAGGATGGGTCATGACCGAAAGAACGAGATCGCGGATACAAGCGGCCGAGATGGGTTTTCTCCGCAGGGTGGCTGGTGTCTCCCTTTGGGATAAGGTGAGAAGTTCGGTCATCCGGGAGGGACTCGGAGTTGAGCCGCTCCTCCTTCGCGTCGAAAGGAGCCAGTTGAGGTGGTTCGGGCACCTAGTTAGGATGCCACCTGGGCGCCTCCCTAGGGAGGTGTTCCAGGCACGTCCAGCTGGGAAGAGACCAAGGGGCAGACCTAGGACCAGGTGGAGGGATTATATCTCTTCGCTGGCCTGGGAGCGCCTTGGGATCCCCCAGTCAGAGCTGGTTGATGTCGCCAGGGAAAAGGAAGTTTGGGGCTCTCTGCTGGAACTGCTACCCCCGCGACCCGACCACGGATAAGCGGAAGAAGATGGATGGATGGATGATTCCAGACGTGTTTCTGCTTTTACATATTTTAATGTCTAGATGTAATGTAGAGAAAGTAATCAACTTAACCTAGAGCCAGTTAGAAGAAGTGCAACCCGCAAAGCCAACTCTTTGATCTTTGAGCGAATTTTCGTAACTAGTGACTCTCTTAAATACTCCTTCTTTCCGAGAACAATCAGAGAGTGGAACTTGCTACCAGAAGAAGCTGTCATCGCAGAAACTGTGGAGTGCTTCCGGCAAATTCCGGAGACATTTAGCGGGGATCATCCATCCCCCACTGAGCGTGATACCTCTGGGTTCTGCTCAGTATTAATCCAGATCCAGGTCCAGATCCAGAACTGAACATCAGCCATGAGTTTCTCTTAAAGTTCACCTTATTATACACACACACACACACACACACATTAGCCCCAGGTCCAGTGGACTGTATGTAATGTCAATGTGTAGGGGGGGGGGGTCCCACAGACCCGAACACCGTACAAGGGTTAAGTTTAGATTGAACACTGGGCAGATGATCAAACAGAGGAAACAAATGGGTTAAAAACATGTTTGAGTCAGAACTTGGAAGTCTTCCAGATTCTAAAGTTCATCTTTCCAATATATCTGCTGGTCATAAAAACAGATGACTGCATTTCTATCAATGATGAACTAGTGAAAGAGATTAGAGGGATTGAAAGAGAATTCTGACTTTGTGGAAGAGAGCCTCGACACCAGTGCATTGTGGGAGATCTCCAGCAACGCACAGTTAGAGGACCGTAAGAGGCAAACCGAGGGGAAATAAAAGGTGAGCTGCTTCTTGAAGTCTCCTGAGCTGCCATGTGTGTTCAGAGACTTTCAGAGACCCTGAGTCTCTGAGCTGCAACCACAGCTTCTGTTCGAGCTGCCTGCAGACATTCTGGGAACAAAGTAAGAACACAAACTGTCCCCTTCAAACTTTGATATATGAGCTTTTTCCTTTTTATCCCACGCTGTTGATTTTTTAAACGGATACATCTTATATGTTTATCTCCCAACAGATAGGCCTACCTGGCCAAAGTCATCGCCCTGAACTGAATACCAAAGTACATTTCCCTACCACAGCCATACCCTGGCGCCGCCACTGGGGCTGAAACAGAGGGGATTATGGGATGCTGCAAAGATCTGTTTGGTGTTTGGAGCCAAACACTTCAGAGACATGTTTTGTATATATCTGAGACCTATGATATATTGATGAAGAACAGTATAGTAGGGGACCTTTAAAGTATTTGATTAAATGTCCTGTATTTGTTTCATTGACAGACGAGGGAACAGGAGAATGCAGCAGAAGACGGAGGGACGGACGGAGACAGTGTGAGGTTTAAAGCAAACGCACAGTGGAAGAACGAGGAGAGAGACGGAGAGGAAAGCAGAACGACTCTCTGATCAGAAAACAGCTGATTCACTCCTTCTGTACAGTCTGCAGAGCGCCAACGACATCACGACTGATATTTAAATATATTTAAAGCCAGTCACTTTGTGTTAAAGATTAGAAACATTACAAGCCATCTGCTTCCTAAATATTTAGACTTTTCGAGCAGTTTCAAAACACCTTGGTCCAAAGGCTGCTAATAGATGCTATCATTGATAAATGGATGCTTTAAACAGTGATCTCCATACTGAGCAAGTCCATGAAATGCTGCTGAAAGCTCTGGAAGAAGATAGTTATACATTTTTAGATCTTACATTTATTATTGTAATGACCGACCAAATTAAATGACAGCTTTTTAAAGTGTCAAAAAGTGGCGCTCTCCAGACAAACACAAACATCACAGCAGCAGATTTGATTGAAATCGACTCGACGAGAATCAGCTGCAGTCGTGTTCAGATTGAGTTTTTATTCTTAAACAAATCCTCTGATCAGCCTGAGCGATACGAAACAAATCATAAATAAGCTTTATTCTGAAAGCAGGTCAAATGTTCCTCAATTCAGTTTGAAGTCGAGGGAAACTAAAGAAATACTGGACAGAAAGTCTCATCAGGACGTCTGTGTTTCTGTACAGAGACTCTTTATCATCAGCCGGTCGATTCATTCAATGAACTCGATTGTATTTTGTCGTAAACTAACCAAACATGTTTATAATTTAACACATTTCTGATGTTCAAATGTCACTCTTTATTTCCAGACAAACGTTTGATCTATCTTTGCACTTTATTCGCAAAAATGTAAATAATATTTCTGGAGCTCCGTAGTAACACTGGACCTTAAAACATCTGTATAATAAAACATTTTAAATTGTATCATTTCAAATTGTCTGCTTTTTTGCTGTTTTGATTCCAGACGTGTTTCTGATTTTACATATTTTAATGTAACACAAATCTAGATGTAATGTAGGGAAAGTAATCAACTGAACCTAGAGCCAGTTAGAAGAAGTGCAACCCGCAAAGCCAACTCTTTGATCTTTGAGCGAATTTTCGCAACTAGTGACTCTCTTAAATACTCCTTCTTTCCGAGAACAATCAGAGAGTGGAACTTGCTACCAGAAGAAGCTGTCATCGCAGAAACCGTGGAGTGCTTCCGGCAAATTCCGGAGACATTTAGCGGGGATCATCCATCCCCCACTGAGCGTGATACCTCTGGGTTCTGCTCAGTATTAATCCAGATCCAGATCCAGATCCAGAACTGAACATCAGCCATGAGTTTCTCTTAAAGTTCACCTATCATGCTATTTTTTATTTTTTATTATACACACACACACATTAGCCCCAGGTCCAGTGGACTGTATGTAATGTCAATGTTTAGGGGGGGGGGGGGGGGTCATTGAAAATGTGTTCGGATGTTCTTCACAGAAAATGAGCCAAGGCCATTGAGTGTGAGTTTGAAAAAAGAATTGATCAAATCATTGTTCTTTAGCTAAATAATGGAACGGGTCCCACAGACCCGAACACCGTACAAGGGTTAAGTTTAGATTGAACACTGGTCAGATGATCAAACGGAGGAAACAAATGGGTTAAAAACAGAACTTGGAAGTCTTCCAGATTCTAAAGTTCATCTTTCCAACATATCTGCTGGTCATAAAAACAGATGACTGCATTTCTATCAATGATGAACTAGTGAAAGAGATTAGAGGGATTGAAAGAGAATTCTGACTTTGTTGAAGAGAGCCTCGACACCAGTGCCCTGTGGGAGATCTCCAGCAACGCACAGTTAGAGGACCGTAAGAGGCAAACCGAGGGGAAGTAAAAGGTGAGCTGCTTCTTGAAGTCTCTTGAGCTGCCATGTGTGTTCAGAGACTTTCAGAGATCCTGAGTCTCTGAGCTGCAACCACAGCTTCTGTTCGAGCTGCCTGCAGACATTCCGGGAACAAAGTAAGATACTTTGATATATGAGCTTTTTCCTTTTTATCACGTTGTTGATGTTTTAAACGGATACATCTTATATGTTTAACTTCCAACAGATAGGCCTACCTGGACAAAGTCATCGTCCTGAACGGAATACCAAAGTACATTTCCCTCTGAAAGACATCCTGCCTCCATCTGCTGGTGAATAAATGACATTGTGTGGTGACCACTTTATAATGTCATAATTCAATCTAGGAACTACATGCTGGTATGGTTCCGCACGGACACATTAGTTGGTACCTCTTGTGTATATACTGTGTCCTCCTCCTTTTCTCTCTCTCTTGGCTACTCGGACTGCAAGCCAGCAACATGTCCTTTTCTGCTCCGCAATAAAGTTCACTTTTGCACTTCTATTGCACCGCCTCCGACTCCCTATCTCTCAGCACTACATTGGTGACCCCGACAACGTCTCGTGAAGTTTCCGGGACGGACCCGTACACGGCAGAAAAACACAGTTTTTCTTCTCGAAATGCCGGGGATGATTGGAGACGTCCGTGGCTGCCACCGGCACGCGGACTGAGGCTCGGTGCGCGCCCCGCGGAATGGCTGGGGACGTTGCTCGCCATTCCTGCATCGGCCTTCCGACTACAGGGAGACCATGCACGACCTGCTGGGTAGGGATGAACTCGATTGCTACCTCGTCCACGTCCAGGCTGAGCTAGCTATCGACGACTAGCAGCTAACCTCGTTGGCTGACGGCTACGGCTAGCAGCTACCGATGGCTGCCAGCTAACGGCCACAGCTAACGGCTAGCTGCTAACGGCTATAGACCTTTTGAGCTTTTTCCCCTGGTACCTGAGAGGAGGTTCGACCATGTCTGGTCGGCCTCGTGTGGATCCTCTCACGATTTCACCTACCTTTTTTTGGACCGTGGACAGTACGGCCCTTTTTGAGCTTTTTCTGGTGCCTGAGAGGAGGTTCGACCATGTCTGGTCGGCCTCGTGTGGACCCTCTCGCTTTTTCACCACCTCGACGGCGGCTTCGGACGACACCCGTGCTTTCATCGGCGCCTGGGTGGTGTGCTTCTGGACCCCGTCTCGCCTCGACAGTTTCGGACATCGCTCATGCCTTCGTCGGCCCGTGGGTGGCGCGCTTCGGGACCCTGTCTGGCCTCTTCCTTCGCCTCGGCGGTTTCGGACGTCGCCCATGCCTTCATCGGCCCGTGGGTGGCGTGCTCCGGGACCCTGCCTGGCCTCTCCTCTTACCGCGGCTCACGGTTCACCTCGACGGCGGCTTCGGACGGCGCCCCGTCTGGCCTCTCCCCTGTCCACGGCTCCTTCCTCCCGGGGATGCTGCTCCTGCCCCCCGGGGACCCGGCTCCTTCCTCCCGAGGACTTCGTGCCCCCCGCCGCTGCTGTGCCCTCGCCTGTGGCCGGGCAGCGCTCCTTCCTACTGGGGACCACCGGGTTATTCACGCCAGTCGCAGCTCAGCGACAAGCTTTCTCCGACTGGCGGGTGAGTTCTTCGTTCGCCACGACGCCTACTGCGGCCCCATTACGACGGCCCGTTCCGGCCAGTCCCCGGTGGGGATGCCCTCGCCCTCGTTAGGGCCCCTACCCTCTCCTGCGGCCCCTTTCCGACGGCCCGTTCCATGGCCCGGCCCTCACCTGCAACCCCGCCCTCCTCGGCCCCTATGGTGCTTCCTCCCAGACGCGGGGATTGTGCCATGTTTGAATTCTGGGGGGGCTTGTGTGGTGACCACCTTATAATGTCATAATTCAATCTAGGAACTACATGCTGGTATGGTGCCGCACGGACACATTAGTTGGTACCTCTTGTGTATATACTGTGTCCTCCTCCTTTTCTCTCTCTCTTGGCTACTCGGACCGCAAGCCAGCAACATGTCTCTTTCTGCTCCGCAATAAAGTTCACTTTTGCACTTCCATTGCACCGCCTCCGACTCCCTATCTCTCAGCACTACAATAGCAGCATTTCCTGATGTTGATAATTCACCCTGCGACGGAGGGCATCTTTCCAATATATCTGCTGGTCATAAAAACAGATGACTGCATTTATAACTATCAATGATTAACTAGTGAAAGAGATTAGAGGGATTGAAAGCGAATTCTGACTTTGTTCCTCTATATTGATGATCTGTCCAAGCGACTGAGAGCCTGTAATACTGGATGCATGCTTGGTAGTACTCTAGTGAACCATATTATGTATGCAGATGATCTTGTTGTGCTGAGTCCATCTAGCGCTGGTCTCCAGCAGCTTCTTGCTGTTTGCTCTGTGTATGGTGTGGAACATGACATCAAATACAACGCCAGTAAGAGTGCTGTCATGTTCTTTAGAACCAAAGAGGATAAATGTCTTAAATGTCCTGATTTTAAATTGTCTGATATTAATCTTAGTGTCTGTAATAAGTTAAAATATCTTGGACACTTTATTACAGAACAAATAACAGATGAAGATATTTATAGGCAATGCCGCATGATGTATGCACAAGCAAACATTCTCCTACGTAAGTTTGGTGCATGTACAGATGGAGTGAAGATGTCTCTGTTCAGAGCATATTGCACACCGCTCTATACGGCACGTCTGTGGTCAAACTACAGAAAAGAAAGTTTACGGAAACTTCAAGTAGCTTATAATGATGCCATGAGAATATTGCTGAAGAGACCTCGATGGTCTAGTGCAAGTGAAATGTTTGTGGCTGCAGGAGTCAATACTCTACAAGCTTTTTTAAGAAATCTTATGTATAAATGTATTTGCCGGCTTAATGACTCTGATAATGAAATGCTCTTGGCCTTATCGAACATAAGGTATAGCACTACACTCTACCAATCACAGCTGTGGAGACATTGGTATAGTTGTCTCTTTGTAGGACACTGATTTAAATTATTCTTAAACTATGAATTCTTTTTATGCTGTGTATGTAATTTATGATATGTAATGTCTTGTCTTTTATCTGGGCCCTGAGTCTGTAATAAAGTTTTCATTCATTCATTCATTTGTTGAAGAGAGCCTCGACACCAGTGCACTGTGGGAGATCTCCAGCAACGCACAGTTAGAGGACCGTAAGAGGCAACCCGAGGGGAAGTAAAAGGTGAGCTGCTTCTTGAAGTCTCCTGAGCTGCCATGTGTGTTCAGAGACTTTCAGAGATCCCGAGTCTCTGAGCTGCAACCACAGCTTCTGTTCGAGCTGCCTGCAGACATTCTGGGAACAAAGTAAGAACACAAACTGTCCCCTTCGAACTTTGATATATGAGCTTTTTCCTTTTTATCACGCTGTTGATTTTTTAAACGGATACATCTTATATGTTTATCTCCCAACAGATAGGCCTACCTGGCCAAAGTCATCGTCCTGAACTGAATACCAAAGTACATTTCCCTCTGAAAGACATCCTGCCTTCATCTGCTGGTGAATAAATGACATAGCAGCATTTCCTGATGTTGATAATTCACCCTGTGACGGAGGGCAGAGAAAACGAAAGAGGATTTTGACATTGTTGAAGAGCTGAGGCGCCATTACAGGGTGAGGGATCTCTGCTGCGAGACACGTTTGGAGTCTATTTGGGGAGAAGTGGAGAGACTTTGTGAGTTGGTGAGTCCTGCTATTGAAATAACTTTAATATCAAATGGCTGAGAAAACCGTTCTTCTTGAAAGTTACCTGAGCTGCCATGTATGCTCAGAGACTTTCAGAGATCCCGTGTCTCTGGGCTGCAACCACAGCTTCTGTTCGAGCTGCCTGCAGAAATTCTGGGAACAAAGTAAGAACAAAAACTGTCCCATTTGTAAAAGAAAATCTTCTAAAGATCTTCCCGTAGTGAACTTTAAAATGAAGGAGCTGGCTGACTCCTTTGCTGAGAGACAGAAAGCTGGATCATCTGAGACAGAGAAAGGAGAGAAGGAGGTGGAGGTGGTGTGTAGTAAACATCCAGAAGAGCCTAGATTGTTCTGTAAGGATGAACAGAGAGCTGTGTGTCCTGTCTGTGAGTTTTCTCTCCACCAGAGTCACAAGGTGGTTCCTGTAGACCAAGCAGTCAGTGAGCTGAAGGACCTGCTGAAATCTGACTTAGAGTCTCTGCAGGACAAGAGGGACACATACAAAGGAGTGGAGGAAACATACAAGGAAGTGATTCAAGTGTCCGAGAAGCAGCTGCTGTCCACAGAGAGGCAGATCAGAGCAGAGTTCATCAAGCTCCATCAGTTCCTGAAAGAGGAAGAGGAGTCCAGACTGGCAGCTCTGAGGGAGGAAGAGGAGCTGAAGGGGAAGACTATCAGCAGAGAGATGAAGAGCATTCAGGAGCACATCTCCTCTCTGTCACACAGTATCTCTGCTGTTGAAGAAGAGCTGCAGAAACACAACGGGCCCTTCCTCAGCAGTTATAAAGCCACTCAGAGCAGAGCCAGAGTCCAGAGCGCACTGTCAGACCCACAGCTGCTCTCAGGAGCGCTGACAGATGTGGCCAAACACCTGGGCAACCTGTCCTTCAGAGTCTGGGAGAAGATGAAGGACCAGGTCCACTTCAGTCCTGTCCTTCTGGACCCAAACACTGCAAGCAGCTGGCTCTCTCTGTCTGATGATCTGACCAGTGTGAGACAAGGAGACAAAGATCAGCAGCTTCCTGGTAATCCAGAGAGATTCACTGAGTATGCTAATGTTCTGGGCTCTGAGGGCTTCAGCTCAGGGAGACACAGCTGGGAGGTGGAGGTGGGAGATCATCCTGTCTGGAATATAGGTTTGACTAAAGAGTCAGCTGACAGGAAGGGAGAGAGACCAGGTGCCTCACCAGAATATGGAATCTGGTGTTTAACACATCGCAGTGGAAAATACACTAATGGTGAAGGTGAGACTGTCAGAGTGGAGAAGAATCTCCAGAGGATCAGAGTCCAGCTGGACTATGACAGGGGGGAGGTGTCCTTCTACGCCCCTGAAGACATGACTCCCATCTGCACTCACAGAGACACTTTCACTGAGAAACTCTTCCCATATTTCAGTATTGGAAAAGCTGGTGATGCTAAAACTGCTGATATCAAAATGTGTGAAAGTGAGATTCCTCTGTGATGCTCAGGAGTGTTGGTTCAGACTTCATTCTGACTTCGTCTGTCCAGATCCTTTTGAAATAATCAAGGTAAAAAACAACAGATGATAATCAGAATTTAATTTGAGTCTGTAAGATTTTAAACGTTAAGATTTGATCAGGTTTTATTTACAGAGTTTTACTCAAAGTCTCAGAGCAGCAAAATTAATTATTTGTTTATTTTTATAGTTTATCATTTTGTTATACTTTATTATAATGGGTTTATAGCTTTTAAAGTCATGAGATTGTTTGATAATGTTTTTTGTGAATTCTTTGCTTTTAAGAAATGTATTCATTTTGTATGTCGTGCTGAAACTTCATGAAATCAACTAAATGTGTTTGAATTATGTTTAGATATGGATATATTGTTTTACTCTCCACGGGCAAGTCATTTAATACTTCTGTTATTCCTTCATTGTTGCAATGTTTCTTTGGGACGCTTTCCGTACTGTATACTTGGACAATAACATGTATTGTGATTGAAAATGTCAATTGTTTTATCAACCTGTAGAATTGTAGAATGAAGTTGAGTTTTTGCTGCTTCAGATATCTTATGATTAAATAACCAGCAGTTTGAGGCAGAAATGCGTCTCTGAACTTGATATTGGATTCTTCAGGTGAATCTGTCATATGTGACAAATTACAAATGTAAATGGCAAAAGACAATTGTACAACAAACTATAATATAAATAAATAATTCTTAATGATTTAATCTCTTCTTATTTTTTGCATTGCATCCCTTCAAACATCTGTTTTAACCTTGAGGTGAATTGACAGCCAAACTCATTAAATCTATATTTCCTTTTGTGAAGTCATGTTGTGAACCTGCTGTAAACTAGGGCTGCAACAAACGACTCATTTGATAATCGATTAATGAAACGATTAATCGATTATTCGGACTATTACGGTATGCCTTGCACAATTTCTCAAACGCTCTTATTTAGCCATCAACTTTTAGATTTAGCTTGAGGTTGTTTTAGGCATGTGGAAACTAACAATGAAGACAACAAAGATGAATACTTGATTCAAAAATAAAAATTATTAAATTAACTAAACAAATTGTGAACAAAATTAACATTGCTTTTTATTTAAATTAAATAAATAATATTTCACATCAAAAGAAACGACAGTGTTTTAACAAATCGTATTAAATAATGTGATGACAGAACTGTAAACAGAATAGCTGAAACTTTAACAAACTAAATAACTCAGTTCCCTCTAATCATGAACCCATGTTTGTATAATGTAGTTAACTCCATGTGTTGCTGCTAGCATACAGAACACCTGACGTGGAACCGTTCCTCGTGGATGGGGCTACAGAGCTGCTAGAAAGACAGTGGAACCCGGTGCATTCCTCCGTCTGCATGTGGAGCACTTTTGATAAATGTTTAGACACATTGCTCGTGTTACCGCCCTGACATGCTAAACTCGTATTGCACGTTTGGCAACGAGCATCGAGATGGGTAAAGTTTAACCACACCTCGGAGCGCTTTCTCTCCGTCATCTCCGCAGTGTGTTGCTGCATGGAGCAGCTGCGTGTGTGTAAACTGCCCCCCCCCCCCCCCTCGCACACAGACGGGGAGAGAAAGATCGAAAATACATCATGGACGCATTTGTTTGTCTTTTTGCATATTAGAAACGAGTTGGCGACACTAAGACTGCGATATAATGCTTATGTAGCAACAATACATGACATATATTTTTTAAATGTCTCCGGTACCGATAAAAAGACCGATAACGTTGGAGCTTAACGGCGCGTAAAACACACGTGATGACGTCACCAACGAATCGACGACTGAATTAGTTGGCAACTCATTTGGTAATCGATTAAGTCGATTAGTTATGGCACCCCTACTGTAAACAAAGAAGCTCCCATCCTGATGAAAGAGACTCAGCAGAAAACATGAGGGGTAAAGCATGGCATAACGGAGCTTTGCCACGTGTTTGATTTGATAGAGTTGTTTTGATTCTCTCTTAGAAACAGTCAGGAGTCACTTTTACCTTTCTCCAACTCCACTGCAGCATTATAACATATAACAAGTAGCTTCAAAATTAAAAAGAGTAATGCATTACTATCATTTCCTGCTAAATACATATGTATTCACTTTGATACTCTGTCTTCATTTACTTCAAATCCAAATGATCCAGTTGTTGATGCGCTGTGTTATTTAAAGGTCACCTATCGTGCTATTTGTAGGCAATAGCATAGGTCTCAGATATATAAAAAACATGTCTATGAAGTGTTTTGCTCAAATACCAAACAGATCATTCTAGCCATGCCTCATATCCCTCTGTTTCACTTCCTGTTTCAAAAGTGCTGATTTGGGGATAAAGCTTTAAAGAGGAGGGGTCTGAGCTCATGCGGGACCCGGCAGCTACCGTCTAAACTAAATGCTGCGGTGATGAAACGCCATGTTGCGACCTGGCTCAAAAGGCCACAACAAAACGGAGACACAACATGTCAACGGGTAGGTAAAGGTGTTTATTTAGGACAAACAAATCAAATCCAGTAAAGTATGAGGTGTGGATGTCAGTGGTATCAGTAATGTAAATGCAGTGTGCGGATTGTGTGAACATGTATGTGTGTGAGAGTGTTGAATTGCACAAAGTAAAGCAACTGACGAAACTCCTAATATACTTAACCAAACCGGTGTGCCTGCAGGGAGAAGCAGAGAGAGGCAGAGAGCGAGCACAGAGAGGAGCTAAATAGCACCAGACCCAGGTGCCCGGAGCCACTGCAATCAAATGCACACAGCAAACACCAATCACCCATCACCCATCACCCATCACCAATCACCAATCACCAACCACCACCTCCTCTCTACTGATGCACCCACAGGGGCATCACAGCCCCCCCCTTAAGACGGGGCCCCAAAGGGATCCACGACACCCCAATATCCTCCTTCTTAACTCCAGTTTTTTTTTTATTTCCCTTCTTAGGACTGGAGGACGCTCCTCCTCCGCTGTCTCCGAACTCCTGACCCGCGACCCCGCACCGCTTCCTCGCTTCCACTGCCTTTAGGTCCCACTCCTCCTTGGGTTGGCTGGCGTTGAGCCACAGCATGTAGGCGCTCATCGGTCTCTTGGGCGCGCCGACCTCCTTCGGCCTCCTCTTCTTCCGCCTCCTCTTGTTCGGCCTCCTCTTGTTCTTCACCTCTTTGACTGTCCTCTCCTTCTTCTTTGTCCCGATCTCAAAGTACCGGGCTGGACCACATTCTCCAGACTCTGAAACAGGTAGGTCAGCAGACATCCTATGGCTCTGCAAACGCGTAACAGTATGAATTGGCGACACACTTGGAACTTGCAAACCGCTCTCATCTGGCTCCACAGATGCCAACGGCCTGGAAACCACCACAGGCGGTGGCACACCAGCCCACACAGCACTACCAGCGAGATCGTTGCCTAAAATCATCTGTATCCCATCAAGTGGCAACGCGGGACGCACGCCAATAGACACAACTCCCCGCACCAGCTCGCAATCCAGCACTATTGCATGCCGTGGCACAGGGATCAAGCCCATCTCCATGCCCCTCATCAGCACAACATCCCCAGTCTCTGTCTCTGATGAAAAAGGCAATACTGACTCAGCAATAAATGAGTATCTAGCTGCTGTGTCACGCAACACCTTAATCGGAACATACTTGTCACTACCAACTACTGACACAACGGCTTCCGTTATGAACGGCTCAAAAACAGAACCCACATCCAAGTCGGCACAAACCAGCTTCTTATCAGGCACCATGCCCGATCCTACACCCTGCGGCTTTTTAACCAAAACGGCAGAACAACACATGGCTGGAGCATGTGGTGAAGAACGAGGCTTCCCCTCAGGTTCCAGCAACGGACACTGCCCCTTCCAATGACCCTCTTCTCGACAATAATGACATAGGTCCACTTTGGCCCCCTCGGGTCGCCCTGTACCTACAAGTCTACGGGAGGAGCCTGGTGAAAACTTTGCACCACCGCGGGCATAGCCATTGTCTTCTCCCCGTTTCCAATCACTCCTAGAATACTTCTCAGTAAACTGCCCTTATGTGTCAACACAAAATCGTCCGCTAATTCAGCAGCTCTAAACGCGGTGGAAGGTTTCTGTTCATTCACATAAGTGGCCACACGCTGAGGGAGAATGTTTTTAAATTGTTCCAAGACAATGAGCTCACAAAGGCCGTCAAAACTTGCAACCTTTGCTGCCGCGCACCACCGCTGAAAATGAGAGGTTAAATCACGGATAAACTCCATATGTGTCTGCTTATCTCCCTTGACCCAACTTCTGAACCTTTGACGATACGCTTCAGGAACCAGTTCGTAAGATTTCAACACCGCTGATTTTACTCTATCATAGTCCAAAGCATTTTCGCCACAAACCGCCGAATAGGCTTCCTGTGCTCGCCCAGTGAGTACACACTGCAGTAACAGCACTCTGTCCGAATCTGACCAGTTTCTTGCCTCTGCTATGCGTTCAAATAGAGTGAAAAAAATGTCCGGGTCACGCTCATTGAACTTTGGCACTAATCGCAAGTAAGAAATTATATCGCCACTGCCTGATGCCGACCTATCACCACCATCCTCCCTTGGAGACAACTTGCCCTCTCCCATCAGTCGTAATCTAGCATGTTCCACCTCACATTTCATCCTTTCCACCTCCAGCACCTTCTCCACCTCTAAACGCTTCTCTACCTCCTGCTGCTGACCCCTCAACCTCTCCTGCTCCAACCTCAACTCCAACTGCAATCTCTCCTGATCCAACCTCAACTTCTCCTGATCAAACTGCATGGCCAAAAGCTCCTTTTGCTGCTCGAACGTCAAACCAGCTGTCTGAACCACTACCGGCACGAACCCTGCCGCACCAGACTCGCTCTTCTGCAACACCCCCTGCTCAAACAAAGATGACACAATGACAGTTTTAATGTCATGTTTCCGCTTGCTCCCCACAACAGCAATGTCATAGTGCTCTGCTATTTCGACTAACTGTGCCTTCTGGCAATTATCTAAGAACGATACTGAGGGCGCATCCACAAACGCTGACAAAGAAGTCATACTAGCCAATCAGAAAGCAAAGTACCAAACTGCCAACACGCATGGGCATAAGATTAACCCAACAGAGAATTTCCCCCTAACTGCCTAAACAAAATCTTCCTAATCTCACCTAGTCTTCATGTGGCTTGCGGTGGGTAATTACGCACTGGAACCCGGCGGAGTAATGGAGCGACCTGCGCGCAGGTAACACCAAGATATCACGCGGATGTGCCCCCGAGACAGCTGTCCGAAAACAGCTGACACTAACCACGTTGCCACAACACTATGAAAAAAACAAACAGACGCAACCCAAAGGGAAACGCCACTTAAGCCTAGCGGGGGAAACTCTTTACAAAAGCGTAACAAGCAGCAACATCTTACCTTCTGATTGGCACACCAAACCTGTCGCCATGTCAAACACTAAAGCTTCCTCAAACCCAAAAAACATGATGTGTCCCCAAAATAGCAGTACAGAGCCAGCACACAGCTGGACCATATCCACCAATTAGCTGCTCAAATGACACCATGTGCTCTGAGCACTACACAAACTTTTAACCAACTAACCCGTAGGACGAGCCCCCATTTGTTGCGACCTGGCTCAAAAGGCCACAACAAAACGGAGACACAACATGTCAACGGGTAGGTAAAGGTGTTTATTTAGGACAAACAAATCAAATCCAGTAAAGTATGAGGTGTGGATGTCAGTGGTATCAGTAATGTAAATGCAGTGTGCGGATTGTGTGAACATGTATGTGTGTGAGAGTGTTGAATTGCACAAAGTAAAGCAACTGACGAAACTCCTAATATACTTAACCAAACCGGTGTGCCTGCAGGGAGAAGCAGAGAGAGACAGAGAGCGAGCACAGAGAGGAGCTAAATAGCACCAGACCCAGGTGCCCGGAGCCACTGCAATCAAATGCACACAGCAAACACCAATCACCCATCACCCATCACCCATCACCAATCACCAATCACCAACCACCACCTCCTCTCTACTGATGCACCCACAGGGGCATCACACGCCATATCATGGATTATCAAGGATCTGAAACAGTCTGGAGCTCAAAGGCTTTCTCTCTTGCCGGTTATACCACAAGGTGAGTTCCTTTTTAATTCCTGCTTCTTCACACACATGCTCTCCAGTACAGGTTAGCTCTGAGTGTTAGCGATGCTAATGTAAACACCGACCATATTACGTCCAAAACAGTCGGGCATTGTTTCTGATAGCAACTTTCTGATAGAGCCGTGGGTCCACATTTCAGATATTACGTCGTATCGGACGCAAATCTGGATCAGCTCCGTTTTTAGAGATTTGAGTACGGAGAAAAAGAGAGAGAGTTTTATTTTCTGACGCTGCGTGAGTTCCCCGACACACCGGGGACACATCTTTATGTATAAAAGACATCAAAAAGTGCATTTTGCATGATACAGTAGGTCCCCTTTAAAGTAAGACTTATTGCCGTTTTTTTTCACTTAATCTAGCTAGGTAAACATGGTTTATATAAAAAGTAAACTAGTATTTCCCCTTTAACTTTTTTTTATATAATTCACTTGCCTTAAACATTACAATTTACTTTTATAATTTAGTTTTTAATCAATTAACCTAGCTTGAAGACAGAAACTGTATATTTATATATACTGTGAGGTTCGATAAAGCATAATAGCATTTAATAAATATATTAAATGAAGTGGTAAACCTGTCATGAGCCACAGCCCGCCCCCCTCAGAGAGATATAAAATAAAAGTGTGGTACTTACATATCCACGTGCCAGAGTTACATCTCCTCTGCAGAAACGTTGAAGCTGGTGTAAACATCTGGAAGCTGAAAACAATTTACTTGAATCTTTCAGAAGAGGCCCTGTTCTGTCCGTTTGGGGCGTTCCTCTCCTGTAGTGTAATATAGGTTTTAGTGCATGTGAATGGTCTCAGAGGCTCACATCCCTGTGTCCCTCCAGAGGGAGTTTCTCTCCTGCCTGAAACGCCTCCATTTGTTTACTTCTGTAACATAAGCGGCTTTCACACCAAGTACTTTGCCGTACTTAGTTCCCAGCACTTAGTCCCGCCGAACTCTTTAGTCTCGTAAACTGTCCTAGTAAATCGCGTTCACACCGGAATAATTCCCTGGGGGAGGATTAGGCAAATGAAGCCGCTGACGTCAGTAGCGTGGCGTGGGAAAAAAATTAGGGGAAGCCAATAATACGTCCTTTCTTTTGGGTCGGGGGTGTGGTGGTCAATGTAATAACGTAACCAGATGAGTGATTACAGCACCCGGTATCATTTTACACACATTTGTATCAGATGCAGGATTTACACACGCCTGCTATCTAACCGACAGGTCCGCACGCACTCTCCAGCCGAAACTCTAATAAGCATTCATTCACAAACTAAATCAGGAGACCTTTAACGTGCAAGCTCTTGCAGGCCACATAAAATGAAGCGGTCCTCGAGTTTGACAACCCTGACCTATACTTTATCTTCAAGCTGTATTACTTCTCAGTTTAGCGGTCATGAGGGAGACGGCTTTAGGGTCGGGGAGCGTGCTGGGGATGCTGCTGCAGAGCTGCCACATGAAACTGAAGGAACACAAAGGAATAAGTATAAACAAATGATGAAGGGTGAGTAAAACAAAAACAAAGAGCAGTCATTAACACATAAAGATTCAAGTTCCAAGGCTTTTATTGTCATGTGTACATACACTGAACAAAGATATAAACGCAACACTTTTGTTTTTGCTCCCATCGAGTGGCCCATGGTGGTGGTGGGGTTATGGTATGGGCAGGCGTATGTAATGGACGACAAACACAGGCCACTCGATTCACAACATTACCCTAACCCTAACCCTAACCCTAACCCTCACACCAGATACTGCCTGGTTTTCAGACCCCCCCAGACCCCCCCAATAAAGCAAAACTGCACGTTTCAGAGTGGCCTTTTATTGTGGCCAGCCTAAGGCACACCTGTGCAATAATCATGCTGTCTAATCAGCATCTTGATATGCCACACCTGTGAGGTGGGATGGATTATCTCGGCAAAGGAGAAGTGCTCACTATCACAGATTTGTTCAGATTTGTGAACAATATTTGAGAGAAATGGTTATTTTGTGTTTATAGAAAATGTTTTAGATCTTTGAGTTCATCTCATGAAAAATGGGAGCAAAAACAAAAGTGTTGCGTTTATATTTTTGTTCAGTGTAGCTACAGTGTATTTATGCCAATGAAAATCTGAGGTCACAGACTCCTCCAACAGTGCAACACAATAACACAGATAAATAGTGCAAGTACATACAATAAAATAGAATAGAAGTAGTGCCATAAGAGTCTAAGTGATACATAAACAATAAACAATCAGGTTGTTATGTTTTACCATAGAAATAGGACTACTTCAACTTATATATATATACAGTATGTATTTGACATCTCCTCAAAACATCATCTGTTTCATATTTAAATTAATAATATGATTACATTATATTTACTTAACTTAAAACGGGTTTTTTCCAACCACATTTCCATCTATTTGATATTGTAAATTCACTTTTTAATACATATATTGGTCCTGATTCTCTACTTTTTACAGCCACTTGTTGACCTTGGGACATAAACAGTTACATGGAATAGTATGCCATAAAAAGGTCATAAAGTAGAAAAACACTTTGGTCCTGTAGAAGTTGTTTTAAACCTGTCCAACGTGTCATCACTTCATCATTTTACTCAGAATAAGCTTATATAAAACTACAGTAATTCAAATCTAGAGTCTCTGTCTCCCACAACAGTGCTACATACTATACAGTATACTTGAGACTTAAGAATACCTTAACAAGTTCAAGAAGAAATAGATAAATAACTACAAATAGTGCAAGTAAAATGTTGAAATATATAAGATAAGACTTTATTCATCCCGAAATAAATTCTTGTGCCAGAGTTAAATAAGATACAATAAACATCATAATAATAGGAATCATAATAATACAACTGTACACTAACAGTGCCGTAAAGAGAGCAGATTAAAGAACAAACTACAAGAAACAAAGATGGTGTGGTGACCACCTTTAACACTGGTAACACTGGGACATAATTCATACATGGAACTGCAGTGGGGGGTATTGTTCCCACACGGACATATGTGTTCTTATCTGTATATACTGTGTCCTCCTCCTTTTCTCTCTCTCTTGTTGTCCCGGGCTGCGACCCGACAACACCTCCTTAATAAAGTACCCTTCTGCACCTTCGATGCACCGCCTCCGACTCCCATATCTCCTGGCACTATATTGGTGACTCTGACACGTCTGGGAAGTTTCCGGGACGAAGCCGAACACGGCAAAAGGAACTCCGGTTCCTTTCTCGAAATGCCGGGGATTTTTTGGAGACGTCCGTGGCTGCCACCGGCACGCGGACTGAGGCTCGGTGCGTGCTCCGCAGAAGGCTGGAGACGTTGCTCGCCGTTCCCGCATCGGGGGGACGATGCACGACCTGCTGGGTCGACCAGCAACCCCATGGCTACCTCATGGGGCTGTTTCTCCGGGGCGTGCGGCTGCACGTCCCAGCGGCGCTAGCTGGCGACGACTAGCAGCTATCCACGTGGGGCTAACGACGGCTAGCAGCTACCTATCCACGTGGGGCTAACGACGGCTAGCAGCTACCAATGGCTGCCAGCTAACGGCCTCAGCTAACGGCTAGCTGCTAACGGCTATCGACCTTTTCGAGCGTTTCCTGGTGCCTGAGAGGAGGTTTGACCATGTCTGGTTGGCCTCGTGTGAATCCTCTCGCTATTTCGCCCACCTGTTTTTGACCGTGGACAGTACGGCCCTTTTTGAGCATTTTCTGGTGCCTGAGAGGAGGTTCGACCATGTCTGATCGACCTCGTGTGAACACTCTCACCTGTTTCACCACCTCGACGGCGGCTTCAGACGCCACTCACGCTCATCGACGCCTGGGTGGTGCACTCCTGGACCCCGTCTCGCCTCGGCGGTTTCGGACGTCCCCATGCCTTCACCGGCCCGTGGGTGGCGCGCTCCGGGACCCTGCCTGGCCTCTTCCCTCGCCTCGACGGTTTCGGACGTCCCCATGCCTTCACCGGCCCGTGGGTGGCGCGCTCCGGGACCTGTCTGGCCTCTTCCTTCGCCTCGGCGGTTTCGGACGTCCCCATGTCTTCATCGACCCGTGGGTGGCGCGCTTCGGGACCCTGCCTGGCCTCTCCTCTTACCGCGGCTCACGGTTCATTTCGACGGCGGCTCCGGACGGCGCCCCGTCTGGCCTCTCCCCTGTCCACGGCTCCTTCCTCCCGGGGATGCCTCAGCGCCTGCTGAGGACTTCATGCCCGCCGCCGCGGCACGTCTGCCTGCGGCCGGGTGGCTCTCCTGCTTCCCTGGGATACCTCAGCGCCTGCTGAGGACTTCATGCCCGCCGCCGCGGCACGTCTGCCTGCGGCCGGGTGGCTTTCCTGCTTCCCTGGGATACCTCGACGCCTACTGCGGCCCCGTTCCGGCCCGTCTTCCAACCCCGGTGAGGATACCTCTCACCTGCAACCCCACCCTCCCTCCTGCGGCCCCCTTCCGACGGCCCGTTCCATGGCCCGGCCCCACCCTCCTCGGCCCCTGTGGTACTTCCTCCCGGACGCGGGGATTGTGCCATGTTTGAATTCTGGGGGGGCTTGTGTGGTGACCACCTTTAACACTGGTAACACTGGGACATAATTCATACATGGAACTGCAGTGGGGGGTATTGTTCCCACACGGACATATGTGTTCTTATCTGTATATACTGTGTCCTCCTCCTTTTCTCTCTCTCTTGTTGTCCCGGGCTGCGACCCGACAACACCTCCTTAATAAAGTACCCTTCTGCACCTTCGATGCACCGCCTCCGACTCCCATATCTCCTGGCACTATATTGGTGACTCTGACACGTCTGGGAAGTTTCCGGGACGAAGCCGAACACGGCAAAAGGAACTCCGGTTCCTTTCTCGAAATGCCGGGGATTTTTTGGAGACGTCCGTGGCTGCCACCGGCACGCGGACTGAGGCTCGGTGCGTGCTCCGCAGAAGGCTGGAGACGTTGCTCGCCGTTCCCCGCATCGGGGGGACGATGCACGACCTGCTGGGTCGACCAGCAACCCCATGGCTACCTCATGGAGCTGTTTCTCCGGGGCGTGCGGCCGCACGTCCCAGCGGCGCTAGCTAACCACGACTAGCAGCTATCCACGTGGGGCTAACGACGGCTAGCAGCTACCTATCCACGTGGGGCTAACGACGGCTAGCAGCTACCAATGGCTGCCAGCTAACGGCCTCAGCTAACGGCTAGCTGCTAACGGCTAGCTGCTAACGGCTATCGACCTTTTCGAGCGTTTCCTGGTGCCTGAGAGGAGGTTTGACCATGTCTGGTTGGCCTCGTGTGAATCCTCTCGCTATTTCGCCCACCTGTTTTTGACCGTGGACAGTACGGCCCTTTTTGAGCATTTTCTGGTGCCTGAGAGGAGGTTCGACCATGTCTGGTCGGCCTCGTGTGAACACTCTCACCTGTTTCACCACCTCGACGGCGGCTTCAGACGCCACTAACGCTCATCGACGCCTGGGTGGTGCACTCCTGGACCCCGTCTCGCCTCGGCGGTTTCGGACGTCCCCATGCCTTCACCGGCCCGTGGGTGGCGCGCTCCGGAGCCTGTCTGGCCTCTTCCCTCGCCTCGACGGTTTCGGACGTCCCCATGCCTTCACCGGCCCGTGGGTGGCGCGCTCCGGGACCTGTCTGGCCTCTTCCTTCGCCTCGGCGGTTTCGGACGTCCCCATGTCTTCATCGACCCGTGGGTGGCGCGCTTCGGGACCCTGCCTGGCCTCTCCTCTTACCGCGGCTCACGGTTCATTTCGACGGCGGCTCCGGACGGCGCCCCGTCTGGCCTCTCCCCTGTCCACGGCTCCTTCCTCCCGGGGATGCCTCAGCGCCTGCTGAGGACTTCATGCCCGCCGCCGCGGCACGTCTGCCTGCGGCCGGGTGGCTTTCCTGCTTCCCTGGGATACCTCGACGCCTACTGCGGCCCCGTTCCGGCCCGTCTTCCAA
This sequence comes from Harpagifer antarcticus, assembly GCA_902827135.1. Lineage (NCBI taxonomy): Eukaryota > Metazoa > Chordata > Actinopteri > Perciformes > Harpagiferidae > Harpagifer > Harpagifer antarcticus. The sequence goes on from CADEHL010001441.1 coordinate 383,149, forward strand.
CCATGTTTGAATTCTGGGGGGCCTTTAACACTGGTAACACTGGGACATAATTCATACATGGAACTGCAGTGGGGGGTATTGTTCCCACACGGACATATGTGTTCTTATCTGTATATACTGTGTCCTCCTCCTTTTCTCTCTCTCTTGTTGTCCCGGGCTGCGACCCGACAACACCTCCTTAATAAAGTACCCTTCTGCACCTTCGATGCACCGCCTCCGACTCCCATATCTCCTGGCACTATAATGGACGTGTTATGAAAGTGTAGTGAGCAGCGGTACAGTTTTTACATTATGTCTAAATATTTATTCATTATCTCTTCAATCCGCGGTGTTTTATTCCACTTTTAGTATTTCATTTATCATTCAGTTCTAAATTAATGTAAAAACTGCGGTACAGGTTTTACATTAATTCACAACTGAATGATAAATGAAATAAAGTGGAATGAAACACCGCGGATTGAAGAGATAATGAATTGGTATTGTTAGAGCCACAAAGTTATTATTTCCATTCATAATTTGATAAATGATTTAATGATGGAAAATGATTTATGTTTTGATGAAATGATTGTTAATTTTATATCGTAAATACGATCTGTTTCCGTGTACCTTCGGGTGTGTATTTAAGTGAGGTAATTGAGGACAGCAGCGTGCTCGGAGACCAAGAGCGGAACAGTTTTTCGACCGCAAATTGCAGACAGAGATTGGTGTTGCAAATTGGACTGCAAACAAAGTATAGTTTAGTTTATATAGGAAAGTATATCGCCGAAACATTGTGTAAGATTTGTTATTTTGAGACTATTTAAGTCAATACTTTTTTGTTAATAAATTACATTATTTTGACTGAAAACCTTCGGTGGCTTATTGTTTTGGATTGCGTGTGGTCAACCCGGCTCTGTAGTGGCAAGAGGAAACCTTTGATGCCATTACAGGTATTCAGGGTAGTGGAGTCTCTTCTGATGCAGTGTGTGCTGTCTCCCCAGGCGACGGACCCTGATTTGGGGGAGGGGGCTCAGCTGGTCTACAGTCTGACAGAGGACTCTCAGTTCTTCGCCGTGGACCCGTCCTCCGGCCTGCTGTTCGTCGTCTCAGCTCAGAGTCTCTCCGGACTGAACACCGTGGAGCTGAAGGCCTCCGACCCGCGAGGGCTCAGCGCCACAACCAGGGTGGAGGTGATGTGATATAACAGAATACAGCTTGATTACAGCAGCCATCGCACACCTTAGATTAGATTACTTTATTGTCATTACATAATGCAAGCAGTGAGTGTAACGAAATTAAGAGGGTGTAACCAGAGTGCAAACAGTCAGTTATATACACATCTATCAGCAGTCAAAATAAATACACTATACAGATATACAAGTAAAGGTAGATGTAAAATATATAAATACAAATCAATACACTGAGGCGTATAGTACATGAATAAAAGTTACAGTGCAATGTGAGATAAGAATATATGAATTAAAAGCAGCGGTTAGTGCTAGTGCTTATAAATGTTTTTAGACGTGACGGAGCAGGTTGGACTTTTATTAGATATGTGTGTTTTATAACGTGTGTCATAATGCATCCCTTGTCTTTGATCTACAAACCAAATCTACCTACAGGTACACATAAATCACCTGAACCTGAACCATTAGAAAGGGACTCAAATGCAAATCAGAAATGTAGTTTATTCTAGGATTTTCAGATACATTGAATTTGCTGTTGTGTAAAATGGTGCATTCATAAACTCAGAAAGAAGAATTGAAATACAAAAGCTAATATTTATTTATTAGAAAATGTAGGAACAGAGGTAGAGTGCAGATTAAAGTAGAAATGTACACATTATATAAAAAGAGAAACGTTTGTACAAACAAAAACTTCCTGAAAGTAGGAAATGTTATATAACTATAATAACTTTTAAAAAGGTTGTATACAAATGTGGAAAGACACATGCAGCTACTAAACGAATATGATTAACTGTTGTGAAAAACACATGTAAAGTATATCTGAACAAAAATAAAGACAATTCCAAACAGGCGTGATGATAATAATCTAAGACTTTAGGAAGCAATGATGAAAGCCGTTTCCAAACAAATGATGTCCCGTTAGACAATAATCACTAATATTTATAAAGATTTCTTCTGCATGGAAACACCTGAGTTTTACTTCGAACAAACCTTTAAAATCTCTTCATCTTAAATTAACCACAGACATTATTCCAGGCAGGTGAACAAAGAATAAATGATACAGCCAAAAACAGGCCTTCTTCCTGCTCTAATCCATATCTAACTGATGTCATGTAAGTTAAAACCACTCTCTGCTGCCCCCAGGTGGAGGTGCGGGGCGGTGCGAGCAGCGGAGACATCGTCGTGATCTCCATCAACCAGCCGGCCAACATCGTGGAGAAGAAGGTCCCAGAGCTGGAGAAGTGAGTGGAGTTTCTCTCAGGGTGGAGATCATGTTGAGATGTGTTGGGAAAATACTGAATGTCCTCTTCCAACATGAGAGTAACGTGATAACAAAGGTATCCCAACTGTAGCTGTGAACATGACAGGATGTGTGATTACCTAGAAGAGCATCAGGACTGTTTGAGGCAGATGATAGCTCTGTGATTAACATGATGATTCAGCCTCTATGGAGATAGACATATGACAAGCATGCTCATTTCTGACGTGGAGCTAATCTGAACTAAATATTGAATACTGCTTTCTATTCCTCCATCTTGTGAAAAAATCTGAATTTTTTTTGAAAAACTCCGAATTTAGAGATTTAGAGAAAAAGTCAGAATTTAGAGAGCAGCTGCGACATGCAGCAACAACACACGGAGGAGATGGCGGAGAGAACGCGCTCCGAGGTGTGGTTAAACTTTGCCTAAAGTGCAATAAGAGTTTAGCATGTCAGGGCGGTAACACGAGCAATTTGTCTAAACATTTATCAAAAGTGCTCCACATCCAGACGGAGGAATGCACCGGGTTCGACTGTCTCTCTAGCAGCTCTGTAGCTCCATCCACGAGGAACGGTTCCACGTCAGGTGTTCTGTATGCTAGCAGCAACACATGGAGTTAACTACATTATACAAACATGGGTTAATGATTAGAGGTAACAGAGTTATTTATTTTGATAAAGTTTCAGCTATTCTGTTTACAGTTCTGTCATCAGATTATTTAATACGATTTGTTAAAACGTTGTTGTTTCTTTTGTTGTGAAATATTATGTATTTAATTTAAATAAAAAGCAATGTTAGTTTTGTTCACAATTTGTTTAGTTAGTTTACCTTATTTCTTTCTCCAAAAGAACCGATAAGAGTATACCGTTAAAAGACCGGACCGATAAGCGGTATCTATAAAAGTAGTAGTACCGTTAAAACCTTAGCGATACCCATCCCTAGTGATGACTACTTTCATTCTGGAGAGGATCACAAATACATGGATCCTGAGATTGAAGCTCAAGCCGGGGACCAGTGATATGTTTTCTCCATGTTATTAACATGTGTCTCCTGCAGGTCTCTGGGTGCAGCTCTGGGCCTCACCGTGAACATCCTGGAGGTGTGGAGCTCCAACGGAGGATCGTCCAGAGCCACAGCCTCTGTCAGGACTCTGATCAGCTTCATCTCTGAGGACGGAGGGAAGCTGGTTCCCTCGGAGGACGTCACACAGTAAGAGCTGCTGCTTGATGTGTGATATTGACCTTAACATGCAGAGATTTACATACAAGTGGTTACAAAGCAGCCTGAATCAGACTGAAGATGTCATACCGTAGCTTACAGGTGTGGAACATTACAGATAACATTTACTAAAGGACACATTCGAGGTACTTTTCTCTAATGCCGTTCTACGTAAAAGAAAAATATTCTACTTTATTGCATTTATTTGATACATAGTTACAGTATACAATTCAGATTTTGCCATATGATGAGCTGGTAAAATATGATACTCTGTCATAAATGAGATAAGAACAGTTTATCAGCTGAAAGGATTAGTAGATTTAGAGAGAAATGGCCTATTTGGATAATCTAGTAGTCATTTTTAGGAAAAAATGTTAAAATAAAAGTCACGGTTCCAGCTTTTTAATTAAACATGTCCTGCTTTTATTTTGAATTTGTTTTTATAAATGTTATGTTTTGGTAATCATTTTGGGGTTCGGACACAACTTCTCAAATGGGGGTACGTTGGGGTTCTGCAGGGGGTACGTGAGATTAAAAAAAAGGTTAATTAAAAAAACACAATGCATGATTACAAAATAATAGAAAACACAATTTTATATTAAATATTCCTAGAACCACCAAGGGGGTCCTCATTTAAACATGTCCAATGTGTGAATTGTACTTGATAGGTTTCCATAAAATATCATTTTGTTCGTTGGTTTGTTAAACATATATCATTTCAATTAACAAAGGCGTTATGTTCTTTTCTTTCATCCATAAAGATGAAAATATCCTTAGTTTGTTGTAATTCACGCATGAAGGAGTTAATAACTCACACACTGATGGAACATCACTATATTGGAATTATTTATAGGCTTTTTCTATTAAAAAAGGTTCGGGGTCGGTCAGGGGGCACTTGGCTGAGAAAATGTTTCAAAGGGGGTCCATTACTGAAAGAACTTGAGAAGCACTGAGTTAGAAGATATGTGTGCTACCTCTAACTCCCCCCCCCCCGCAGGAAGCTGCAGAGCGAGGCGGCGGCTGTGAGGGCGGAGCTGGTCAAAGTGTTCGGGGAGGGGCTGAACTTCGAGGTGGAGATAGAACCTGAAGGTCCCGCCTCCAGCCAGCCGGCAATCATCGCTCTGGGCGTCCTGCTGGCGCTGAGCATGCTGGGATTGATCGTTGCTGTGGCCTTGATCATCAGGTGAGAGAAGAGAGGTCGTCGTTAAAGCATGTCGGTATCATCTGTACCCCGTGGAGAGAGAAATGACACAATGCAGGTTTAATACGAGTCATTTTTTTACGTTAGATGGGGTCGATCTCAGAATTCTGACGAATTTCTGTCTGCGGTAAATTATTAGATTGTTGAAAATATTCTCAATAAACTTACATTTATTTTATTTATCGCATGATGTCAAAGTTCTGCATCCATTTTTCAAACATGCATTAAAACCCCCTTCCTGCTTTCCTCTAGGAGCTCTTTATGTTCACACTGTTAGACTTTAATGCCCCAGGGTTTGTCCCTTCGTCCCAGACAAAACCTCTTCAACTCAACACGTTTTACTGTTCGCAAAAAAAGGACTTCAAAAACAAGAAGAGATCTCCTTTCAGTGATCAACGATGCTTATTTAAAATCAACACTTGTACCCTAAACCCTTCTTATTTGTATGTCATCAACCCTTTTCCTAAAGCTTAACACATACAGGGTTCGTACGGTCATTACACACCTGGAAAAGTCATGGAAATTCCAAATGCAAATTCCAGGCCCTGGAAAACAATATTTTTCCACAAGTTTAAAATTAAAGTTCCATCAAAATATAATTTATATTTATATATTTTATCTAATCGGCGAGATAGTGATACTATAATGATAATCAATACTGTATCGTATAGTAATGAAACGTAAAATGGCAGCTGTCGCAGTATTCCGCTGGTGAGAGATGTCTAAAGTGGCTTTAGCCCGTCGGAGCTACTATTTGATATGAGGCTGCCAAGACGCCAGGGAGGTGCAGTTTCAACAATGTATGGCTTCTAAAGGATAAGTAGCAAAGTGGCTATCAAAAGACATTGACCCAAGACGTGCTAAATGCAAACTGTGTAGTAAAATATTCAATATTTCGAATATGGGCGAGGCAGCGCTTGCTAGCTAAATGAAAGTCATTTTTTGGGTCATGGAGAATTAGGTAAAGGTCATGGAAAAGTCATTGAAAACCATTGGTGAAAAAGTGAGCCCTGATAATAACTCAGGCATGTTTAATGTTTAAATATCAGCGTCTCAATGCGTGAATCCTCCCAGGACTCAGGATGAATGAAGGTAGAAGTGTCCGTTAGGGCTGCTCGATTACGGCAACAATCATCTCGATTATTTGGGTCAATAATTGTAATTGCGATTATTCATTGACTTTGAAAACATCCATTTATTGGAGAAAGAAAATGTGAACAGTATGTTTTAACAGTTGATTACACTGAACTTTAAGTTTAATTCAACTATAACAATTAACGTTTTATTTCGATGACGTTGTTTTTGTAATCGTTGCAAGCGATAATCGTAATCGCGATTTAAAATACGATTCATTGAGCAGCCCTAGTGTCCGTCACATTTCAAAATGACGACGTGTTTCCTCTCTCAGGTTCAAGAGGAGTCAGAAACACGAGCAGGATTCAGACACGGAGAGCTTTGACATCGGGCGAAACGCTGAAGGTTACACGTGAGTCCTCCACAAACTCCTCATGGTCTTCCTCACTCTTCCTCTCAGCGTCCGTCTGAAGACTTCTAATGAAATCTGTTTGTTACAGGAACAAGTCTCTGAACGGGGCGGAAGCGTCTGAACAGGTACGACGTATAACTACCACATTATAACTGAGTGAATGTAAAATGTATGCCGTTTAAAATCTCAAATTAGATCTATTGTCCATCTATATTTTGATATTATTTAATGGAAACCGTCCATAATCGAAGAGTCATTCGAAGTCAATCAGATACTTATTTCACTTCAGGGTGATAGCAGGAGACCCCATCTAGTCATCAGAGAAAAGCAGGACAATCTGATGTAGAATTTCAAAATAAAAGACCTTTGAAGTCTCATATATGAGCTATCATCCCTCTGTTTTTAGATAAGAATAAAACAAAAACTATCCAGTATCAAAAACTTATTTCACTTCAGGGTGATGGCAGGACACCCCATCTAATCACTCGGAGAGAATCTGGACAATCTGATGTACAGTTTCAAAATAAAATACCTTTGACGTCTCATATGAGCTATCGTCCTTCTGTTTGTATCCAACAGTTCAAATGTTCAAATTACATTGAACCAGAATTGTCCCCCTTTTTTCTTTAACAGTGAAGACAATTGGATATGTTAATGATATATTTACCGCAAAATTCAAAATGTCCCCGGTTTTAATTTTGAAAATCTGGTCACCTTAGGCTGAGGTGGGGCTAAGCCATTTCTTGGGATGGCTGTAGCCTACCCCAGCCATACCCTGGCGCCGCCACTGGGGCTGAAACAGAGGGGATTATGGGATGCTGCAAAGATCTGTTTGGTGTTTGGAGCCAAACACTTCAGAGACATGTTTTGTATATATCTGAGACCTATGATATATTGATGAAGAACAGTATAGTAGGGGAACTTTAAAGTATTTGATTAAATGTCCTGTATTTGTTTCATTGACAGACGAGGGAACAGGAGAATGCAGCAGAAGACGGAGGGACGGACGGAGACAGTGTGAGGTTTAAAGCAAACGCACAGTGGAAGAACGAGGAGAGAGACGGAGAGGAAAGCAGAACGACTCTCTGATCAGAAAACAGCTGATTCACTCCTTCTGTACAGTCTGCAGAGCCCCAACGACATCACGACTGATATTTAAATATATTTAAAGCCAGTCACTTTGTGTTAAAGATTAGAAACATTACAAGCCGTCTGCTTCCTAAATATTTAGACTTTTCGAGCAATTTCAAAACACCTTGGTCCAAAGGCTGCTAATAGACGCTATCATTGATAAATGGATGCTTTAAACAGTGATCTCCATACTGAGCAAGTCCATGAAATGCTGCTGAAAGCTCTGGAAGAAGATAGTTATACATTTTTAGATCTTACATTTATTATTGTAATAACGGACCAAATTAAATGACAGCTTTTTAAAGTGTCAAAAAGTGGCGCTCTCCAGACAAACACAAACATCACAGCAGCAGATTTGATTGAAATCGACTCGACGAGAATCAGCTGCAGTCGTGTTCAGATTGAGTTTTTATTTTTAAACAAATCCTCTGATCAGCCTGAGCGATACGAAACAAATCATAAATAAGCTTTATTCTGAAAGCAGGTCAAATGTTCCTCAATTCAGTTTGAAGTCGAGGGAAACTAAAGAAATACTGGACAGAAAGTCTCATCAGGACGTCTGTGTTTCTGTACAGAGACTCTTTATCATCAGCCGGTCGATTCATTCAATGAACTCGATTGTATTTTGTCGTAAACTAACCAAACATGTTTATAATTTAACACATTTCTGATGTTCAAATGTCACTCTTTATTTCCAGACAAACGTTTGATCTATCTTTGCACTTTATTCGCAAAAATGTAAATAATATTTTTGGAGCTCCGTAGTAACACTGGACCTTAAAACATCTGTATAATAAAACATTTTAAATTGTATCATTTCAAATTGTCTGCTTTTTTGCTGTTTTGATTCCAGACGTGTTTCTGATTTTACATATTTTAATGTAACACAAATCTAGATGTAATGTAGGGAAAGTAATCAACTGAACCTAGAGCCAGTTAGAAGAAGTGCAACCCGCAAAGCTAACTCTTTGAGCGAATTTTCGCAACTAGTGACTCTCTTAAATACTCCTTCTTTCCGAGAACAATCAGAGAGTGGAACTTGCTACCAGAAGAAGCTGTCATCGCAGAAACCGTGGAGTGCTTCCTGCAAATTCCGGAGACATTTAGCAGGGATCATCCATCCCCCACTGAGCGTGATACCTCTGGGTTCTGCTCAGTATTAATCCAGATCCAGATCCAGAACTGAACATCAGCCATGAGTTTTTCTTAAAGTTCACCTTATTATACACACACACACATTAGCCCCAGGTCCAGTGGACTGTATGTAATGTCAATGTGTAGGGGGGGGGTCCCACAGACCCGAACACCGTACAAGGGTTAAGTTTAGATTGAACACTGGGCAGATGATCAAACAGAGGAAACAAATGGGTTAAAAACATGTTTGAGTCAGAACTTGAAAGTCTTCCAGATTCTAAAGTTCATCTTTCCAACATATCTGCTGGTCATAAAAACAGATGACTGCATTTCTATCAATGATGAACTAGTGAAAGAGATTAGAGGGATTGAAAGAGAATTCTGACTTTGTTGAAGAGAGCCTCGACACCAGTGCATTGTGGGAGATCTCCAGCAACGCACAGTTAGAGGACCGTAAGAGGCAAACCGAGGGGAAGTAAAAGGTGAGCTGCTTCTTGAAGTCTCCTGAGCTGCCATGTGTGTTCAGAGACTTTCAGAGACCCTGAGTCTCTGAGCTGCAGCCACAGCTTCTGTTCGAGCTGCCTGCAGACATTCTGGGAACAAAGTAAGAACACAAACTGTCCCCTTCAAACTTTGATATATGAGCTTTTTCCTTTTTATGACGTTGTTAATTTTTAAACGTATTAAATCTTATGTGTTTAACTTCCAACAGATAGGCCTACCTGGACAAAGTCATCGCCCTGAACTGAATACCAAAGTACATTTCCCTCTGAAAGACATCCTGCCTCCATCTGCTGGTGAATAAATGACATAGCAGCATTTCCTGATGTTGATAATTCACCCTGTGACGGAGGGCAGAGAAAACGAAAGAGGATTTTGACATTGTTGAAGAGCTGAGGCGCCATTACAGGGTGTGAGATCTCTGCTGCGAGACACGTTTGGAGTATATTTGGGGAGAAGTGGAGAGACTTTGTGAGTTGGTGAGTCCTGCTATTGAAATAACTTTAATACCAAATGGCTGAGAAAACCGTTCTTGTTGAAAGTTACCTGAGCTGCCATGTGTGCTCAGAGACCTTCAGAGATCCCGTGTCTCTGGGCTGCAACCACAGCTTCTGTTCGAGCTGCCTGCAGAAATTCTGGGAACAAAGTAAGAACAAAAACTGTCCCATTTGTAAAAGAAAATCTTCTAAAGATTTTCCCAGAGTGAACTTTACAATGAAGGAGCTGGCTGACTCCTTTGCTGAGAGACAGAAAGCTGGATCATCTGAGACAGAGAAAGGAGAGAAGGAGGTGGAGATGGTGTGTAGTAAACATCCAGAAGAGCCTAGATTGTTCTGTAAGGATGAACAGAGAGCTGTGTGTCCTGTCTGTGAGTTTTCTCTCCACCAGAGTCACGAGGTGGTTCCTGTAGAACAAGCAGTCAGTGAGCTGAAGGACCTGCTGAAATCTGACTTAGAGTCTCTGCAGGACAAGAGGGACACATACAAAGGAGTGGAGGAAACATACAAGGAAGTGATTCAAGTGTCCGAGAAGCAGCTGCTGTCCACAGAGAGGCAGATCAGAGCAGAGTTCATCAAGCTCCATCAGTTCCTGAAAGAGGAAGAGGAGTCCAGACTGGCAGCTCTGAGGGAGGAAGAGGAGCTGAAGGGGAAGACTATCAGCAGAGAGATGAAGAGCATCCAGGAGCACATCTCCTCTCTGTCACTCAGTATCTCTGCTGTTGAAGAAGAGCTGCAGAAACACAACGGGCCCTTCCTCAGCAGTTATAAAGCCACTCAGAGCAGAGCCAGAGTCCAGAGCGCACTGTCAGACCCACAGCTGCTCTCAGGAGCGCTGACAGATGTGGCCAAACACCTGGGCAACCTGTCCTTCAGAGTCTGGGAGAAGATGAAGGACCAGGTCCACTTCAGTCCTGTCATTCTGGACCCAAACACTGCAAGCAGCTGGCTCTCTCTGTCTGATGATCTGACCAGTGTGAGAAATGGAGACAAATATCAGCAGCTTCCTGGTAATCCAGAGAGATTCACTGAGTATGCTGATGTTCTGGGCTCTGAGGGCTTCAGCTCAGGGAGACACAGCTGGGAGGTGGAGGTGGGAGATCATCCTCACTGGACTATAGGTTTGACTAAAGAGTCAGCTGACAGGAAGGGAGAGGTATTTGTCTCACCAAAATATGGAATCTGGTGTTTAGTACATCGCAGTGGAAAATACACTAATGGTGAAGGTAAGACTGTCAGAGTGAAGAAGAATCTCCAGAGGATCAGAGTCCAGCTGGACTATGACAGGGGGGAGGTGTCCTTCTACGCCCCTGAAGACATGACTCCCATCTGCACTCACAGAGACACTTTCACTGAGAAACTCTTCCCATATTTCAGTATTGGAAAAGCTGGTGATGCTAAAACTGCTGATATCAAAATGTGTGAAAGTGAGATTCCTCTGTGATGCTCAGGAGTGTTGGTTCAGACTTCATTCTGACTTCGTCTGTCCAGATCCTTTTGAAATAATCAAGGTAAAAAACAACAGATGATAATCAGAATTTAATTTGAGTCTGTAAGATTTTAAACGTTAAGATTTGATCAGGTTTTATCTACAGAGTTTTACTCAAAGTCTCAGAGCAGCAAAACAAATCATTTGTTCATTTTTATAGTTTATCATTTTGTTATACTTTATTATAATGGGTTTATAGCTTTTAAAGTCATGAGATTGTTTGATAATGTTTTTTGTGAATTATTTGCTTTTAAGAAATGTATTCATTTTGTATGTCGTGCTGAAACTGCATGAAATCAACTAAATGTGTTTGAATTATGTTTAGATATGGATATATTGTTTTACTCTCCACGGGCAAGTCATTTAATACTTCTGTTATTCTTTCATTGTTGCAATGTTTCTTTGGGACGCTTTCCGTACTGTATACTTGGACAATAACATGTATTGTGATTGAAAATGTCAATTGTTTTATCAACCTGTAGAATTGTAGAATGAAGTTGAGTTTTTGCTGCTTCAGATATCTTATGATTAAATAACCAGCACTTTGAGGCAGAAATGCGTCTCTGAACTTGATATTGGATTCTTCAGGTGAATCTGTCATATGTGACAAATTACAAATGTAAATGACAAAAGACAATTGTACAACAAACTATAATATAAATAAATAATTCTTAATGATTTAATCTCTTCTTATTTTTTGCATTGCATCCCTTCAAACATCTGTTTTAACCTTGAGGTGAATTGACAGCCAAACTCATTAAATCTATATGTCCTTTTGCGAAGTCATGTTGTGAACCTGCTGTAAACTAGGGCTGCAACAAACGACTCATTTGATAATCGATTAATGAAACGATTAATCGACTATTCGGACTATTACGGTATGCCTTGCACAATTTCTCAAACGCTCTTATTTAGCCATCAACTTTTAGATTTAGCTTGAGGTGGTTTTAGGCATGTGGAAACTAACAATGAAGACAACAAAGATGAATACTTGATTCAAAAATACAAATTATTAAATTAACTAAACAAATTGTGAACAAAATTTAACATTGCTTTTTATTTAAATTAAATAAATAATATTTCACATCAAAAGAAACAACAGTGTTTTAACAAATCGTATTAAATAATCTGATGACAGAACTGTAAACAGAATAGCTGAAACTTTAACAAACTAAATAACTCAGTTACCTCTAATCATCAACCCATGTTTGTATAATGTAGTTAACTCCGTGTGTTGCTGCTAGCATACAGAACACCTGACGTGGAACCGTTCCTCGTGGATGGGGCTACAGAGCTGCTAGAGAGACAGTGGAACCCGGTGCATTCCTCCGTCTGGATGTGGAGCACTTTTGATAAATGTTTAGACACATTGCTCGTGTTACCGCCCTGACATGCTAAACTCGTATTGCACGTTTGGCAACGAGCATCGAGACGGGTAAAGTTTAACCACACCTCGGAGTGCGTTCTCTCCGCCATCTCCGCAGTGTGTTGCTGTATGTAGCAGCTGCGTGTGTGTAAACTGCCCCCCCCCCCCTCGCACACAGACGGGGAGAGAAAGATCGAAAATACATCATGGACGCATTTTTTTGTCTTTTTGCATATTAGAAACGAGTTGGCGACACTAAGACTGCGATATAATGCTTATGTAGCAACAATACATGACATATATTTTTTAAATGTCTCCAGTACCGATAAAAAGACCGATAACGTTGGAGCTTAACGGCGCGTAAAACACACCTGATGACGTCACCAACGAATCGACGACTGAATTAGTTGGCAACTCATTTGGTAATCGATTAAGTCGATTAGTTATGGCACCCCTACTGTAAACAAAGAAGCTCCCATCCTGATGAAAGAGACTCAGCAGAAAACATGAGGGGTAAAGCATGGCATAACGGAGCTTTGCCAGTGTTTGATTTGATGGAGTTGTTTTGATTCTCTCTTAGAAACAGTCAGGAGTCACTTTTACCTTTCTCCAACTCCACTGCAGCATTATAACATATAACAAGTAGCTTCAAAATTAAAAAGAGTAATGCATTACTATCATTTCCTGCTAAATACATATTTATTCACTTTGATACTCTGTCTTCATTTACTTCAAATCCAAATGATCCAGTTGTTGATGCGCTGTGTTATTTAAAGGTCACCTATCGTGCTATTTGTAGGCAATAGCATAGGTCTCAGATATATAAAAAACATGTCTATGAAGTGTTTTGCTCAAAATACCAAACAGATCATTCTAGCCATGCCTCATATCCCTCTGTTTCACTTCCTGTTTCAAAAGTGCTGATTTGGGGATAAAGCTTTAAAGAGGAGGGGTCTGAGCTGATGCGGGACCCGGCAGCTACCGTCTAAACTCAATGCTGCCGTGATGAAACGCCATATCATGGATTATCAAGGATTCTCTCTGGAACAGTCTGGAGCTCAAAGGCTTTCTCTCTTGCCGGTTATACCACAAGGTGAGTTCCTTTTTACTTCCTGCTTCTTCACACACATGCTCTCCAGTACAGGTTAGCTCTGAGTGTTAGCATGCTAATGTAAACACCGACCATATTACGTCCAAAACAGTCGGGCATTGTTTCTGATAGCAACTTTCTGATAGGGCCGTGGGTCCACATTTCAGATATTACGTCGTATCGGACGCAAATCTGGATCAGCTCCGTTTTTAGAGATTTGAGTACGGAGAAAAAGAGAGAGGGTTTTATTTTCTGATGCTGCGTGAGTTCCCCGACACACCGGGGACACATCTTTATGTATAAAAGACATCAAAAAGTGCATTTTGCATGATACAGTAGGTCCCCTTTAAAGTAAGATTTATTGCCGTTTTTTTCACTTAATCTAGCTAGGTAAACATGGTTTATATAAAAAGTAAACTAGTATTTCCCCTTTTTGTATATAATTCACTTGCCTTAAACATTACAATTTACTTTTATAATTTAGTTTTTAATCAATTAACCTAGCTTGAAGACAGAAACTGTATATTTATATATACTGTGAGGTTCGACAAAGCATAATAGCATTTAATAAATATATTAAATTAAGTGGTAAACCTGTCATGAGCCGCAGCCCGCCCCCCTCAGAGTGATATAAAATAAAAGTGTGGTACTTACATATCCACGTGCCAGAGTTACATCTCCTCTGCAGAAACGTTGAAGCTGGTGTAAACATCTGGAAGCTGAAAACAATTTACTTGAATCTTTCATAAGAGGCCCTGTTCTGTCCGTTTGGGGCGTTCCTCTCCTGTAGTGTAATATAGGTTTTAGTGCATGTGAATGGTCTCAGAGGCTCACATCCCTGTGTCCCTCCAGAGGGAGTTTCTCTCCTGCCTGAAACGCCTCCATTTGTTTACTTCTGTAACATAAGCCGCTTTCACACCAAGTACTTTGCCGTACTTAGTTCCCAGCACTTAGTCCCGCCGAACTCTTTAGTCTCGTAAACTGTCCTAGTAAATCGCGTTCACACCGGAATAATTCCCTGGGGGAGGATTAGGCAAATGAAGCCGCTGACGTCAGTAGCGTGGCGTGGGGAAAAAATTAGGGGAAGCCAATAATACGTCCTTTCTTTTGGGTCGGGGGTGTGGTGGTCAATGTAATAACGTAACCAGATGAGTGATTACAGCACCCGGTATCATTTTACACACATTTGTATCAGATGCAGGATTTACACACGCCTGTTATCTAACCGACAGGTCCGCACGCACTCTCCAGCCGAAACTCTAATAAGCATTCATTCACAAACTAAATCAGGAGACCTTTAACGTGCAAGCTCTTGCAGGCCACATAAAATGAAGCGGTCCTCGAGTTTGACAACCCTGACCTATACTTTATCTTCAAGCTGTATTACTTCTCACCTTAGCGGTCATGAGGGAGACGGCTTTAGGGTCGGGGAGCGTGCTGGGGATGCTGCTGCAGAGCTGCCACATGAAACTGAAGGAACACAAAGGAATAAGTATAAACAAATGATGAAGGGTGAGTAAAACAAAAACAAAGAGCAGTCATTAACACATAAAGATTCAAGTTCCAAGGCTTTTATTGTCATGTGTACATACACTGAACAAAGATATAAACGCAACACTTTTGTTTTTGCTCCCATCGAGTGGCCCATGGTGGTGGTGGGGTTATGGTATGGGCAGGCGTATGTAATGGACGACAAACACAGGCCACTCGATTCACAACATTACCCTAACCCTAACCCTCACACCAGATACTGCCTGGTTTTCAGACCCCCCCAGACCCCCCCCAATAAAGCAAAAATGCACGTTTCAGAGTGGCCTTTTATTGTGGCCAGCCTAAGGCACACCTGTGCAATAATCATGCTGTCTAATCAGCATCTTGATATGCCACACCTGTGAGGTGGGATGGATTATCTCGGCAAAGGAGAAGTGCTCACTATCACACATTCTTTCAGATTTGTGAACAATATTTGAGAGAAATGGTTATTTTGTGTTTATAGAAAATGTTTTAGATCTTTGAGTTCATCTCATGAAAAATGGGAGCAAAAACAAAAGTGTTGCATTTATATTTTTGTTCAGTGTAGCTACAGTGTATTTATGCCAATGAAAATCTGAGGTCACAGACTCCTCCAACAGTGCAACACAATAACACAGATAAATAGTGCAAGTACATACAATAAAATAGAATAGAAGTAGTGCCATAAGAGTCTAAGTGATACATAAACAATAAACAATCAGGTTGTTATGTTTTACCATAGAAATAGGACTACTTCAACTTATATATATATATACAGTATGTATTTGACATCTCCTCAAAACATCATCTGGTTCATATTTAAATTAATAATATGGTTACATTATATTTACTTAACTTAAAACGGGTTTTTTCCAACCACATTTCCATCTATTTGATATTGTAAATTCACTTTTTAATACATATATTGGTCCTGATTCTCTACTTTTTACAGCCACTTGTTGACCTTAGGACATAAACAGTTACATGGAATAGTATGCCATAAAAAGGTCATAAAGTAGAAAAACACTTGGCGGTTTTATGCGTCTGGGAACCGGTCCTGTTGACTGTCATCACTTCATCATTTTACTCAGAATAAGCTTATATAAAACTACAGTAATTCAAATCTAGAGTCTCTGTCTCCCACAACAGTGCTACATACTATGCAGTATACTTGAGACTTAAGAATACCTTAACAAGTTCAAGAAGAAATAGATAAATAACTACAAATAGTGCAAGTAAAATGTTGAAATATCTCACATCAAATAAGATAAGACTTATTAGACTAGAAATTCTTGTGCCAGATTTAAATAAGATACAATAAACATCATAATAATAGGAATCATAATAATACAAGTGTACACTAACAGTGCAGTAAAGAGAGCAGATTAAAGAACAAACTACAAGAAACAAAGATGGACGTGTTATGAAAGTGGAGTGAGCAGCGGTACAGTTTTTACATTATGTCTAAATATTTATTCATTATCTCTTCAAGCCGAGGTGTTTTATTCCACTTTATTTCATTTATCATTCAGTTCTGAATTAATGTAAAAACTGCGGTACAGGTTTTACATTAATTCACAACTGAATGATAAATGAAATAAAGTGGAATGAAACACCGCGGATTGAAGAGATAATGAATTGGTATTGTTAGAGCCACAAAGTTATTATTTCGATTCATAATTTGATAAATGATTTAATGATGGAAAATGATTTATGTTTTGATGAAATGATTGTTAATTTTATATCGTAAATACGATCTGTTTCCGTGTACCTTCGGGTGTGTATTTAAGTGAGGTAATTGAGGACAGCAGCGTGCTCGGAGACCAAGAGCGGAACAGTTTTTCGACCGCAAATTGCAGACAGAGATTGGTGTTGCAAATTGGACTGCAAACAAAGTATAGTTTAGTTTATATAGGAAAGTATATCGCCGAAATATTATGTAAGATTTGTTATTTTGAGACTATTTAAGTCAATACTTTTTTGTTAATAAATTACATTATTTTGACTGAAAACCTTCGGCGGCTTATTGTTTTGGATTGCGTGTGGTCAACCCGGCTCTGTAGTGGCAAGAGGAAACCTTTGATGCCATTACAGGTATTCAGGGTAGTGGAGTCTCTTCTGATGCAGTGTGTGCTGTCTCCCCAGGCGACGGACCCTGATTTGGGGGAGGGGGCTCAGCTGGTCTACAGTCTGACAGAGGACTCTCAGTTCTTCGCTGTGGACCCGTCCTCCGGCCTGCTGTTCGTCGTCTCAGCTCAGAGTCTCTCCGGACTGAACACCGTGGAGCTGAAGGCCTCCGACCCGCGAGGGCTCAGCGCCACAACCAGGGTGGAGGTGATGTGATATAACAGAATACAGCTTGATTACAGCAGCCATCGCACACATTAGATTACTTTAGTGTCATTACATAATGCAAGCAGTGAGTGTAACGAAATTAAGAGGGTGTAACCAGAGTGCAAACAGTCAGTTATATACACATCTATCAGCAGTCAAAATAAATGCAATATACAAGTAAAGGTAGATGTAAAATATATAAATACAAATCAATACACTGAGGCGTATAGTACATGAATAAAAGTTACAGTGCCGTGTGAGATAAGAATATATGAATTAAAAGCAGCGGTTAGTGCTAGTGCTTATAAATGTTTTTAGACGTGACGGAGCAGGTTGGACTTTTATTAGATATGTGTGTTTTATAACGTGTGTCATAATGCATCCCTTGTCTTTGATCTACAAACCAAATCTACCTACAGGTACACATAAATCACCTGAACCTGAACCATTAGAAAGGGACTCAAATGCAAATCAGAAATGTAGTTTATTCTAGGATTTTTAGATACATTGAATTTGCTGTTGTGTAAAATGGTGCATTCATAAACTCAGAAAGAAGAATTGAAATACAAAAGCTAATATTTATTTATTAGAAAATGTAGGAACAGAGGTAGAGTGCAGATTAAAGTAGAAATGTACACATTATATAAAAAGAGAAACGTTTGTACAAACAAAACTTCCTGAAAGTAGGAAATGTTATATAACTATAATAACTTTTAAAAAGGTTGTATACAAATGTGGAAAGACACATGCAGCTACTAAACGAATATGATTAACTGTTGTGAAAAACACATGTAAAGTATATCTGAACAAAAATAAAGACAATTCCAAACAGGCGTGATGATAATAATCTAAGACTTTAGGAAGGAATGATGAAAGCCGTTTCCAAACAAATGATGTCCCGTTAGACAATAATCACTAATATTTATAAAGATTTCTTCTGCATGGAAACACCTGAGTTTTACTTCGAACAAACCTTTAAAATCCCTTCATCTTAAATTAACCACAGACATTATTCCAGGCAGGTGAACAAAGAATAAATGATACAGCCAAAAACAGGCCTTCTTCCTGCTCTAATCCATATCTAACTGATGTAATGTAAGTTAAAACCACTCTCTGCTGCCCCCAGGTGGAGGTGCGGGGCGGTGCGAGCAGCGGAGACATCGTCGTGATCTCCATCAACCAGCCGGCCAACATCGTGGAGAAGAAGGTCCCAGAGCTGGAGAAGTGAGTGGAGTTTCTCTCAGGGTGGAGATCATGTTGAGATGTGTTGGGAAAATACTGAATGTCCTCTTCCAATATGAGAGTAACGTGATAACAAAGGTATCCCAACTGTAGCTGTGAACATGACAGGATGTGTGATTACCTAGAAGAGCATCAGGACTGTTTGAGGCAGATGATAGCTATGTGATTAACATGATGATTCAGCCTCTATGGAGATAGACATATGACAAGCATGCTCATTTCTGACGTGGAGCTAATCTGAACTAAATATTGAATACTGCTTTCTATTCCTCCATCTTGTGAAAAAATCTGAATTTTTTTTGAAAAACTCCGAATTTAGAGATTTAGAGAAAAAGTCAGAATTTAGAGAGCAGCTGCGACATGCAGCAACAACACACGGAGGAGATGGCGGAGAGAACGCGCTCCGAGGTGTGGTTAAACTTTGCCTAAAGTGCAATAAGAGTTTAGCATGTCAGGGCGGTAACACGAGCAATTTGTCTAAACATTTATCAAAAGTGCTCCACATCCAGACGGAGGAATGCACCGGGTTCGACTGTCTCTCTAGCAGCTCTGTAGCTCCATCCACGAGGAACGGTTCCACGTCAGGTGTTCTGTATGCTAGCAGCAACACACAGTTAACTCGGTTATAAAAACATTGGTTAATGATTAGAGGTAACAGAGTTATTTATTTTGATAAAGTTTCAGCTATTCTGTTTACAGTTCTGTCATCACATTATTTAATACGATTTGTTAAAACGTTGTTGTTTCTTTTGTTGTGAAATATTATGTATTTAATTTAAATAAAAAGCAATGTTAGTTTTGTTCACAATTTGTTTAGTTAGTTTACCTTATTTCTTTCTCCAAAAGAACCGATAAGAGTATACCGTTAAAAGACCGGACCGATAAGCGGTATCTATAAAAGTAGTAGTACCGTTAAAACCTTAGCGATACCCATCCCTAGTGATGACTACTTTCATTCTGGAGAGGATCACAAATACATGGATCCTGAGATTGAAGCTCAAGCCGGGGACCAGTGATATGTTTTCTCCATGTTATTAACATGTGTCTCCTGCAGGTCTCTGGGTGCAGCTCTGGGCCTCACCGTGAACATCCTGGAGGTGTGGAGCTCCAACGGAGGATCGTCCAGAGCCAGAGCCTCCGTCAGGACTCTGATCAGCTTCATCTCTGAGGACGGAGGGAAGCTGGTTCCCTCGGAGGACGTCACACAGTAAGAGCTGCTGCTTGATGTGTGATATTGACCTTAACATGCAGAGATTTACATACAAGTGGTTACAAAGCAGCCTGAATCAGACTGAAGATGTCATACCGTAGCTTACAGGTGTGGAACATTACAGATAACATTTACTAAAGGACACATTCGAGGTACTTTTCTCTAATGCCGTTCTACGTAAAAGAAAAATATTCTACTTTATTGCATTTATTTGATACATAGTTACAGTATACAATTCAGATTTTGCCATATGATGAGCTGGTAAAATATGATACTCTGTCATAAATGAGATAAGAACAGTTTATCAGCTGAAAGGATTAGTAGATTTAGAGAGAAATGGCCTATTTGGATAATCTAGTAGTCATTTTTAGGAAAAAATGTTAAATAAAAGTCACGGTTCCAGCTTTTTAATTAAACATGTCCTGCTTTTATTTTGAATTTTTTTTTATAAATGTTATGTTTTGGTAATCATTTTGGGGTTCGGACACAACTTCTCAAATGGGGGTACGTTGGGGTTCTGCAGGGGGTACGTGAGATTAAAAAAAAGGTTAATTAAAAAAACACAATGCATGATTACAAAATAATAGAAAACACAATTTTATATTAAATATTCCTAGAACCACCAAGGGGGTCCTCATTTAAACATGTCCAATGTGTGAATTGTACTTGATAGGTTTCCATAAAATATCATTTTGTTCGTTGGTTTGTTAAACATATATCGTTTCAATTAACAAAGGCGTTATGTTCTTTTCTTTCATGCATAAAGATGAAAATATCCTTAGTTTGTTGTAATTCACGCATGAAGGAGTTAATAACTCACACACTGATGGAACATCACTATATTGGAATTATTTATAGGCTTTTTCTATTAAAAAAGGTTCGGGGTCGGTCAGGGGGCACTTGGCTGAGAAAATGTTTCAAAGGGGGTCCATTACTGAAAGAACTTTGAGAAGCACTGAGTTAGAAGATATGTGTGCTACCTCTAACACCCCCCCCCCCCCCCCCCCCCCACCCGCAGGAAGCTGCAGAGCGAGGCGGCGGCTGTGAGGGCGGAGCTGGTCAAAGTGTTCGGGGAGGGGCTGAACTTCGAGGTGGAGATAGAACCTGAAGGTCCCGCCTCCAGCCAGCCGGCAATCATCGCTCTGGGCGTC
The DNA here is from genome assembly GCA_902827135.1 of Harpagifer antarcticus. NCBI lineage: Eukaryota > Metazoa > Chordata > Actinopteri > Perciformes > Harpagiferidae > Harpagifer > Harpagifer antarcticus. The sequence continues at coordinate 404,136 of CADEHL010001441.1, forward strand.
CTGCTGGCGCTGAGCATGCTGGGATTGATCGTTGCTGTGGCCTTGATCATCAGGTGAGAGAAGAGAGGGTCGTCGTTAAAGCATGTCGGTATCATCTGTACCCCGTGGAGAGAGAAATGACACAATGCAGGTTTAATACGAGTCATTTTTTTACGTTAGATGGGGTCGATCTCAGAATTCTGACGAATTTCTGTCTGCGGTAAATTATTAGATTGTTGAAAATATTCTCAATAAACTTACATTTATTTTATTTATCGCATGATGTCAAAGTTCTGCATCCATTTTTCATACATGCATTAAAACCCCCTTCCTGCTTTCCTCTAGGAGCTCTTTATGTTCACACTGTTAGACTTTAATGCCCCAGGGTTTGTCCCTTCGTCCCAGACAAAACCTCTTCAACTCAACACGTTTTACTGTTCGCAAAAAAAGGACTTCAAAAACAAGAAGAGATCTCCTTTCAGTGATCAACGATGCTTATTTAAAATCAACACTTGTACCCTAAACCCTTCTTATTTGTATGTCATCAACCTTTTTCCTAAAGCTTAACACATACAGGGTTCGTACGGTCATTACACACCTGGAAAAGTCATGGAAATTCCAAATGCAAATTCCAGGCCCTGGAAAACAATATTTTTCCACAAGTTTAAAATTAAAGTTCCATCAAAATATAATTTATATTTATATATTTTATCTAATCGGCGAGATAGTGATACTATAATGATAATCAATACTGTATCGTATAGTAATGAAACGTAAAATGGCAGCTGTCGCAGTATTCCGCTGGTGAGAGATGTCTAAAGTGGCTTTAGCCCGTCGGAGCTACTATTTGATATGAGGCTGCCAAGACGCCAGGGAGGTGCAGTTTCAACAATGTATGGCTTCTAAAGGATAAGTAGCAAAGTGGCTATCAAAAGACATTGACCCAAGACGTGCTAAATGCAAACTGTGTAGTAAAATATTCAATATTTCGAATATGGGCGAGGCAGCGCTTGCTAGCTAAATGAAAGTCATTTTTTGGGTCATGGAGAATTAGGTAAAGGTCATGGAAAAGTCATTGAAAACCATTGGTGAAAAAGTGAGCCCTGATAATAACTCAGGCATGTTTAATGTTTAAATATCAGCGTCTCAATGCGTGAATCCTCCCAGGACTCAGGATGAATGAAGGTAGAAGTGTCCGTTAGGGCTGCTCGATTACGGCAACAATCATCTCGATTATTTGGGTCAATAATTGTAATTGCGATTATTCATTGACTTTGAAAACATCCATTTATTGGAGAAAGAAAATGTGAACAGTATGTTTTAACAGTTGATTACCCTGAACTTTAAGTTTAATTCAACTATAACAATTAACGTTTTATTTCGATGACGTTGTTTTTGTAATCGTTGCAAGCGATAATCGTAATCGCGATTTAAAATACGATTCATTGAGCAGCCCTAGTGTCCGTCACATTTCAAAATGACGACGTGTTTCCTCTCTCAGGTTCAAGAGGAGTCAGAAACACGAGCAGGATTCAGACAAGGAGAGCTTTGACATCGGGCGAAACGCTGAAGGTTACACGTGAGTCCTCCACAAACTCCTCATGGTCTTCCTCACTCTTCCTCTCAGCGTCCGTCTGAAGACTTCTAATGAAATCTGTTTGTTACAGGAACAAGTCTCTGAACGGGGCGGAAGCGTCTGAACAGGTACGACGTATAACTACCACATTATAACTGAGTGAATGTAAAATGTATGCCGTTTAAAATCTCAAATTAGATCTATTGTCCATCTATATTTTGATATTATTTAATGGAAACCGTCCATAATCGAAGAGTCATTCGAAGTCAATCAGATACTTATTTCACTTCAGGGTGATAGCAGGAGACCCCATCTAGTCATCAGAGAAAAGCAGGACAATCTGATGTAGAATTTCAAAATAAAAGACCTTTGAAGTCTCATATATGAGCTATCATCCCTCTGTTTTTAGATAAGAATAAAACAAAAACTATCCAGTATCAAAAACTTATTTCACTTCAGGGTGATGGCAGGACACCCCATCTAATCACTCGGAGAGAATCTGGACAATCTGATGTACAGTTTCAAAATAAAATACCTTTGACGTCTCATATGAGCTATCGTCCTTCTGTTTGTATCCAACAGTTCAAATGTTCAAATTACATTGAACCAGAATTGTCCCCCTTTTTTCTTTAACAGTGAAGACAATTGGATATGTTAATGATATATTTACCGCAAAACTCAAAATGTCCCCGGTTTTAATTTTGAAAATCTGGTCACCTTAGGCTAAGGTGGGGCTAAGCCATTTCTTGGGATGGCTGTAGCCTACCCCAGCCATACCCTGGCGCCGCCACTGGGGCTGAAACAGAGGGGATTATGGGATGCTGCAAAGATCTGTTTGGTGTTTGGAGCCAAACACTTCAGAGACATGTTTTGTATATATCTGAGACCTATGATATATTGATGAAGAACAGTATAGTAGGGGACCTTTAAAGTATTTGATTAAATGTCCTGTATTTGTTTCATTGACAGATGAGGGAACAGGAGAATGCAGCAGAAGACGGAGGGACGGACGGAGACAGTGTGAGGTTTAAAGCAAACGCACAGTGGAAGAACGAGGAGAGAGACGGAGAGGAAAGCAGAACGACTCTCTGATCAGAAAACAGCTGATTCACTCCTTCTGTACACTCTGCAGAGCGCCAACGACATCACGACTGATATTTAAATATATTTAAAGCAAGTCACTTTGTGTTAAAGATTAGAAACATTACAAGCCGTCTGCTTCCTAAATATTTAGACTTTTCGAGCAGTTTCAAAACACCTTGGTCCAAAGGCTGCTAATAGACGCTATCATTGATAAATGGATGCTTTAAACAGTGATCTCCATACTGAGCAAGTCCATGAAATGCTGCTGAAAGCTCTGGAAGAAGATAGTTATACATTTTTAGATCTTACATTTGTTATTGTAATGACGGACCAAATTAAATGACAGCTTTTTAAAGTGTCAAAAAGTGGCGCTCTCCAGACAAACACAAACATCACAGCAGCAGATTTGATTGAAATCGACTCGACGAGAATCAGCTGCAGTCGTGTTCAGATTGAGTTTTTATTTTTAAACAAATCCTCTGATCAGCCTGAGCGATACGAAACAAATCATAAATAAGCTTTATTCTGAAAGCAGGTCAAATGTTCCTCAATTCAGTTTGAAGTCGAGGGAAAGTAAAGAAATACTGGACAGAAAGTCTCATCAGGACGTCTGTGTTTCTGTACAGAGACTCTTTATCATCAGCCGGTCGATTCATTCAATGAACTCGATTGTATTTTGTCGTAAACTAACCAAACATGTTTATAATTTAACACATTTCTGATGTTCAAATGTCACTCTTTATTTCCAGACAAACGTTTGATCTATCTTTGCACTTTATTCGCAAAAATGTAAATAATATTTCTGGAGCTCCGTAGTAACACTGGACCTTAAAACATCTGTATAATAAAACATTTTAAATTGTATAATTTCAAATTGTCTGCTTTTTTGCTGTTTTGATTCCAGACGTGTTTCTGATTTTACATATTTTAATGTAACACAAATCTAGATGTAATGTAGGGAAAGTAATCAACTGAACCTAGAGCCAGTTAGAAGAAGTGCAACCCGCAAAGCCAACTCTTTGATCTTTGAGCGAATTTTCGTAACTAGTGACTCTCTTAAATACTCCTTCTTTCCGAGAACAATCGGAGAGTGGAACTTGCTACCAGAAGAAGCTGTCATCGCAGAAACCGTGGAGTGCTTCCGGCAAATTCCGGAGACATTTAGCGGGGATCATCCATCCCCCACTGAGCGTGATACCTCTGGGTTCTGCTCAGTATTAATCCAGATCCAGATCCAGATCCAGAACTGAACATCAGCCATGAGTTTCTCTTAAAGTTCACCTTATTATACACACACACACACACACACACATTAGCCCCAGGTCCAGTGGACTGTATGTAATGTCAATGTGTAGGGGGGGGGGGGTCCCACAGACCCGAACACCGTACAAGGGTTAAATTTAGATTGAACACTGGGCAGATGATCAAACAGAGGAAAGAAATGGGTTAAAAACATGTTTGAGTCAGAACTTGGAAGTCTTCCAGATTCTAAAGTTCATCTTTCCAACATATCTGCTGGTCATAAAAACAGATGACTGCATTTCTATCAATGATGAACTAGTGAAAGAGATTAGAGGGATTGAAAGAGAATTCTGACTTTGTTGAAGAGAGCCTCGACACCAGTGCATTGTGGGAGATCTCCAGCAACGCACAGTTAGAGGACCGTAAGAGGCAAACCGAGGGGAAGTAAAAGGTGAGCTGCTTCTTGAAGTCTCCTGAGCTGCCATGTGTGTTCAGAGACTTTCAGAGACCCTGAGTCTCTGAGCTGCAACCACAGCTTCTGTTCGAGCTGCCTGCAGACATTCTGGGAACAAAGTAAGAACACAAACTGTCCCCTTCAAACTTTGATATATGAGCTTTTTCCTTTTTATCCCACGCTGTTGATTTTTTAAACGGATACATCTTATATGTTTATCTCCCAACAGATAGGCCTACCTGGCCAAAGTCATCGCCCTGAACTGAATACCAAAGTACATTTCCCTACCACAGCCATACCCTGGCGCCGCCACTGGGGCTGAAACAGAGGGGATTATGGGATGCTGCAAAGATCTGTTTGTGTTTGGAGCCAAACACTTCAGAGACATGTTTTGTATATATCTGAGGACCTATGATATATTGATGAAGAACAGTATAGTAGGGGACCTTTAAAGTATTTGATTAAATGTCCTGTATTTGTTTCATTGACAGACGAGGGAACAGGAGAATGCAGCAGAAGACGGAGGGACGGACGGAGACAGTGTGAGGTTTAAAGCAAACGCACAGTGGAAGAACGAGGAGAGAGACGGAGAGGAAAGCAGAACGACTCTCTGATCAGAAAACAGCTGATTCACTCCTTCTGTACACTCTGCAGAGCGCCAACGACATCACGACTGATATTTAAATATATTTAAAGCAAGTCACTTTGTGTTAAAGATTAGAAACATTACAAGCCGTCTGCTTCCTAAATATTTAGACTTTTCGAGCAGTTTCAAAACACCTTGGTCCAAAGGCTGCTAATAGACGCTATCATTGATAAATGGATGCTTTAAACAGTGATCTCCATACTGAGCAAGTCCATGAAATGCTGCTGAAAGCTCTGGAAGAAGATAGTTATAAATTTTTAGATCTTACATTTGTTATTGTAATGACGGACCAAATTAAATGACAGCTTTTTAAAGTGTCAAAAAGTGGCGCTCTCCAGACAAACACAAACATCACAGCAGCAGATTTGATTGAAATCGACTCGACGAGAATCAGCTGCAGTCGTGTTCAGATTGAGTTTTTATTTTTAAACAAATCCTCTGATCAGCCTGAGCGATACGAAACAAATCATAAATAAGCTTTATTCTGAAAGCAGGTCAAATGTTCCTCAATTCAGTTTGAAGTCGAGGGAAACTAAAGAAATACTGGACAGAAAGTCTCATCAGGACGTCTGTGTTTCTGTACAGAGACTCTTTATCATCAGCCGGTCGATTCATTCAATTTACTCGATTGTATTTTGTCGTAAACTAACATGTTTATAATTTAACACATTTAACACATTTCTGATGTTCAAATGTCACTCTGTATTTCCAGACAAACGTTTGATCTATCTTTGCACTTTATTCGCAAAAATGTAAATAATATTTCTGGAGCTCCGTAGTAACACTGGACCTTAAAACATCTGTATAATAAAACATTTTAAATTGTATAATTTCAAATTGTCTGCTTTTTTGCTGTTTTGATTCCAGACGTGTTTCTGATTTTACATATTTTAATGTAACACAAATCTAGATGTAATGTAGGGAAAGTAATCAACTGAACCTAGAGCCAGTTAGAAGAAGTGCAACCCGCAAAGCCAACTCTTTGATCTTTGAGCGAATTTTCGTAACTAGTGACTCTCTTAAATACTCCTTCTTTCCGAGAACAATCAGAGAGTGGAACTTGCTACCTGAAGAAGCTGTCATCGCAGAAACCGTGGAGTGCTTCCGGCAAATTCCGGAGACATTTAGCGGGGATCATCCATCCCCCACTGAGCGTGATACCTCTGGGTTCTGCTCAGTATTAATCCAGATCCAGATCCAGATCCAGAACTGAACATCAGCCATGAGTTTCTCTTAAAGTTCACCTTATTATACACACACACACACACACACATTAGCCCCAGGTCCAGTGGACTGTATGTAATGTCAATGTGTAGGGGGGGGGGGTCCCACAGACCCGAACACCGTACAAGGGTTAAGTTTAGATTGAACACTGGGCAGATGATCAAACAGAGGAAACAAATGGGTTAAAAACATGTTTGAGTCAGAACTTGGAAGTCTTCCAGATTCTAAAGTTCATCTTTCCAACATATCTGCTGGTCATAAAAACAGATGACTGCATTTCTATCAATGATGAACTAGTGAAAGAGATTAGAGGGATTGAAAGAGAATTCTGACTTTGTTGAAGAGAGCCTCGACACCAGTGCATTGTGGGAGATCTCCAGCAACGCACAGTTAGAGGACCGTAAGAGGCAAACCGAGGGGAAGTAAAAGGTGAGCTGCTTCTTGAAGTCTCCTGAGCTGCCATGTGTGTTCAGAGACTTTCAGAGACCCTGAGTCTCTGAGCTGCAGCCACAGCTTCTGTTCGAGCTGCCTGCAGACATTCTGGGAACAAAGTAAGAACACAAACTGTCCCCTTCAAACTTTGATATATGAGCTTTTTCCTTTTTATGACGTTGTTAATTTTTAAACGTATTAAATCTTATGTGTTTAACTTCCAACAGATAGGCCTACCTGGACAAAGTCATCGCCCTGAACTGAATACCAAAGTACATTTCCCTCTGAAAGACATCCTGCCTCCATCTGCTGGTGAATAAATGACATAGCAGCATTTCCTGATGTTGATAATTCACCCTGTGACGGAGGGCAGAGAAAACGAAAGAGGATTTTGACATTGTTGAAGAGCTGAGGCGCCATTACAGGGTGTGGGATCTCTGCTGCGAGACACGTTTGGAGTATATTTGGGGAGAAGTGGAGAGACTTTGTGAGTTGGTGAGTCCTGCTATTGAAATAACTTTAATACCAAATGGCTGAGAAAACCGTTCTTGTTGAAAGTTACCTGAGCTGCCATGTGTGCTCAGAGACCTTCAGAGATCCCGTGTCTCTGGGCTGCAACCACAGCTTCTGTTCGAGCTGCCTGCAGAAATTCTGGGAACAAAGTAAGAACAAAAACTGTCCCATTTGTAAAAGAAAATCTTCTAAAGATCTTCCCGTAGTGAACTTTACAATGAAGGAGCTGGCTGACTCCTTTGCTGAGAGACAGAAAGATGGATCATCTGAGACAGAGAAAGGAGAGAAGGAGGTGGAGATGGTGTGTAGTAAACATCCAGAAGAGCCTAGATTGTTCTGTAAGGATGAAGAGAGAGCTGTGTGTCCTGTCTGTGAGTTTTCTCTCCACCAGAGTCACAAGGTGGTTCCTGTAGACCAAGCAGTCAGTGAGCTGAAGGACCTGCTGAAATCTGACTTAGAGTCTCTGCAGGACAAGAGGGACACATACAAAGGAGTGGAGGAAACATACAAGGAAGTGATTCAAGTGTCCGAGAAGCAGCTGCTGTCCACAGAGAGGCAGATCAGAGCAGAGTTCATCAAGCTCCATCAGTTCCTGAAAGAGGAAGAGGAGTCCAGACTGGCAGCTCTGAGGGAGGAAGAGGAGCTGAAGGGGAAGACTATCAGCAGAGAGATGAAGAGCATTCAGGAGCACATCTCCTCTCTGTCACACAGTATCTCTGCTGTTGAAGAAGAGCTGCAGAAACACAACGGGCCCTTCCTCAGCAGTTATAAAGCCACTCAGAGCAGAGCCAGAGTCCAGAGCGCACTGTCAGACCCACAGCTGCTCTCAGGAGCGCTGACAGATGTGGCCAAACACCTGGGCAACCTGTCCTTCAGAGTCTGGGAGAAGATGAAGGACCAGGTCCACTTCAGTCCTGTCCTTCTGGACCCAAACACTGCAAACAGCTGGCTCTCTCTGTCTGATGATCTGACCAGTGTGAGACAAGGAGACAAAGATCAGCAGCTTCCTGGTAATCCAGAGAGATTCACTGAGTATGCTAATGTTCTGGGCTCTGAGGGCTTCAGCTCAGGGAGACACAGCTGGGAGGTGGAGGTGGGAGATCATCCTGTCTGGAATATAGGTTTGACTAAAGAGTCAGCTGACAGGAAGGGAGAGAGACCAGGTGCCTCACCAGAATATGGAATCTGGTGTTTAACACATCGCAGTGGAAAATACACTAATGGTGAAGGTGAGACTGTCAGAGTGGAGAAGAATCTCCAGAGGATCAGAGTCCAGCTGGACTATGACAGGGGGGAGGTGTCCTTCTACGCCCCTGAAGACATGACTCCCATCTGCACTCACAGAGACACTTTCACTGAGAAACTCTTCCCATATTTCAGTATTGGAAAAGCTGGTGATGCTAAAACTGCTGATATCAAAATGTGTGAAAGTGAGATTCCTCTGTGATGCTCAGGAGTGTTGGTTCAGACTTCATTCTGACTTCGTCTGTCCAGATCCTTTTGAAATAATCAAGGTAAAAAACAACAGATGATAATCAGAATTTAATTTGAGTCTGTAAGATTTTAAACGTTAAGATTTGATCAGGTTTTATTTACAGAGTTTTACTCAAAGTCTCAGAGCAGCAAAATTAATTATTTGTTTATTTTTATAGTTTATCATTTTGTTATACTTTATTATAATGGGTTTATAGCTTTTAAAGTCATGAGATTGTTTGATAATGTTTTTTGTGAATTCTTTGCTTTTAAGAAATGTATTCATTTTGTATGTCGTGCTGAAACTTCATGAAATCAACTAAATGTGTTTGAATTATGTTTAGATATGGATATATTGTTTTACTCTCCACGGGCAAGTCATTTAATACTTCTGTTATTCCTTCATTGTTGCAATGTTTCTTTGGGACGCTTTCCGTACTGTATACTTGGACAATAACATGTATTGTGATTGAAAATGTCAATTGTTTTATCAACCTGTAGAATTGTAGAATGAAGTTGAGTTTTTGCTGCTTCAGATATCTTATGATTAAATAACCAGCAGTTTGAGGCAGAAATGCGTCTCTGAACTTGATATTGGATTCTTCAGGTGAATCTGTCATATGTGACAAATTACAAATGTAAATGGCAAAAGACAATTGTACAACAAACTATAATATAAATAAATAATTCTTAATGATTTAATCTCTTCTTATTTTTTGCATTGCATCCCTTCAAACATCTGTTTTAACCTTGAGGTGAATTGACAGCCAAACTCATTAAATCTATATTTCCTTTTGTGAAGTCATGTTGTGAACCTGCTGTAAACTAGGGCTGCAACAAACGACTCATTTGATAATCGATTAATGAAACGATTAATCGATTATTCGGACTATTACGGTATGCCTTGCACAATTTCTCAAACGCTCTTATTTAGCCATCAACTTTTAGATTTAGCTTGAGGTTGTTTTAGGCATGTGGAAACTAACAATGAAGACAACAAAGATGAATACTTGATTCAAAAATAAAAATTATTAAATTAACTAAACAAATTGTGAACAAAATTAACATTGCTTTTTATTTAAATTAAATAAATAATATTTCACATCAAAAGAAACGACAGTGTTTTAACAAATCGTATTAAATAATGTGATGACAGAACTGTAAACAGAATAGCTGAAACTTTAACAAACTAAATAACTCAGTTTCCTCTAATCATGAACCCATGTTTGTATAATGTAGTTAACTCCATGTGTTGCTGCTAGCATACAGAACACCTGACGTGGAACCGTTCCTCGTGGATGGGGCTACAGAGCTGCTAGAAAGACAGTGGAACCCGGTGCATTCCTCCGTCTGGATGTGGAGCACTTTAGATAAATGTTTAGACACATTGCTCGTGTTACCGCCCTGACATGCTAAACTCGTATTGCACGTTTGGCAACGAGCATCGAGACGGGTAAAGTTTAACCACACCTCGGAGCGCTTTCTCTCCGTCATCTCCGCAGTGTGTTGCTGCATGTAGCAGCTGCGTGTGTGTAAACTGCCCCCCCCCCCCCCCCTCGCACACAGACGGGGAGAGAAAGATCGAAAATACATCATGGACGCATTTGTTTGTCTTTTTGCATAGTAGAAACGAGTTGGCGACACTAAGACTGTGATATAATGCTTATGTAGCAACAATACATGACATATATTTTTTAAATGTCTCCGGTACCGATAAAAAGACCGATAACGTTGGAGCTTAACGGCGCGTAAAACACACGTGATGACGTCACCAACGAATCGACGACTGAATTAGTTGGCAACTCATTTGGTAATCGATTAAGTCGATTAGTTATGGCACCCCTACTGTAAACAAAGAAGCTCCCATCCTGATGAAAGAGACTCAGCAGAAAACATGAGGGGTAAAGCATGGCATAACGGAGCTTTGCCACGTGTTTGATTTGATAGAGTTGTTTTGATTCTCTCTTAGAAACAGTCAGGAGTCACTTTTACCTTTCTCCAACTCCACTGCAGCATTATAACATATAACAAGTAGCTTCAAAATTAAAAAGAGTAATGCATTACTATCATTTCCTGCTAAATACATATGTATTCACTTTGATACTCTGTCTTCATTTACTTCAAATCCAAATGATCCAGTTGTTGATGCGCTGTGTTATTTAAAGGTCACCTATCGTGCTATTTGTAGGCAATAGCATAGGTCTCAGATATATAAAAAACATGTCTATGAAGTGTTTTGCTCAAAATACCAAACAGATCATTCTAGCCATGCCTCATATCCCTCTGTTTCACTTCCTGTTTCAAAAGTGCTGATTTGGGGATAAAGCTTTAAAGAGGAGGGGTCTGAGCTCATGCGGGACCCGGCAGCTACCGTCTAAACTCAATGCTGCTGTGATGAAACGCCATGTTGCGACCTGGCTCAAAAGGCCACAACAAAACGGAGACACAACATGTCAACGGGTAGGTAAAGGTGTTTATTTAGGACAAACAAATCAAATCCAGTAAAGTATGAGGTGTGGATGTCAGTGGTATCAGTAATGTAAATGCAGTGTGCGGATTGTGTGAACATGTATGTGTGTGAGAGTGTTGAATTGCACAAAGTAAAGCAACTGACGAAACTCCTAATATACTTAACCCAAACCGGTGTGCCTGCAGGGAGAAGCAGAGAGAGACAGAGAGCGAGCACAGAGAGGAGCTAAATAGCACCAGACCCAGGTGCCCGGAGCCACTGCAATCAAATGCACACAGCAAACACCAATCACCCATCACCCATCACCCATCACCAAATCACCAATCACCAACCACCACCTCCTCTCTACTGATGCACCCACAGGGGCATCACAGCCCCCCCCTTAAGACGGGGCCCCAAAGGGATCCACGACACCCCAATATCCTCCTTCTTAACTCCAGTTTTTTTTTTATTTCCCTTCTTAGGACTGGAGGACGCTCCTCCTCCGCTGTCTCCGAACTCCTGACCCGCGACCCCCGCACCGCTTCCTCGCTTCACTGCCTTTAGGTCCCACTCCTCCTTGGGTTGGCTGGCGTTGAGCCACAGCATGTAGGCGCTCATCGGTCTCTTGGGCGCGCCGACCTCCTTCGGCCTCCTCTTCTTCCGCCTCCTCTTGTTCGGCCTCCTCTTGTTCTTCACCTCTTTGACTGTCCTCTTCCTTCTTCTTTGTCCCGATCTCAAAGTACCGGGCTGGACCACATTCTCCAGACTCTGAAACAGGTAGGTCAGCAGACATCCTATGGCTCTGCAAACGCGTAACAGTATGAATTGGCGACACACTTGGAACTTGCAAACCGCTCTCCATCTGGCCCCACAGATGCCAACGGCCTGGAAAACCACCACAGGCGGTGGCACACCAGCCCACACAGCACTACCAGCGAGATCGTTGCCTAAAATCATCTGTATCCCATCAAGTGGCAACGCGGGACGCACGCCAATAGACACAAACTCCCCGCACCAGCTCGCAATCCAGCACTATTGCATGCCGTGGCACAGGGATCAAGCCCATCTCCATGCCCCTCATCAGCACAACATCCCCAGTCTCTGTCTCTGATGAAAAAGGCAATACTGACTCAGCAATAATGAGTATCTAGCTGCTGTGTCACGCAACACCTTAATCGGAACATACTTGTCACTACCAACTACTGACACAACGGCTTCCGTTATGAACGGCTCAAAAACAGAACCCACATCCAAGTCGGCACAAACCAGCTTCTTATCAGGCACCATGCCCGATCCTACACCCTGCGGCTTTTTAAACCAAAACGGCAGAACAACACATGGCTGGAGCATGTGGTGAAGAACGAGGCTTCCCTCAGGTTCCAGCAAACGGACACTGCCCCTTCCAATGACCCTCTTCTCGACAATAATGACATAGGTCCACTTTGGCCCCCTCGGGTCGCCCTGTACCTACAAGTCTACGGGAGGAGCCTGGTGAAAACTTTGCACCACCGCGGGCATAGCCATTGTCTTCTCCCCTGTTTCCAATCACCCTAGAATACTTCTCATAAAACTGCCCTTATGTGTCAACACAAAATCGTCCGCTAATTCAGCAGCTCTAAACGCGGTGGAAGGTTTCTGTTCATTCACATAAGTGGCCACACGCTGAGGGAGACTGTTTTTAAATTGTTCCAAGACAATGAGCTCACAAAGGCCGTCAAAAACTTGCAAACCTTTGCTGCCGCGCACCACCCGCTGAAATGAGAAGTTAAATCACGGATAAACTCCACATGTGTCTGCTTATCTCCCTTGACCCAACTTCTGAACCTTTGACGATACGCTTCCGGAACCAGTTCGTAAGATTTCAACAACCGCTGATTTTACTCTATCATAGTCCAAAGCATTTTCGCCACAAACCCTGAATAGGCTTCCTGTGCCTCGCCCAGTGAGTACACACTGCAGTAACAGCACTCTGTCCGAATCTGACCAGTTTCTTGCCTCTGCTATCGTTCAAATAGAGTGAAAAAAATGTCCGGTCACGCTCATTGAACTTTGGCACTAATCGCAAGTAAGAAATTATATCGCCACTGCCTGATGCCGACCTATCACCCACCATCCTCCCTTGGAGACACTTGCCCTCTCCCTCAGCCGTAATCTAGCATGTTTCCACCTCACTTTCATCCTTTCCACCTCCAGCAACCTTCTCCACCTCTAAACGCTTTCTCTACCTCCTGCTGCTGACCCCTCAACCTCTCCTGCTCCACCTCAACTCCACTGCAATCTCTCCTGATCCAACCCTCAACTTCTCCTGATCAAAAACTGCATGGCCAAAGAAGCTCCTTTGCTCGCTCGAGACGTCAGAACCAGCTGTCTGAACCACTACCGCACGAGACCTGCCGCACCAGACTCTCGCTCTGTCTGCAACACCCCCTGCTCAAACAAAGATGACACAATGACAGTTTTAATGTCATGTTTCACGCTTGCTCCCCACAACAGCAATGTCATAGTGCTCTGCTATTTCGACTAACTGTGCCTCTGGCAATTATCTAAGAACGATACTGAGGGCGCATCCACAACGCTGACCAAGAAGTCATACTAGCCAATACAGAAAGCAAAGTACCAACTGCCAACAGCATGGGCATAAGATTAACCCAACAGAGAATTTCCCCCTAACTGCCTAAACAAAATCTTCCTAATCTCACCTAGTCTTCATAGTGGCTTGCGGTGGGTAATTAACGCACTGGAAACCCGGCGGAGTAATGGAGCGACCTGCGCGCAGGTAACACCAAGATATCACGCGGATGTGCCCCCGAGACAGCTGTCCGAAAACAGCTGACACTAACCACGTTGCCACAGACACTATGAAAAAAACAAACAGACGCAACCCAAAGGGAAACGCCACTTAAGCCTAGCGGGGGAAACTCTTTACAAAAGCGTAACAAGCAGCAACATCTTACCTTCTGATTGGCACAACCAAACCTGTCGCCATGTCAAACACTAAAGCTTCCTCAAACCAAAAAACATGATGTGGTCCCCAAAATAGCAGTACAGAGCCAGCACACAGCTGACCACATCAACTAATTAGCTGCTCAAATGACACCATGTGCTCTGAGCACTACACAAACTTTTAACCAACTAACCCGTAGGACGAGCCCCCATTTGTTGCGACCTGGCTCAAAAGGCCACAACAAAACGGAGACACAACAACATGGTCAACGTGTAGGTAAAGGTGTTTATTTAGGACAAACAAATCAAATCCAGTAAAGTATGAGGTGTGGATGTCAGTGGTATCAGTAATGTAAATGCAGTGTGCGGATTGTGTGAACATGTATGTGTGTGAGAGTGTTGAATTGCACAAAGTAAAGCAACTGACGAAACTGCCTATTATACTTAACCAAACCGTGTGCCTGCAGGGAGAAGCAGAGAGAGACAGAGAGCGAGCACAGAGAGGAGCTAAATAGGCACCAGACCCAGGTGCCCGGAGCCACTGCAATCAAATGCACACAAGCAAACACCAATCAACCCATCACCCATCACCCATCACCAATCACCAATCACCAACCACCACCTCCTCTCTACTGATGCACCCACAGGGGCATCACACATCAAACGCCATATCATGGATTATCAGGATCTGAAACAGTCTGGAGCTCAAAGGCTTCTTCTCTTGCCGGTTATAACCACAAGTGTGAGTTCCGTTTTAATTCCTGCTTCTTCACACACATGCTCTCCAGTACAGGTTTAGCTCTGAGTGTTAGCGATGCTAATGTAAACACCGACCATATTACGTCCAAAACAGTCGGGCATTGTTTCTGATAGCACTTTCTGATAGAGCCGTGGGTCCACATTTCGATATTACGTCGTATCGGACGCAAATCTGGATCAGCTCCGTTTTTTAGAGATTTGAGTACGAGAAAAAGAGAGAGGAGGTTTATTTTCTGACGCTGCGTGAGTTCCCGACCATCCCGGGGAACACATCTTTATGTATAAAGACATCAAAAAAGTGCATTTTGCATGATACAGTAGGTCCCCTTTAAAGTAAGATTTATTGCCGTTTTTTCACTTAATCTAGGCTAGGTAAACATGGTTTATATAAAAAGTAACTAGTATTTCCCCTTTAAACTTTTTTTTATATAATTCACTTGCCTTAACAGTTACAATTTACTTTTATAATTTAGTTTTAATCAATTAACCTAGCTTGAAGACAGAAACTGTATATTTATATAACTGTGAGGTTCGATAAAGCATAATAGCATTTAATAATATATTAAATGAAGTGGTAAACCTGTCATGAGCCACAGCCCGCCCCCCTCAGAGTGATATAAATAAAAGTGTGGTACTTACATATCCACGTGCCAGAGTTACATCTCCTCTGCAGAAACGTTGAAGCTGGTGTAAAACATCTGAAGCTGAAAACAATTTACCTTGAATCTTCATAAGAGGCCCTGTTCTGTCCGTTTGGGGCTTTCCTCTCCTTAGTGTAATATAGGTTTTAGTGCATGTGAATGGGTCTCAGATGCTCACATCCCTGTGTCCCTCCAGAGGGAGTTTCTCTCCTGCCTGAAACGCCTCCATTTGTTTACTTCTGTAACATAAGCGGCTTTCACACCAAGTACTTTGGCCGGTACTTAGTTCCCAGCACTTAGTCCCGCCGAACTCTTTAGTCTCGTAACTGTCCTAGTAAATCGCGTTCACACCGAATAATTCCTGGGGAGGATTAGGCAAATGAAGCCGCTGACGTCAGTAGCGTGGCGAAAAAATTAGGGAAGCCATAATACGTCCTTTCTTTTGGGTCGAGGGTGTGGTGTCAATGTAATAACGTAACCAGATGAGAGATTACAGCACCCGTATCGTTTTACACACATTTGTATCAGATGCAGAACTTACACACGCCTGTTATCTAACCGCAGGTCCGCACGCACTCTCCAGCCGAAACTCTAATTAAGCATCAGGGATTCTATACACAAACTATCATTGTAATCAACATATATCGTAAAATAATGTCATAATGTGGCTAATTTGCTCCCAACCTACGCTTCTTTCTGCTTGAGTTAATCTCCGTCAGAAGTAGTTCCTGAAAGTAGTTCCCATGGTAACGATAGCCGATCAATCGACACTCCTGCTACCCCCCGCTTACAGTTATTGATATAATTATAGTAAATAATATATTATTAACCAATTTATTGAAAACAATTCTTAGAATTAGGCTATTTAAATATCTGAGTAATCACTGTTGGGATTAGCGGAAACAAATCAAATCAGGCTCCATGTGCTGAAACATTTTGGGTTCAGAATGAAGAGTCCTCACAATCCAATCAAATCGCATCAATTTAGTGTTGCAGTGACGCGTCCTAAAAATCCGGAAGTAAACGATCAAACAACGATCAAATAGAACGTGCCACTGGATACTTTGTGATTAGGCACGTTCTATTTGATCGTTGTTTGATCGTGGAATCAAACACGCCTATTGACCATCAGAGAGCTTGCTCAAACCTATGTGTTTAGAATCTATCTTCTATCGATTAGATTATGATTCGAAAATTATAAAAGTAGGGTAGACCGTGGATATTATCCGACTGAACAACAACGTGCATTTATCTAACAGGTTCGTTTTCCACTGACCTTATTTCGAGCTATTTTGCAAAATCCTATGGAGAACTCCCATTGCTTTTTTGTGAGGGGGAAACCGAGAGCAGTTTACTTCCGGATTTTAGGACGCTCACTGCAACCTAAGTTGATGCATTTGATTGGATTGTGAGGCAAGGGAAGCCAGCCCGCCTCTGGCTTCCCTTGGCATGGCCCTGACCAATCATAGGTTGGCAGGGGCATCAAGTGAGGCCTCATCTGATTGTCATCACTCCATTTTTTTCAACCATGGGAAGCCAGATTCGGCTGCCTCCTCTCGCAACAGTGAGTGCAATCTACTGTTTCACCATAACATCTAGAGGGGCGCTGTTTGTTTCACTCTTTGTAAATACTCAATGAGAATGGGGGAGAGACGGCCGGCAGCAACACACAGCAAGGAGATTATCTAACAAAACAAAGTGTTTTTTATTTAATTATTAAATTATAACTACAATCCGAATAAAACAGGGGAAGCCTGGCTTCCTTTGGCCTCCGGAGAAAACGCCACTGGCTGACGTCACTTCTTCTTCTGCTTTGGGTTTATTGGCAGGTCGTAAACAACTTCACTGCGTATAGTGCCACCCGAATTCCCGGGTAAATCGTCAGAAGCGCCGACACAATCCTCATCACTCCACCATCGCCCACTTTTATTTGTGTTGCCATAAGTTAGTCACTCTCCGTTGGTGCACTGGGCTAATGCTATTAATGTCTAATGTGAGCAAATAAAATGCCGGCTTCACAAAACTTTTTGGGAGTTTTAAGGGCGTGGTTTGCAATCCTCCCCCATCAGAAATGGGAACCTTGTTTTCTCCCACGAAAGTACCTGCTCTCGAGCGGGGACGGAAAAGTTCCATCAACTAAGTTCTAGTTCCAGATATTTTTGGTGTGAAAGCAAATTCCCAAGAACTATCGGAACTATTCTTGGGAAAAGTACTCTCCGGTGTGAAAGCGCCTATTGTGACATCACTATGCAACACCTGCGCTTCTATTGGCTAGCCTCCAACACATTGAACATTAAAGCATGGAAAACATGTCACCGGAAATACAGGAAATCTAACCTGAAGTTAAGCAGAGAACGACTCCTTTAAACACTGAGGGAAATAAAGAAACCCTCACAGCTTCAGATGGATTTCATTCATAATCCTTCATATTAAAACAGTTTTTATTCTTTATTCGCTATTAAATAAAATCAGAAGAAGATCAGAGCACAGCAGAAGAAGCGAAACGTAGATTATGGAATGTATTTCAGTAAACAATAAAAGCTCCAGCTGGTCCAACATGGGGGGGGCTTTATTACAACCACAGTCAAATAAAGCACCGCTTTTATATATTCATATATATATAAGAATGTTATATATATATTTATATAGTTTTCCATATCACCGTCAGGCAATGACTATGAGGATTCTTTACAGAATCAAGGTTTCTTGTGGTTCTCTTAATTTACAGGTAACCTTAGTTTCTGGATATTTAAACCACAGAAAGAGTCAGAGCTACTTTCACCTGCCTCGCTCATAAGTACAAAACTGGCACAGAGAACGACCATTTTTATACACAGTAAAAAATGCCATAAAATTAAATTACATACCAGGAGACAAAAGTTCTGTAAAACTTTCCTCCCCGTTACAGCAAACCTCAAAACAACATCATTTCCAAAACAAATTCAAATCAGTATAAAACAAAGCAAAAAAAACACGAAACGTTTCTTTTTTTGCCCTTTGAAAAAAATGTGCTGTAAGCTTTTGAACGACTTTCTGTTTCAACGGGGAGCGCGTGAAGTTTTAAAGAGCAAACACGGCGGGCGCCACTGAGCTGGAGAACCGAGCGACTGAACATCAGCAGCGCGGGAACAGCGGGAAGTAAAACGGGAAAAAACCGAAACTTTTTTTTTCCCTCTGAGCAAAAAGTCAGATTTCCAGAGAGGGAGAGAGAAAAGGGGGAGGAGTTAAGATCTCATGACGGCGGTGAGGTGATGATGTCATGAAGGTGGGCGGGGCCTTTAACAGACAGTTTGGTAACTATGGCGATGGTGGCCTCCACCGTCCTGTACGCATGGCCAGCATGTCGGGGGGGGAGAGCGCCCGGAACGCCTGCGGAGAGGAAGAGGAGGGGGCGGGGCCTATGCAGCCCTCTGGCCCTCCCCCACAAGCCCAGGGATGATGAGAAGGCGGCGGCGCTGTCCTCAGGAAGGGGCGGGCTAGCTGGTCTTAGATCCCCGCCTCCTTCTCTTCCTGCCCTCCTCTGATTGGCCCTCGCCTCTCCTCCCCTCTTCCTCATCATCATTGTGTCTCTCAGGGCTCCTCCCCGCCTCCTGAAGCAGGGACCGACAAGAGGAGAAACGAAGAGGCAAGAGGAACGACGAAGACGCCTCCATCTTCTCTTCTTGGAGAGGAGTCCATGTGTTTCCCGAGGAGGAGGCAGTGGGGTGTCCAGGCTCGGGAGAGGGGGGGTCCTGCTCCGTGCCGGGGTCGATGAGGAGAGGAGGTCTCTCGTCTCCGTGTCCGACGGCAGAGCCCTCCTGCTGCTCGGGCGTCACCTCGTGCTGCAGGGGGGAGGGAGGAGGAGGTGGAGGGGAGGAGGAG
>CADEHL010001442.1:0-86129 GCA_902827135.1 Harpagifer antarcticus
TCTGTATGAAACTGAGGTGTGCCCCCACCCCCCCACTGTAGAGCCTTGCCCCCCCAGCTGCCCCCCTAACTTTTGTTTCCCTAAAACTGTACTAAAACAAACCTACACTATTTCCACAAGCTTCTCAAGCAACGAAACAAGCATTACATTAGTTAAAAGTGAATCATTTTAAATATCATTTTAGGCCCGTTAAAAACGCAGCTACGGCCCTGCATTAAACTGCGGAGCGGCGTTCACACAGACCGCGGCTCACAGAGCTGCAGAGAGGGAGCGAGCTGTCCCAGTGCCTATGGGTCAGCTTCCCCTGGGAGCATTTCCCCTTCCACTAGTTTTGTTTTTACTAAGGACGAGAGCTTGAAACTAAATATTAATAAAACGCAGCCGTTTGAATCGATAGCGTTTAACAGACGGGCGCTGTTTGGGGCATTACGTTACAAAATACTACGCAGACAGCGCTAGCTGGGAGATCGATCACTTTATTTGCTAAACTATGCGATAGCCTACTATTAAATCCATGTAAACTACACATCACAGCAATGAGGCCAGATCAATGAAACCACGATACATCCTTTACCGTATAAACTGGATCTAAACACAGCTGCCTGTGTGCGCTTGATAAATACTTTCTGATGATATGCTATTAGCTAGGCTACATGGCCCTAACGTGTAAAGTTATACAAGCATTTGTGCCAGTGCTTTTCACAAGTAGACACTTGCAGGCCAGAGTAGCTGGAGTGATTCAACAACAACACAAAGACATACAGGACTGTCTCAGAAAATTAGAATATTGTGATAAAGTTCTTTATTTTCTGTAATGCAATTAAAAAAACAAAAATGTCATACATGTCATTCATTACAAATCAACTGAAATATTGCAAGCCTTTTATTATTTTAATATTGCTGATTATGGCATACAGCTTAAGAAAACTCAAAAATCCTATTTCAAAAAATTAGAATAGTTCCTCAGACCAAGTAAAAAAAAAAGATTTATAACAGCAAAACACAATCAAACATTTGAAAATGTCCATTAATGCACTCAGTACTTGGTTGGGAATCCTTTTGCACGGATTACTGCATCAATGCGGCGTGGCATGGAGGCAATCAGCCTGTGGCATTGCTGAGGTGTTATGGATGCCCAGGATGCTTCAATAGCGGCCTTTAGCTCATTAGCATTGTTGGGTCTGGTGTCTTTCAGCTTCTTCTTCACAATACCCCACATATTCTCTATGGGGTTCAGGTCAGGGGAATTTGCAGGCCAATCGAGGACAGTAATGCCATGGTCAGTACACCAGTTACTGGTGGTTTTGGCACTGTGGGCAGGTGCCAGATCATGCTGGAAAATGAATTCCTCATCTCCATAGAGCTTTTCAGCAGACGGAAGCATGTAGTGCTCTAAAATCTCTTGGTACACAGCTGCATTTACTCTGGGCTTGATGAAACACAGTGGACCAACACCAGCAGCTGACATGGCTCCCCAAACCATCGCTGACTGTGGGAACTTCACACTGGATTTCAAGCAACTTGGATTTTGCTCCTCTCCAGCCTTTCTCCAGACTCTGGCGCCTTGACTTCCAAATTAAATACAAAACTTGCTTTCGTCTGAAAAGAGGACTTTGGACCACTGTGCAACTGTCCAGTGCTTCTTTTCCTTAGCCCAAGTCAGACGCCTCTTCCGTTGTCTTGAGTTCAGAAGTGGCTTGACCATGGGAATACGGCTATTGTAGCCCATTTCCCGGATACGTCTGTGAACAGTGACTTTTGATACCTGGACTCCAGCTTTAGTCCACTGTCTTTGAAGCTCCCCCAAATTCTGGAAGCGACTCTTCTTCACAATGCTGTTAAGGCTGCGGTCATCTCTCGTGGTTGTGCAGCGTTTCCTGCCACATTTCCCCCTTCCAACAGACTTTTTGTGGATGTGCTTTGAAACTGCACTCTGTGAACAGCTTGCTCTTTGAGAAATTTCTTTTTGTGTCTTACCCTCCTGATGGAGGGTGTCAATGACGGTCCTCTGGACAGCAGTCAGATCAGCAGTCTTCCCCATACTTGTGATTTAGTTTACTGAACCAAGCTGAGTGTTTTTCAAGGCTCAGGAAACCCTTGCAGGTGCTTCGAGTTAATTAGACGATTCAAGTGATTCGTTGAACACCCTACTAGTATACTTTTTCATGATATTCTAATATTTAGAGATAGGATATTTGAGTTTTCTTAAGCTGTATGCCATAATCAGCAATATTAAAATAATAAAAGGCTTGCAATATTTCAGTTGATTTGTAATGAATCCAGAATGTATGACATTTTTGTTTTTTTAATTGCATTACAGAAAATAAAGAACTTTATCACAATATTCTAATTTTCTGAGACAGTCCTGTATCTGAGAAGAGATCAGGACGAAGAGGAAGAGGAAAAGGAAAAGAGAGTTCACTGAAGAGACCAGGAGGGTCAGAGCAGGAGGAAGAGGAGGAGATGAAGACATTAGTGAAGAAGAAGAAATGTATGTGAGGAATAAAGATGAAGTGTCAGAAAGAGGGACAGAGGCAGGGATCAGGAGGGTCAGAGCAGGAGGAAGAGGGACTGAGGCAGGGATCAGGAGGCAGAGGAGACTCCAGCTGGACCACATGGTATGTTCTTATACTCCTTACATATTCCATTACAGCAGCTCAATCTAGCAGCTCTTAGTATTGACAATTATTGATTGAAATGTGTTGATGCACAGGTCACCTTTAGCTCTCTGAAGAGATGGGTCATGTCATTTGTGTACTTAATTATAACTAAGTACTTACAGTATGCAGAATTATGAGTATTCTCTGAATCGGGTGCCTTTTGGGTCTTTATATCTTTGAAAAATTAAACCAAAATGTTTGGTCAACATCTGGTAGTGGACTACTGACATGTTCCCACCTCTGGCACAACATATAAATAATTACTAGGAATTTCCTTGAAAATATTTATCGGTTAAGTTTTTGACAAAAAGTAGCCATGAGACCTTGTTGAGCTCAGATATGGCACCTCATGGAAATCAAGGACATTACAACATTGTAATATTTTGCAATACTATTGTTTATTTTGTAATAAACAATTATTTACTATTATTAATTCATATAACAGAGTTGAAATGTTGAGCATGTCAATCTTAATCTGAAAATACAAAAACTGAAATAAGAGAATAAACTGACCCTTGCCTTTCTTTGCCATCTTTTCTTCAGAAGACTTTTGTGATGTAATTCCCTCAATGCAGATCACACATGGACTGATCCATTATTTTAATAGGAGGGTAAATGGTATGGCTTGAAGGGGTTGAAACAAACTGAGGGTCAATATTGCAATTTCATAGATAATTCAAGTATTTTTTCAGAATTTATTTTTGATCAGTTAAAGTTGACAAGCATGTGATTATATTAGCAGCAACATTTTGGAATAATTGGCCATTTTGATTTATTTAATATTAAATTAATATGTAATAATGCTTAGTGAACACATGCAAATATGTCTGTCTACTATTAAGACAACCAATCTTTTAAAAACAAAATATATATATACATTTAGTTTTACATTGTAATGCAAAAAAACCTGTTCCCTTAATGAATTACTTTAAAATACATTTTGTAGTTTCCTTTCATTTAAAATGATTGAAGTAAGCTTGGGGGACTCAAAGGGCACCTGATTGTTTGTCTGAACACCTTGTTTCTCTTGTGCATTAAGAACACTTGTGTTAGGGCATGAATTAACAATAAATAGGTTATACAGTGTAAAATACCACGTACTGTCCGCCCTCCCATCCATGCCACCCTGGCATGACGTCTTGCCCCCCCTTTGCCTCCCCATGTAAAATGTTCTAGAACCGCCACTGGGTGCAGCTATATGTTTTATTTATTTCAAAGTGGGCGCATTTGAATTATATTCATTTTCTTCAAATGTGCAGAGGACTCCCAAGTGCTGTGTTGATTTATTTTAAAGTAGGCCTGTGTATTTTTTGTAATTCTGTATGGTCATTTTCAACTGGTTAAGTAAGTACCTATTATTTTTTAAATTGACCTTATTTTAAGTAATGACAAGAATATGCATTATTATCACTTGTTTTTATCTTACAACTGGGAAAGAAGATACACCCTTTTTATGCTAGAAAATGCAATAATGTGAAGTTCAAACATAATGAAGAATTACATTAGAATATAAATCTCTAAATAGAGGATATTATTTAGTTATAAAATGATCAGTGAACACATTTTCAAATGCTCTTTCCCTCTCGTCCTCTGTCTGGTTCTTATGTCTCATAGCAATCCAACTGCCTCTCAAAGATGATAGCCACTAGGCAAATCACTGCCTGTCCCATTGGCATGGAAATGAAAGGCTGGTGGAAAAAGCAGAAGTTTATCCAAAATCTATCCCAGAGTAATATAGTCGGGGGGGAATGAAAGAAACAATGATGTGTAAAACCTAACCCAATGCCCCCAAACTGCCATGTTCAACATTTTAATATATGGTTTAAAGAGAAATTATTATAGTGGGAAAGTAGGTCATTGGAAAAAGCTTGGAAACAAGTGGGCTATCCCTCTGTTTAGTAGCCAGTATGTGGTTAGTGGCTTTACAGTGTATTGTCGCTCTTTTCAACCTTATTTTCACATTACGTGAGATTCAAGCTCTAGAATGCTTTGCACTCAGTGCCACAGATGCCCTCCGATTTCCTCACCTGGGTTGATTCCCAAATCCACCTGCTCACCTGCTTCTCATTCTCCAATCCACCCTATCAGGATTGCTATCATCCCCCCTTTCACAGATAGATGTCAGATCATCAATTAAGCTTGTTATTTGGTATCCAGCCAATGAAACCTACCCTATTCATGTTTACCTGTAAGCGCTCCGCCAATTCTGTTTGGAGTTAAGTACCATTGCTTTTTATGGTTACATTAACACAAATGCATTAATGTTTTACCTTTTAAGCAGTTATACATTTTCAATTTTCAATTCAGAACAGAGGCATCACCTCCACAAGGCTCTCAACATGTCATCCTGACATTGTACATTTTTTCAGTATCTGATTTAATTTAAAACACCAATATGTATTCGGAGTGTATGAGTCACCCGGGTGCAGATAGCATAGTTGACTAAACCACCAGGTACAAATGGCATCTGCCATATGTATTTGGTTCCCCATCAAAAGCAGGACATTTGACTGGATGTTTCTCTTTCATATCGAGCTAGATTAGTACATTAATTAAGGTGTCAGTCTTGTTAGCTAACCTCAGTAATTCTAAACTGATTAACACATCCATATACTGTAAAGCACAACACAACAACTAGGTCACAAGACTAATCAGAGGATTCTCTATAGTAGGCTACAGTTACCTTTGTTTCTGAGATAGAAATAAGAGCCAGGTAATGGAGCTGAAGTCAATGGCGATGGACGGAAACATTCACACTTTGGACCCTTAACAATCACCAGGGGGGGTTCTGTGTGATGTTTAGCACTCACAGTGGAAGCATTCATTGTAATTGATATGTCTACCGGATAATAACTAATCAGCTGTGGGCCCAGACTGATATTTTACCGATGTGAGGATGGCAGTTATTTGTCAGTCCCAGTCGGACTGAACAATCCGTTCAATTGATCAATCAATCTCTGGAGGAACTGGGGACGGAAACTGGAGACATCGAATGGAGACATTTATTGGCTTGCGGCAGCAAAGCCAGCCTGTGTGAGACCTAATGAGTGAATGTGTGTGTGTGTGTGTGTGTGTGTGTGTGTGTGTGTGTGTGTGTGTGTGTGTGTGTGCGCGCATGTGCGCATTTGTAAGATAAAGTGGATGAGTCAGTCAGAGTTTGCATGTGGCTCTATGTGTCTCGAGGCGAAGTCTGTGAGATGCCAGATGTTTGTGGAGACAGAGCGAGTCTGGGGACCGGCCAACACTGCCAAGTAAACACACACACACACACACACACACACCAATGGTGTAAAGTCAGAGTACATTTACTCAAGTACTGTACTTAAAGTGGACCTATTATGCTATATTGGAAACATATATTGTAGGTCCATACCTATACAAAAAAAGTTCTTTGCTTAAAATACCAAACAGTTCCCCCGTTGTAGCCACGCCTCATACTGCTCATACCCCTCTTTTGCAGCCCTGTTAGAGAAACGCGGATTTTGGGTCCTTAGCTTAAAAAAAAGAAAGAGGAGGCGGAGCTAATGCCTGATCAGAATTATACCGGAGATAAAGTTCAATTCTGCTGTGATAAAACGCCAGCCTGTTCTAAACCACATCAAGGATTATTTCTGAAACAGTATGGAGCTCAAATGCTTTTTCTCTTGCGGGTTTATCACGAGTTCTTTTTTTTATTTCCTGCTTTTTAAACACAGCAGCGGTGTGTTTCAGGGGAGGCGCGGCTTGGGAAAAAAATGACGAGAAACAGTTAAATCTAGCTAGTTAACTTCAGCTGACTTTATGCGAGCGGCAACATGGATCGATTTTTAGTGAAGTAATCTAAAGTGAAAGAGGAGACAGCGTCTGGCAGAAAACGTCAGCTTTGTTTTGAAATAAAAGTTGTGTCTCATCGGACATTTATGAGAGAAAATCCCTAATGTCCGAGTGCAAGTGAATGCAGCACAAGACGCGAGCCTTGTAACCCCGGCCCTGGCGCGATCGAGGAAATGTGATTGGCGGCGATTTCATTTGAACGGGACGGCGCATTCAGACTGAAGTACACGGCAGGAATGAGGTATTTGCGGTCTACAATGACGGAGAAGAGACTGTCAAGTTTGGCTGTACTCAGCATTGAATCAAAACGCACTAAAGCTTTAGATCTTAATACGTTTGTGAGGCGTTTTGCTGAACAAGATGGTAATCGTCGCATTCAGCTGTTATAGGCATGCCAACTTGATGCTCTGCTCACGGATGACTCGATGAGCATAACAAACTGTTAAGATGATGACTTTACGTGTGTAAATATATTTTTTTCTTTGTGGGGGTCTGCCCCCAAAAAACAGTTTTCTGTCCTGAGAAAGTCAAATAAGACGGTGTGCAGGCTTGGATTTTCGTCATTTTAGGTGGAAGGCCATTTGGCATTTGGTGTCACACATTTTTTCAGAGCGCAAAGGCCACATGCCAGGGCACCAAGGCCATTGAGGGAAACATTTGGATTTGGAGCTTACAAATATATAACTTCACTTTCTGATAAGAAAAACACACGAATGACATGGAAAACAAATCACTTTTTTAATATCAATAATGTCAAACATTACATCATCATATAGGCCTATGCCTCCTGAGTATTACCGTTTATAAAATGAACTACTCTACTTTGAATAATTAGTGTTTGGTATTTTTTCCATCTACTACTTCTCCCATTCACAAATCCAAGATCAAATAAAAAAATCTAAAATTCTATTAATATGTAACAAATATATTCAATTTCAGAGCAGAAGAAACAGCCTTCAAGGGTCAAACTCTGCACATACATCATTCATCAGTGCACAGTGAAGCTCAAACATTCAACTGTACAAGCAGTACTTTGAAATGCAAAAGTGTGTATGTGTGTGTGTCTAATCAACTCCTCACAGCTCCTCATATCTGTTCAGAAACTAGACAGAAGTTAAACATGTACAAACCACAGACTGTCTCCGAATACAGTCGCTGCTTTAATAGAATAGAATAGAATAGAATAGTTTAATGTCATTATACATGTACAATGAGAAATGCTTCTCCCTTTCAAGGGTGCCATCAAAACAAAAACAAAACATCACAACATAAGACAACAAAATACACGCATACTTAGGAATAAGGGATAAAGGAATAAAGAGTAAAGTGCAGTAATTATTTCCAAGAGTATAAAAATAAAATCTGTAATGTAATACATAATAATAATAGTGTGTATTTATAATAATAATAATAGTAATGATATGTATGTATATGTACAGAGTCACATTGTCAGGTGTTAAGAGCAATGATGGCTCTTGGGAAACAACTGTCTTTGAGTCTGTTTGTTTTGGATGTGATGCACCTGTAGCGCCTGCCGGAGGGCAGCAGGTTGAACAGGTGAGAGCCGGGGTATGAGCTGTCCTTGATAATGTGTTTGGCTCTACTGAGGCAGCAGGAGGTGTAGATGTCCATCAGGGAGGGGAGAGGGCAGCCGATGATCCTCTGTGCTGCTTTTACGACTCTCTGGAGCCTCATCCTGTCGGCCTCAGTGCAGCTGGCGTACCACACTGTGATGCAGTATGTCAATAGGCTCTCGATGGTAGAGCGGTAGAAGGTCACCAGCAGCTTAGTGGCCAAGTTGTTCTTCCTGAGCACCCTCAGGAAGTGCAGATGCTGCTGGGCCTTCTTGATGACAGCTGTGGTGTTGTCCTTCCAGGAAAGGTTGTTGGTGATGAGGACGCCGAGGAACTTGAAGGTGTGGACCCTCTCCACACACTCGCCGTTAATGTCGAGGGGAGCGAGGTCGGTAGTATTCCTCCTGAAGTCTACGATGATTTCTTTGGTTTTTGTGGGGTTCAGTGCCAGGTTGTTCACTGAACACCACGCTGAGAGCTTCAGCACCTCACTCCTGTATGCCGACTCGTCTCCTCCTGAGATGAGCCCCACCACAGTGGTGTCGTCAGCAAACTTGACGATGATGTTCTCTGGGTGGGCTGGACTGCAGTCGTGGGTGTAGAGCGAGTACAGGAGAGGGCTCAGCACACAGCCCTGAGGAGAGCCGGTGCTGAGAGTGTGGGTGGAGGAGTGATGGGGGCCAAGTCTCACACGCTGGGGGCGGTTAGTGAGGAAATCTTTGATCCAGGAACAGGTGGGTGGGGGAAAGCCTAGGTTTGACAGTTTGCAAACTAGAATGTCCGGGATGATTGTGTTGAACGCTGAGCTGTAGTCAATAAAGAGCAATCTGACATAGCTCCCACGATGCTCCAGGTGGCTCAGTGCAGAGTGGAGAGCTATGGCGTCTTCAGTGGATCTATTTGCTCTGTAGGCAAACTGGTGTGGGTCGAGGGTGGGGGGAAGGCAGGTCTTTATGTGATGTAACACCAGCCTCTCAAAACACTTCATGATCACAGGTGTAAGTGCAATGGGGCGGTAGTCATTAAGGCTGTCTGTGGCTGCTTTCTTTGCAACAGGGATGATAGTGGCAGTTTTAAGGCAAGGTGGGATGACAGCGAGTTTCAGGGAGAGATTAAAAATGCTGGTGAATACCTGTGAGAGCTGGTTGGCACACGCTCTGAGCACCTTCCCAGGTTCTCCATCTGGACCAGCAGCCTTCCTGGGGTTCACTGCTTTGAACACCCGTCTCACATCATGCTCCTCCACAGTAAGTGGGGGGGTGCTGGAGGCGGTTGGGGGCTGGGGTGGTGTTGCTGATTGCTGCTGTGGTGTCTCGAAGCGAGCAAAGAAGCAGTTCAGTTCCTCTGCTAGCGACACGCTCGAGTCCCCAGTTGCTGTGTCACACCCCCTGTAGTTGGTAATGTTCTTAATGCCCTGCCACACCTGCCTAGGGTTGTTGCTTGTGAGGTGGTCCTCAATCGTTGTTTTGTAGTCTGTCTTGGCTTTTGTAATTCCTCTCTTCAGGTCGGCTCGAGCAGCACTGTAGAGAGCTCTGTCCCCTGACCCGAAGGCTGAGTCACGGGCCTTGAGCAGCATGCGGACCCGGCCAGTCATCCAGGGTTTCTGGTTTGGAAAAACCCTGATGCTTTTTACCACAGTGACGTTGTCGATACAGTATTTAATGTAGGACAGTACCGTCTCTGTGTAGGCTGCCAGGTGCTGGTGTTGGTGTTCAAATACATCCCACTGGGTGTGTTCAAAGCAGTCCTGAAGCTGAGCAAGTGCATCATCAGGCCAGGTTGTAACTTTCTAGTTGGACTTGTTCTCCGTCTAAGGGGGGTGTATGCAGGGGTCAGTAGCAGAGAGATATGATCTGATGATAATTCTGTCTTTAGGACGTTGTTGTGAGTGTGGACGGAGCAGATAAAGGTTAGTTTAGCCTGATCTGATCGAATGGAGAATGGGATAGCTCCATTCAGAAAAACACGCATTTTAAAAGTTTTTCGCCTGCCGTCTTGTCTGCACACTTGTCAAAGCATGGTTTTTACTTACCGTTATCAGTATTTAGTTACTCCGGCATCATTTTGAAATGTGTATTACAATTAAATCACGGTAAAATAGGTTAATTTTGTCATAGTTGTTTTCCACCACAGTATGGCCGTCATGGCCGCTGGTGAAAATCCTACCCCGACAGTGTGTAAAACTACACTGTCCAGCCAAAAAAAAGTAACCACTTCTATTTGAAAACCCCTGCTCTACAGTACAGGTTAGCTCTGAGTGTTAGCGAGGCTTGCTAATGTAAACAAAGACGAGGTTATGTCCAAAACACGTCAGGCATTGTTTCTGATAGCAATTTTCGGTGGGTCCGCTGCCGATTTGACGTCAGACCGGCAGCAAATCTGTATCCGCTCGTTGTACCCCTGTTTTTAAAAGATTTGGGTATGGAGGAAAAGAGAGAGGGTTTTATTTTCTGACGCTGCGTGAGTTCCCCGACGCACCGGGGACACATATGTATCTATAAAAGACATCACAAAGTGCATTTTGCATGATAGGTCCCCTTTAAGTACAATTTTGAGGGAATTGTACTTGAGTATTTCCATTTGTTGTACTTTGTACTTCTACTCCATTACAATTCAGAGGTAAGTTGTATACTTTTACTCCACTACATTTATTTAATACTTTTAGTTACTTTACAGATTTTGATGAATGATGTGAAATATAATCAACTCTCAAATCAGACTTTAGTTCCACCTGGAGTAAATTCACCAGCTACCCTGCAGTCTACAAAGTCATTCAAACTAGCTGCACCTTCACCAGCTTTGAGAACACTTTCATGATCAATCATTATAAAACTTATCATATATATTATTCTGAAATGGACCAATCTGCACAATGACTAATTTTACTTTTTGTACTTTAATGATGATGTTGATGCTAATCCTTTCATACTTTTACTTGAGTTACATTTTGAATGCAGGACTTTTACCTCTAACACTATTTCTACTCTCTGCTACTTTTACTTAAGTACAACATCTTAGAACTTCTCCCCCCTCTGACACACACTCTTTTTACCCACTTATATTTATAGAGCTGCAAATACACATGTATGCATGCATCACACAGTCTTGCATACAGCCTCTTTTGTATATATCTCCCATACCAGTTGGTACAGTCCGAAAAAACATAATTACATCAACATTACAAGCGAATTACAGATATTGTAGACATTACTACAGGGGCAATTTGGGGTTAGGTATCCTGCCCAACTGACCTTCTGCTTGGTAGATCATCGCAATAATCGCCTTAACCATAAAAAAACTACTTGCCATGGAATCCCACCAGCTGCAACTTCCCGACTTTCCCACTACCCCAAATGTAGGCTGTTCTTGTTCTTGGACCAAACCAATCTTTAAACCCTGCCTTAATTTTGATCTTAACTACACATCTATAAAGTTGTGTGCACATGTTGTCACAGAAAGTGATAGAGGAACATGGTAACTATAGGTTTTGAAACTACGGAATCAGATTATTTTGTACATTTCTGAAATCATTACAATGTAGGGCAAATACAACATTGTTGCACTTTACTTTCAAATGTAGAAATAATCAGGCACTTCCATATCTCTGCTATCTTATGTTGTCAAGTCTCTCCTTTCCAATGCTTTATTTTTAGAAGATAAGCTTACAAAGGGAATTTCACCTATTGATTTTTACAAAAAGGGAAGGCTCAGGATAGACAATATTAAAGGGCATTTAGTTATTTTGGTAGCCTGTACATTCTATTTTAGAAATGTGTCTTTTTAAAAAGTGGATCTCCATAGATAACACCAATATCAGTATCAAATCTCAGATATTCTTGCTTAAAAAAAAAGGTTTCATATATGTTCTGGTAAAAAATAAGGGAAATGTTTGCTCTGATAATTTTCTTCTCCTAACCGAACACAAAACTCAACACAAACAAATCAATTTGGTATTATGTAAACCAAATAAACATTATGTGAGACTCAGTCAAGGAATTGCAATGGGTGCAATTGGCCTAAGACGTTTTCCCAAATGACGTTTTCCCAATGACTTACATTGGGAAAGAGACATCTTTATTCAGGCATATTCTTATTTTTTAGGAAGACCAACTACGCAGAGTGAACATAGGAATAACCCTCTAATCATTAGGGTTTAAAAGTTGTAAACTTCACTAAAAGCCAAAATAGAACTATTTTCCCTCCCCATTCAATGAAGCAGGTCGGAGGTAAAAACCCAAATACTCATGCTATATGGGCCCAAAACCCCATATGTGTGTTCTCAATTTTGGCTTCATGCACGACTGAGCAGCTTTCATATGGATGAATGAAGCCCCACCACCAACACTGTATCCGGTTCTCTGTATACATCCATTGGATGGATCAAAATAATTACAATTTGGGTCCACAAACATTTTAGAGTTAAACATATACTATATAATGACCAGTGGCGAGCCGTGACTTTTATACATAGGCCCTCTGACCCCCCACCCCTTCCAAAAGAGTTATTACGTCACAGCGTATAATTCAACGGAATATCAAAACAACGGCCCGGGGTGCAAAACGCATCAATGAAAGCGACCCTCTACCACACAGAACAACACCTGTAAATAACCCATTGGTGTTCTTTGAAATCGAAAAGGATATTGCATTGTGTTTGTTACTTTCGTTGCAGTTGTGTCTTAAGTGTAATTTGGCTTGGCTTCCTATTTTGTATGGACATGCTTTTATTTTGAAGGCGAGTTTACGCTATTGACAGGAAGATGTTGTTGCTATGGAAACAAGAAAAGCTTCACAGCGGGCGGAACTTGTCATAAAGTCCGCGATAATAAAACCCACCCATTTAGAGGGAAGATATGATTGGTCAATTGTACTGTCATTTGACATTACTCTCTCGTTCAGTTGCTATAGCGACCCTCTGTGAATGCATGGCTGCTCCTCTCTTCACCTCGCAGAGACGAGCTTCTTTCATTTAACCCTTCACATTCAAACAGAAACTGAATAGGCAGATTCGAAGGATTTATTTCTTTGAAAATGTCATTTTAAATACAATTAAATCAAGTTATTTTTTGTAGAACTAATGAAAAATATATATTTTTAATTTATTGTTTTAATGTTGTTTTTTTTGGAATGTTTTTAAATATTATTTTGTAGAATATCTTAGGCCACTGCTCACAACATTTATTGTAACAGTAAATCCACAGAAAGCATTGAGATAGTTGTTGCCTAAGGTAAATAGGCTTTTGTGCTGTATCAACTATTATTAATACTTACTTGTCTACAGGATGTGTCTCTTCCTATTTTAAGCATGCCACTATTCAGCCCATATTAAAGAAAACTAACTTAGATCCAGCCTTGCCCGTGAACTACAGGCCTATATCTAAACTACCCTTTCTCTCATAAAAAGTTTTAACATTACATATCACTTATACGTGGACGATATCCAGCTCCACATTTCATTCAAACCTAGTGAGGCTTTTAGGATATCAAGACTCTTAGAATGTCTTAGCGCCAGATAACTTCTTACAACTCAATGCTGGTAAGACGGAGGTTCTGGTTGTTGCACCATAAATGATTACGCCCTTGATTCTGAAAAGTCTTGGACCTTATTCCTCTGCTGCCAACTCCAAACTACGCAACTTAGGCGTAATATTTGACCAATCCGCATCGTTTGATACCCATGTTAAGCAACTGACGAGATCATGTTTCTTCCACCTACAAAATATTAGCAAACCGAGATCTGTAGTTTCAACACCTGAAATTAGAAATGATTACCCATGCATTTATTTAATCTCGCATTGATTACTGCAACACGTTGTTCTCATCTCTCAGCTTGTCTGCCCTTGGTTGTCTGCAGTCAGTCCAGAATGCAGCTGCAAGACTTCTCTCTCGGTCAAACAAATGGTCCCACATTACCCCGATACTCAGATCCCTTCACTGGCTCCCTGTAGCTTATAGGATTAAGTTCAAAATCCTCACTCTCACCTTCAGAGCTTTGCACGGTCAGACTCCTGCTTATGTGGCCGACTTAATTCACCCTTATACATCAGCCCGCCACACTCAGGTCTCACAGGCAAAGTGTACTGTCTGTCCCACGTACCCACCTTAAGACCCGCAGTGATCGAGCGTTCGCAGCAGTGGCTCCTAAATTATGGAATGCTCTGCCTGCTCATCTACTGTCTGCGAAGTCTGTTGACTCTTTTAAAACTATTTTAAAGACATTCCTGTTTGGTCAGGCGTTTGGGTAACCGGTGTGCTTGATCTTATTCCATTTAATACTATGTTTTTATTTGTGTTTGTTTTAAATTTCATTTGTAAGTTTTGTTTTATTGTGTTTTTATTGTGTCTTAAATTATGCTCTGGTGCTTTTATGACTTCTTAACATGTGGGTTCATTGATCATTGTACGCCTCCTATATGGATGTCTTATTGTTTTGTCAAGCACTTTGTGACTTTGTCTGTGAAAAGCACTTTATAAATAAACTTTACTTACTTACTTACTTACTTACTTTTCTAACAATGTGGGATAATCGGAGACAATTGTTCCTGTTGTGTGTTTCACTTTGTTGTTGTTGGTATTTGGTAAAGATGCACAAAATCTCCACAAAATCTCCTTGTTCTCCTAGCTTCTTTGCAAACGTTAAACCTTTCAGATGGACAGGGGAAGCAACACAATCCTGATTTTTCTGGTGGAGCAATCATGCATTCCTTTAATCCTAGAAAACAAATGTGTACATTGCAACTTTTTTTTGCTTTAAATACTGAATTTTAGGGCAACCCTTATATTCGGCAGTCAAAGGAAACCTGTGACCATGGGGCAAAAACATGGCTTGAAAATAATAAAAAAATCAGAGCTAAGTGATTAGAATAGAAAATGATTAAATTATGTTAATAATTTGTCCATTGCTATATTATGTTATTCAGAAACAAAAAATAAAGTCACCTTATCTCCAAAAAGATTACTTATTACTTGAGGCTAAACTTCTTTTTTACTGCGTATGATTTTGAGCTAAAATCCCATGTGGAAGGAACCCGTTTGATTGAGGCTCTGCAGGTACACCAGTCCTTTTATGTGGGTGTACGATAACCATTAGTCTGGTTTGTCCTCATTCTCCCATTTCTCCTGTCCACAGAACACTCCATTAGCAAAAATGGGTCAACTTTAATCCACGGCCAAATGAATGGAAATGAAAATGCTTCCATGTGTGATTGATGCTCCTGTTTGTGCCAGTATCTGAGTGTTTCTTTCAGAGAAGCTGTCAGCACCAGAGGTTAACCGAATATTTTCCGTCTATTTCAGATTTTTTTTAACAATGATGGAAAAATCTGAAAGCAGTCCATAATTTTGACGGATTAGAAAAAAACTCGGAACAGTGCCAACATGTCCACCAGCGGCCCAAATTATATTACATCCTTAGTGGCCAGGAAGTGTAGACTGAGGGCGATCTACTGTACTCTACTGTAACTGTATTATTTAGTAATTCACACCCCTGGCCAGTTGGTGGCGAGTGTGTGCATATTAATGGTCCCATGTCATGCTTTTCCGGTTAGTACCCGTCCCCTTGTGTGTTATGAAGGTTTCTATGCATGTAAACGGTCTGCAGAGTCAAAACCCTAAAAAGTACACCCTGTAGAGAGTAAAACTCTAACACAGAAAATACCTCCCCAAAACGCCTCTTTGAAGATACGTCATTGTCCATTGTTTACTTCCTGGGTATTGTGACGTAGGAATGGCCAGTAGCCGCGCCCAGAGCTATGACGCGATACGGTCATGCGTTACCCGGAACCAAATGGACCAATCCGTGGACCCGCTACGTTAAGCCCCCGCTGATTGGTCCAAATTGACCAATCCACGGACTTCCTCACACACACACTCAGTGCAGGCAGCTCTGCTGATTTCTCCTCCCTGGCTGCAGGCTGATAACATAATTAATTGGGTGTAATCAGCGTAGCAGTGGTATGAAAAACCATTCGGGCTAATGACTGATCCGAGCGAGTTTGTGTACAAGGAGAAGAGGAGGGGACCAAGAACAGAGCCCTGAGGGACCCTGTAGTTAATTGACAAGGGTCGGACTCGGACCCTCTTCAAGTTACCCTGTAGGTACGGTCTTTGAGGTATGAGGTGATGAGGGAAAGTGCAGAGCCTGAAACTCCAAGTTCTTGGAGAGTGCGAAGGAGGATCTGATGGTTCACCGTGTCGAATGCAGCAGACAGGTCCAACAGGATGATGACAGAGGAGAGGGATGCTGCTTTGGCAGTGTGCAGTTCCTCAGTGACAGCAAGGAGAGCAGTTTCTGTGGAGTGACCTGCCTTGAAACCAGACTGGTGCGGATCCAGAAGGTTGTTCTGATGGAGATAACAGGAGAGTTGTTTAAAGACAGCGCGTTCAAGTGTTTT
The DNA here is from genome assembly GCA_902827135.1 of Harpagifer antarcticus. Taxonomy (NCBI): domain Eukaryota; kingdom Metazoa; phylum Chordata; class Actinopteri; order Perciformes; family Harpagiferidae; genus Harpagifer; species Harpagifer antarcticus. Next base: position 16,441 of record CADEHL010001442.1, read on the forward strand.
AGACAGGAACGGGAGGAGAGAGACAGGCCTGTAGTTTCTAACATCAGACGGGTTGAGAGTGGGTTTCTTTAGGAGAGGGTTTACTCTTGCCTTCTTAAGACTGTTTGGAAAGTGACCAGAAGTTAGAGAAGTGTTGATGAAATGGGTGAGATCCCTCCGCTATGCGTTGGGATCCTGATCTGCCGACGAGGCTCCAAATATTTTTAGTGAATTACTGAGTTTAGGCACGTTAATAACGTTTTAATGAAGTTGAATACAGTATATTCATATTTGTCAGTGATTTCATGTCAATTGTGTGTGTGTGTGTGTGTGTGTGAGCTAATGCACTGTGACATTGATACTTACGTGACGTGATTCAAGATGGCGCCTGTGTCGGCCCGCCGCTCGCTCAGCTGTCTACCTTTAGCTTTCCTGTTTCTGTTTTATGTTTGTCAGAATGTCTCTGCTCTGCTCGTCTATGATCGCCAAGACCTCCTCCACCTCAGACCCTCACTGGAGTTGATACTGCTGCCCAAACTTACATCTGGCAACCAAAAATCGTCCCCCCCCCCCTCTTCTGTTGGATATACCCACCTACCTGTGCCGGTTGCCCCGCATCCCGCCTCGCCGAAAGCGCTTCAGACGACGGGGAAAGCGTGGTGGTGCACTGGTCCATCTGAAGGCTTACCTGACGGCTTCTTCCGGACCTATCCACGTCTCAGATGTCATGGCCCTCCCGCTGCACGTCATGTGCGGAATCGGTGGATTCGCCCTGTTTTTTCCGGAGCTACGGACTCTGCTGGGCCCGCTGGCAGCCCCTCCTGCCCGCCTGACTGCTCCCGGCCCGCGCGGCGTTCAACACGCACTTCTTCGTCAGCTGAGACGCACTCCACCGTCGGCAAGCCCGGAGCAAAAACTTTGTATGGCTTTGCTAAATGCTAGGTCGATAGCAAACAAAACGTTCCTGCTAAATGACTTCTTCACCTCCCGTGAACTGGATTTTATGTTCCTGACGGAGACCTGGGTCCACGCTGGCGAGTACACATCATTCTTTGATCTTCTTCCTCCTGATTGTACATTCTTCAGCTCCCCCCGTGCCACCGGCCATGGCGGGGGCATAGCTTCAGTGTTTAGAGCTAGCCTCCAATGCCGATTGCTTCACCCTGTAACTACCTATGCTAGCTTTGAGTTGCAGCTTTTTGAACAGACCCCGGCCTCGCCTATACTCTGCGCAGTTGTGTATCGTCCGCCAAAGCACAATAAGGATTTCATAAATGACTTTTCTGACTTTCTGTCCGGGATCATGGTGAAATATGATCGTGTTTTGATCTCCGGAGACTTCAATGTCCATGTGTGTTGTGAGTCCAAACCTCTGGTTAGGGACTTTTTAAATCTCCTTGATTCTTTTGGTCTCGTTCAGTCCGTGGCTGGCCCAACACACGAAAAAGGACACACTTTGGACTTGGTATTGTCGTTTGGACTGTCTGTATCTGTTGATGAAATATGTGCAGCAACGCCTATCTCAGACCATTTACCGGTTCTGTTTACAACCTCCATCCCTTCCGCAGGAGTCGAATCACGTGCCCCTGCGCGTCGTCTGCGTTCGATTAACCCCTTGACTGCCTCACAGTTCTCTGATGCTTTTAATGCTTCTCCTATCTGTAAATTAGATGTGAACTGTGCTTTTAATGCTGATGAGCTTATCTCCATGTTTGACTCTACATGCACACTAACACTGGATTCTGTTGCTCCTTTTACGCTTAGACGCACAAAAGTGCTCTCAGAGCCGTGGCTCAATGACTGTACTCGTGCTCTCAGACGCGCTTGCAGGCGTGCAGAGAGAAAATGGAAAAAGGATAAACTCCATGTCTCCCTAGAAATCCTTCGTGCTTCCCTGTCTGACTACCAGACGGCAGTCAAAGCAGCCAAAACAGAGCACATCTCTCTGTTAATCTCCAAAAACAGCCACAAACCTCAGGTTCTTTTTAATGTCCTCAACTCGATCATTAATCCCTGTGATGTTTCTTCTATTGTGCCATCGACTACTCTCTGTGATAAGTTTCTTAAATTTTTTATTGAAAAGGTATCTGCTCTTAGGCTAGCTCACACTAGTGCTACCCCCAGATCCTGCTCCCTTTCTGTGCCCTGCTGTCCTCGACCACTTTGAGCCTGTATCCTTCTCTTCTCTCTCGGATGTGATCAAGCACCTGCGGCCGACAAACTGCACCTCAGATAGCATTCCCTCTCGCCTTCTCAGAGACGTTTTAGATTCAGTTGGAGCAAGTATTTTATTAATTGTAAACACCTCCCTTAGCTCAGGATGTGTCCCTGCTGCCTTCAAACATGCCGTGGTTAAGCCATTACTTAAAAAGAAACATCTCGACCCCTCCTTTCTCGAAAATTTTAGGCCCATTTCCCAGCTACCTTTTTTATCAAAAGCCCTGGAGAGAGTGGTCTACGCCCAGCTGCAGTCTTTTTTAACCACGCATGGAATCCACGAAAAAGTTTCAGTCTGGCTTCAAACCCATGCACAGCACTGAAACAGCCCTTTTAAGAGTTTTTAATGATCTGCTCCTAGCCGCCGACTCAGGTAGCCCAGCTGTCTTGGTGCTGTTAGACCTGACAGCTGCTTTTGACACTGTGGACCATAGCATCCTGTTGTCACGGCTTGAACAGTCCGCTGGCATCACAGGCTCTGCCCTTGCATGGTTCAGGTCCTACCTGACAGACCGTAGCTTCGCTGTGCAGCTAGGTGCCTTCTCCTCTGCAAAAGCCCCTCTTACCTGTGGGGTTCCCCAAGGCTCGATTCTGGGCCCCATCCTTTTCCTACTGTACTTACTACCCCTAGGCTCAATTCTCACAAAACATAATATTCCCTTCCACTGCTACGCCGACGATGTACAGATTTATCTCCCTCTCGAAGCAAGTGTCACACACTCATTACAACAGTTGATGGACTGCTTAACTGAGATAAAATCCTGGCTGAGCAAAAACTTTCTTAACCTCAACGAAAGCAAGACTGAGGTCATCTTTTTTGGACCCCAACCTCCAGCAACCCAGGTTGATATTCTAGGCTCCCTCCAACAGAACATCCTCCCCTCGGTCACGAACCTTGGGGTGACCTTCTCCAGTACTTTTAAATTCGACAAGCAGGTCAGCAGCGTAGTCAAATCCTGCTTTTTTAAAATAAGACTTTTGGCCAAAACCAAGTCGTATTTATCTTTTAAAGACCTGGAAAGGGTTATTAACGCCTTTGTGACCTCGAGACTCGACTACTGCAACGCTCTGTACATGGGTATGGACCAGGCATCAATTAAACGCCTGCAGCTAGTCCAGAACGCAGCTGCACGTTTGCTGACTGGCCATAAAAAGCGTGACCACATCACCCCAATTCTGGCCTCACTGCACTGGCTTCCAGTTCGGTTCAGAATTGATTTTAAAATCCTTTTATTTGTTTTTAAAGCACTAAATGGGCTGGCTCCGGCCTATATAGCTGAACTCCTCCAGCGCTACACCCCAGCCAGAGCTTTAAGGTCTGCTGACCATCTGCTGCTGGTAGTGCCCAAGACCAGGCTCAAAACCCGAGGGCACCGAGCCTTCGCAGCAGCTGGCCCCAGGCTCTGGAACACTCTGCCCCTCCACGTGAGGTCGGCCCAGACCCTAGGGGTTTTTAAATCCACACTAAAAACTCACTTCTTCTCTCAGGCCTTCTAGTCAGAGCGGAGCACGACTCCTCACTATTCCCTGTGTTTGTTTTATATCTGTTGTAAATTATTGTCTTTTATTGTGATTATATGTGTTTTTAATGCATGTACAGCACTTTGGCTCGACCAAAAATCGCTTTTAAATGTGCTTTATAAATAAAACTTGATTTGATTTGATTTGATTTGTGTGTGTGTGTGTGTGTGTGTGTGGGTGTGGGGTGTGTGTGTGTGTGTGTGTGTGTGGTTAAAACACTGAAGTGAAGGAGGTTTTCCTTCTATAAAACAGCTGTGGGCAGCAGTGAGTGTCACGGACATGACTCAACTTTCAAAAAGGGAAATATTACCAGGTCCGTACAAGACAGGGAGGTGGGACACGGCACATGTCAGTCCAGAAAACAATGACCATGGAGGAGCTACTGGATATTGGCAAAGCCTTGTTTTTTCCAAATGGGAAGTCTGCCAAAGGACCGCTGAAAGTCTTCAAGTTTGACGTTCGTGATTTTAGTCACTGCCCAGTACCCCTTGAAAACACTGTGCAACAGCTTTACGATCAAACCAACTACGAATGCTGCGCATCTACACCTGCTCCAAGAAAAAGGATAAAGAACTTTCTCCTATGGATGCCACAATAATGCTCTCTGACTCTGACACATCTTCGGACTTCGAGCCCACAGACCAAAGGCCAATCAAGGTGTGCTATTTTTGTCTTTTTCCACTTTTGTATTCAGTCAAAAACGTATTGTTGTGGAAGTCTACTTCCATCTACGTAACATTGCAAAAATCAGGCATATCTTGCCTCAAAACGATGCAGAGAAACTAGTCCATGCATTTGTTACTTCAAGGCTGGATTATTGTAACTCCTTATTATCAGGGTGTACCAAGAAGTCAGTCAAGTGGCTTCAGCTGATTCAAAATGCTGCAGCTCGTGTACTAACCAGAGTTAGGAAAGGGACCACATTACTCCTGTTCTGGCTGCCTTACACTGGCTCCCTATAGGACACAGGATAGAATTTAAAATTCTTCTTCTCGCCTACAAAGCCCTTAATGGGCAGGCGCCATCTTACCTTAAAGAACTCATTATACCCTACTGTCCTACTAGGGCATTGCGTTCCAAGAATGCAGGGTTGTTGGTTGTTCCTAGAGTCTCTAAAAGTACAATGGGAGCCAGAGCCTTTTCTTATCAAGCTCCACATTTGTGGAATCAGCTTCCAGTTTGTGTTCGGGCGGCAGACACCCTATCTGATTTTAAGAGTGCGCTTAAGACCTTCCTTTTTGATAAAGCTTATAGTTAGGGATGATTAGATTCAGCCCCTAGTTTTGCTGATATAGGCTTAGTTTGTCGGGGGACATCTTACTTCTTCCTTCTCTCTGTCTCTACCTGTGTACTCTCATGTTCCGATTAACCCAGCTTCCCCACATGTCTTTCTTTTTGGTGTCTATATACGCTGGGATCCGGAGTCATGGATGATCCTGCGGTCCTGTGTCCTGCATCGCGAGCCCTGGATCTTGAGTCGTGGCTGTGGTCCTGGATCATAGGTCCTGGATGGATATCCTCGTGGATTCATCTTCCTATTATACACACATGCATTTCCAAACATTTGGACTACCTATGTTGCAAATGTATTATCTTTTCAATTTACACACGGCATCTATTGCACGACTGTCCGTCCTGGGAGAGGGATCCCTCCTCTGTTGCTCTCCCTGAGGTTTCTCCCATGTTCCCTTTAAACTGTGGGTTTTCTTCGGAAGTTTTTCCTTGTACGATGTGAGGGTCTAAGGACAGAGGGTCTGAGGACAGAGGGTCTAAGGACAGAGGGTCTAAGGACAGAGGGTCTAAGGACAGAGGGTGTTGTATTGTCATACTGATATTCTGTACAAACTGTGAAGTCCACTGAGACAAATGTAACATTTGTGATATTGGGCTATATAAATAAACATTGATTGATTGATTGAAGTCTTTAGACATAATTGTACTAAACAGGTGAAAATATTTGTTTGGAATGTGAAACTTCAATTAAAGTACATACAAGTAATATATAGCATATGTGTAGGTGCACTATTTAACTCTAAACAAATATGAAGGTGGCCCATTTCAAAATGTAAGGTTTTTAAATGTGAACGTATTTAGTTTAAGCCGATTACCTGCACATTCACTTCTTACCCCCTTTTTTCCCCAGATATATCTATTTATTAAATGTGATGTGCAATCCATTTGTAACATTCAAAAATCCTAAAAAGATAAATATATCTATTGATTTTCTCAGTCGGAGTAATAGTTGAGTTAGAAGAGCTCCTCAGATGTATACATATTGGCTCTTACATTTCTATTCACTTCTTTGCAAATCCAAAACCATAAAAAATGGTATTTAATTGAACAGCTCTCCAGTCTATACAAGTCCATCATCTGCTAATCTGCTCATTTCATGTTTAGAACAGGAGAAAGCAGAGACTGTCTGTGAGGAACCAACCTAGGAGATATCATCCCTCGAGGATCTGAACAGATCATCCAGTGCATCACATTGAGAGATCCTCAGATTCAGATGAAGAAGTAAGCCTCTGTATAAATTGTGTCATTTTTACAACTACAATTGGTTGATGCAGGAATTTGAAAAGAGCAGTATTGCTTTGAAAATCTCCAACATGGTCAAACATTCAATGTGGCTCTTTTTGAAAACCCTAGAACTATATACTTTAACTGAATTCAGTTTGAACTGACATTTTTCAAACAGTTATTCAACCAAGCATGTCATTTTATCTAACTCTGAAGAAGGATGTACAGAAACGGTTGATTGATGTTGTTGATATGGCCCTCTAGTGGCATTTAGGTATCATCTACAGGTGACAACAGCTTAGTTTAGAATAAATCACAGGTGTAGTGTAAAATAATACGAAAATGGGGTTGAAGAGACTGCATGATTTTGTTCCAGAAATCAAAGTTAATTTAATTTTAAATGTAAACTCCCAACTACGTTTATTGAAATTAGTAAAACATGTCGAGATGAAATCAATCACGGGTGTATATGTGTATCAATGAATGTTATTTCATCTGATCATGTATGAATAACCACTGTTATAATGATAACTTTATTATTTTTTTCATTTAATTTTACCTAGACAAGAGAATCAAGCAGACCACCAAGACTTGCCCCTCCTGAGATGATTACCACAGAAGTCATGTCTTCTCCATCTTTGGATGATGCTGGCAGTAATCTTTGTCAATCCAGGAGCAGGCATGCATCTCAAGAGGACTGTTTGTGTCCTGCTTCAACCAAGATGCAGACGAGTCAGACTCCGCTCTTGCCCTTCATGCATCTATGGAAGACTTTGAAGTACAGGTTGGACCTATTTCTGGATATTATGGTGATGATCAGGACGACACTCTTCCCTGGAATCACCTCAACTCTTTGCAGGTATATTGTAGGAATACGTTTTTTGTAATAATGCTGCAAAGTGTTACTTTTGTATTAATTAAAAAGAAATCATCAAATAATATTTTTGTCTATAAAATGTCCAAAAAAGAAAATAATTGCTATTACAAGTTCACACAGCCCAAGCTGATGTCTTAGATGACTTGTTTAGTCCAACCACAATTCAACAATTGTAAGATATTGAGAATATGTGAGATAAAACATAAAAACATCATATTCAGACCCACAGAATAGTTAGTGCTTTTGCATGAAAAATAAATAGCTGAATTGATGCATTGCTTGTCAGGTTGATGATTAATTGTCTGTCAACTAATTTATTCACTTATCAATTTGTAATCACACCTAATTAAAACGTGTTTTATCTTTCAGCATTCAACACTGAATGACGATGCAGCATCTCCAAGGGCTCAGGGCTGTGTCTTCCTGGTCGTATGTACTTATTGTAAGTCGCTTTGGACAAAAGCGTCAGCTAAATGCAATGTAATGTAATGTAATGTAATCCAAGGGGATCTGAAAAAGAAGTCCACTATGTGAAATTCAGACGGGTAAACATAGTTCAGGATGTTCTAAATGTCTTCATGGATCCAAAAGTAATGGAAGTGCAACTGATAATGGAGTTAATAAATGAGAAGGCTTTGGACGGTGAGGGGGTCTCAAGAGAAGTGTACTCCGCCTTCTGGGAGCTTTTTTTGCAACAGTGCGAGGGGGAAGATGAGCGAGTGCCCAGACTGCGGCCAGATTATTCGGAGAAGGAATGGCAAGCTGTTGGTAGAGTATGGATGAAAGGATATATGGACCACAATATCATACCAATCAGACTGTCAACAGCTTTCATTCTGTCATGTTGTCAAGGAGTCAGTTCTGTGGATGAAGAACTTTTGATGATGTCCTTTCTGAGATATCTTTCAGTAACCGAGCGAGAATCAGTTGAGAAAGTGCTAGAGGGAAACCTGGAAGAAATAGATGAGGAGGACTTACTGGACCTCTTTTCACGAATGGGCTCACACTGTCTGCCCTCTAAAGACAACATACGGGCTGCAATTGTAGTCATGGCGCACAAAGCTCTTCTTCAAGAGCCAAAGTTCATCATTGACTGTTTCCACTCCAGTATTCACAATGCTGTGCCGAGGCTATTAACAAAAGAGAGCATAATGGAACTGTATGAGAACAAGAGGCCAACAAACAGGAAAGTTGCCCAGATGATAAAGCCGTCAAATGAAAGCCTGAATCCACAGGAACAGGCAGTCCTTACTTACCTGCTACGGTATGTGAGAAGCCTTGACCAAAGAAAACTGGAGATCTTCTTGCACTTCTGCACAGGGTCCTCTGTGCTATGCAAGGACAGCATTGAAGTGACTTTTAACAGGTTGTGTGGGTTAAGTCGCAGGCCTGTGGCACACACATGTGGGGCAGTTCTGGAGTTGCCATGCACTTACAGCTCCTACCCAGATTTCCGTGCAGAGCTAGACAGCGTCCTGTCCGGTGATTGCTTTACAATGGATATTCTGTAGTGGTTGCAAGGGACATTTCGCTTTCATATTGGCACTTTGAATCCTACATATTGCATTTAGCAGCTACATACTGTTGCTGTTCATGCACTCAGGTTAAGTGTTTATGACTGACATGTCCAACACGTAATGCATTCAAAGTTGTTTTCCAAACTTAACATATATTTTACCCTTCATTTTTAAAAACTCCATAGCACCTTATACAAGTTCCATGTATTGCAAGTTGATGAAGAGAGTAAAAACACAAGTATATTCAAAATTGTGTTGTTGAATAGATTCATTATTTTTACAGTAAGGTTCTTTTTCTATAAGGATTATTTCCAGTTTTTGCCAAATTAGTTTACAGAATGATAAGCACACGGTTCAAAAAGTCCTTTCAGCATATAGCTGATGCCTGTACCAAAACTCTTACTGTACCAATACAAGAAACTGAAACAAGAAACATGTTTGGCCTTGTTTTGTTTATTTGAAGCTTTTACTGTAACAATTGTAATCCATCATTGTTCAATAAAAGGTGGAATTTCTCATTGATCTCATCCCTATTGTTTTTCCTATGTTCATGTGTCACCTACCTAATAACTGATGTAAAGGCAGCATATTATTACATCTATTATTACAGTCCTATACACAACAAAGTGTCTACTTCCATTAGCACCATTAAGAAAAGGCAATATTCTAATGAAATTCCTCTTATGCAAGTATAAATACATTTCCTGATAAACAATGACAAAGATATTACTGTGACTTCCCAACAAAATATCTCGCACAGCAGTGATTCTAGAGCAGTCACTTCTGCAGGTGCTTAAAAGAGGTAATGGTGGGTACATATGTAGTTCCAAAATGTTTGAACCTTGAGTATGAAAACAGTAACACTAGTAATAAGTAATACCACTATTGTGAGACGTCAATCTGAAGAAATTCCTTTACACAATCCTTTTCTTGCCACTATGCTTATTTTTTGTACAATTATTAAACATCTTTGACTATACATTCAGTTCAACTAACCTTCAATACTCAGAGGGGTGTCTGGGGTTATTATGTTTCCTTATTTATAGTTCACCTGTCAGATAACATGAACACCAAGTATATACACTCCTGCTTCAAAATTCACTCACAAATGTAAAAATAAAATGTGATCAATTGGTTTCATTTAGTTATTTTCAAATGTAGATTAATCTCAAATCACAGAGAAAATCGGATTATATTCCTTAAATCCAGATAAGAATCAGCAGGAAGATTAAACTGTGACTCCATCATCAGAAGGTTGCAGATGTTGTAGATGTCTGTGTCACATGGCACTGCTGGTCTGAATGTGCAGTTACTCCGACACAGCTGTGCGTCTGCTCCTTCCACTGGGGACATGCAGTCCTCAGTTGTGTAGAGTTCTGGGAACATGTACATGACTTTGGGCCGACCGCTGGTACTCTGTCATTCTTTGATGGTCTGATGACATGTGAATCCCACACACAGGTGGTCTCATCCAACTCGTCCTGGAAAACAGTTGATAAGGTAGTCTGAAAACAAGTTCACTGATATCAGTTATACAATTTGATATTGTCATGAGGTAATTAGATGAGGGCTTTAAATAAAACAAAAAGGGAAAAATAATGTTAATTCATCTTAATAAACAACCACATTTTCATTGTATGATGAAACTATCAGTAGAAGTATGATTCCTATTTTCATACTCAGGTATCTCTTCTATCATACTCTCTCTTTCATTTGCATTAACATTCTTTTAACATCATCTTGAAATTGATATTTATCGTGCCTGACTTCAAATAATAATAATTAGAATAATAACAATAATAGCAATGATAGTGATACTTATTATTATTTATATTGAAAATAATAATAACAACAAGGTTGCAGCTAGAGATTAGGCGGACAACGGTTCTCTTTCTTCACAACTTGATGGTGTTGTTCCACAACGAGTAAACCTAGAAGAAACACTTATTCTCTTGCCTACACTGCTCTGCTGATTCGTACAATGTTACTACTGTTTCTTCTCTTGTTTACTCACACCCTGTGGCGAACAGTAGCAACAACAACAACAACATTTCCAAATGAATAAAGCTTAGAACACAATGCTTTTTGCTTGATGTATGTTTCATGTGTTGTTTTAATAGAAAAGTGTGTTGGGACTAGCTTAATTGTAATTATGCACTGATTGATTGATTGATAGATAATAATTTCATAATATTTTCTAAATTAAGAAATCTGCTTTCCTCCTAAATCGATATGCAATATCTGTTTATTGAAATGCAATAACAACATATGTAAACTCAGCCATATTCATAAAAACAGCTAATTAGAGAATATATACAGCATATGCTTTGTTTTGTGTAGAGAAGGTCGTTTGTGTTCAATATAAAAACATGTCAGTTATACTACATGTGTAGCTTACCTGAATGATGCCCATGAAACAGAACTGAAGTACACTTTTGTCCAAAAATGCAACGTCGAATAGACCCCAGTTCTTCAGATCTGTAAACATACAGATGTAGAACTCCATTGACTCCCTCCGGAGGAAACCCCACCAACTTTCTATCCTCTGGTTGGCCGTGCATGCCCCTTCGATGTAACTGTCAATAGCAGAGCCGTCCTGTATATTGCGTCGGACAAAACGCTGAAAGTCCCTGACTCTAACGTTTTCTGTTCCCTTGTCGCCTCTCACAATCCTCGGACAACCTCCCAATTTCTCGACAGCCTCAATGTAGTAACCTCCAACAATTTTCGGGTCGCTGCTTGTGGTGAATGCATTCATCCAAATGATTTTTCTTGAAAATCCGTCAATGCAGCCGTTGATACAGATTCCAAATGGCTTCAATTTATCGTAGGAGTCTAAGTGCCAAATATAATTCGGTCCTTTGGCAAAATAGCTTCGGCGATGGAGACGTCTGGATGCTCTGAGTTCAACACCCCTTGGATCTAGTTCTTTGAGGATTAAACGTACATCTTCTCTTCTGACGAGTAATCCATTCTCCTTGCATTTTGTGAACATCCACCTATACCCATGAAGTTGGCCAGATGTTTGTAATTGTTCAGAGATGAAAGTAATTACTGTCTCAAAACTGGAGTATTTCTTGCGCCGGGACAGACGACAAGACTTCAAAATCCGTTTTAAATGCCGTTCGGAAAGAATGTAACGGTGACGACGTGCAAGCAGGAACGTAATGTCCTTATAAGGAAGTCCGAGATTAAAATATACCCGAATTAAACTTTCCACTGTCATTTCAAAACGTATACATACAAGTCTGCATTGAAATGTTGGTCTACTGTGTGCTGCACTTCCTCCTTGGCGCACTGGTTAATAGGAAGTGGATTCAAAAATAAAGTCAGGATAACGGATTAGTTTTGCGTGCGCACGAGAAAGGAACCCGTTTTCCTGACTTTTTTTTTTTCTCATATTTGTTTTATGTCCCTTAAACCGTTATCCTGACTTTTTTTTAAGATACTTTACAAACCCGTTTTTCTCTCTCTGTTTTTTTTTCTTTTCTTCCCATGTCCCTTTAGGGGCTCCGTAGAAATGAGCCAACTGGGCCAACAGATAATGTTGTTTTCTAATATGGCCTTATTAACGTATTTTTGATAGAGCAATTCAGATTGTCTGGTAGTCAATGGGATTTAAAACTAAAGAGAGATTTATACTATATCTGAGTTATCAGTGTTTTTTAAACTATGTATTTTTGATATTGAGAAAGACTTTGAGAATGTGGACTGGTTTGGAAAATGCACGTACTTAAGTTGCAATAAAAAGCAGCGCTTTGGGGCGTTTGTATGGGAAGCATGGGAATGAAAGGTGAATAGAAACTGCTATGCATAAATGTTTTATAAGGCTGAATTTTCATGTTTTTTTCATTAATTTAAGTTGAAATGTTTCTTATCAGTTAAGTTTAGTGTTCAGAATTGTCATATATTCACACTAACTGTAATCTTTGATGGTAAAGTTCATTGATGAATACTCCACCTCGGCACTTTTAACTATTCAAGAAAAGGTTTTAGGATACTCACAAATATTGATATTAGGTTCATGAATCCCATTCTGGCAGGGCTTTAGAAAAGAGAATACATAAAGAAGGAAGAAGTGTGAGATGACGGTCAGGGAAGGAGGAGGTTAAGAAGAAGAAGAAGCAGAAGCAGCAGCCATCACACATCTGAGTCGGTCAGGGCCCGGGGGAATCTGAAGCGAGGGTACAAACCTATTGTTCCAGCTGGGAGAGACCAATCATCTGATATCATCAAACTGTAATGAATCTATATCGTCAGGAGAGCGGAGTTGAGGGACAAGAGTGTGAGAGTGAATGAAAAAGGAAGTGGAAAGACAAAAAGAGGGAGGAAGAAGAAATGAAGGGTGGAAGGAAAAAGCAGAAGGGCATGAATTTTAAAGATGGATAGAATATGTCAAGAGTAAAATGTAATTTCTCTCAAATCAAAAATATGACAACACCTTGTTTAACACTTTTAAAAAAAACAAGAGAATCATATACAGGCTACAGCGAATTAATGAGCTCTAGTTGTACTGATCAAGCCATACATATTCCTCTTGAAATGTAAAAGGTTTAGCTGGACCATGTCCAAAACACTTGACAGAGGCTCCTTAATCTACTTTATGATTATGTGTATGCATATTGTGATACTGTTTCACATGGATTGACACAACTGAAACGAGTATTCCATCAATTTTGCATTGCCCTCCTATGAGATCATGATGGGCAGTGAGGAAAGAAAGGTCAAAACTGAAGCAGAATACCAGTTTGTCTTTTTTTTTCATAACACTGATATTTCCCACAACAAAACTACATTGCAGAGTTCCTTTGTGTTTAATGCTAATGGTAGCTAATGTAGATATCTAGCAAAGAAGGGCATAAGAGCTGATGAGTTACATCGTGTCCAACTCTAGATTCCACAAAAGGGGTTATACCATTTTTTTCCCATATTAAGTATAGGCCTACTCAACATAACTATAAACCGTTTTGACATGAAATAAAACTTCAGCCAACTCCATAAGATATCATTAAGAATACCTTCGGATATTTAAAGAGGAAGTATCAACAAATCCTACAGCCTAAACAAAACTGCCATTGCCTGCAAGAGTTAGCTGTGTTTGCATTGTCTTGTCTAGCATCTCCATTAGCTGATCTGCTACTTTTATGCTTAGATTTTGAAACAGTTTAAGCAATTAAAGTGCATCTTCTTCATGCAGAAGAGACATGTCCCCCAACACATCCCCCCCAAAAATTCATAAAAATATTTGCCACAGTTAGGGAGGTCCGAGGGGGGTGCATGCTTATGTTACTGGGGCACTGCCCCCCCCAGGCCCTGCCCTCAAATTGCTCATGCCTCCAAAATGACCCATATGAATGATTTCTGCTCTGGTGAACCCATCATCCAACTCAACCACAGTGTTGAGTTTAGGAAAGACCATTGTGTTTGGTCAAATTAAAGCCAATGACTGTCACTGCTCAGGTATAGAATAGCATGTGTTGCTGTAAGGTCTAGTAGTGGATTAAGAGAATGCCCTTGGAGTGGCTCATGTTATGTAGGACCCTGGTTTTAGAGGTTGCAATGTATCAAAATGACAACTTATGAACACAATAGAACACGATACAAAGAGTGGTCGAAATCATTGTTGACCCAACCATGTCCTGCTTGAAATTAGATTATGTGGGGCTAAAACATGTTACCAATTCCTGTTTCTTTTCAAAACCGGCGCAAGCTAACTGTGGAGGTAACCTTAGAAACAATACATAACTAGCTTTTTTATCTCACGTGCACCTAACCTCACTGTGAGCAAAGATACAATTGCTTATAACGTGAATGCAGCTTTAGAATCTAGAGGTTCTTTTAAGAAAAACAAAACATATTTTCCAGGCGAACCAATGCTGTTTTTCTTGTTTTATTAATGGTAGTTACTATGGCGAGAGACACGTAACACTGGTCATTAGAAACGAATGGGAAAATATATTGTAGCCATGTCACGATTTTTGTGAATCTACTGTGGTCCAACGAAGATATTACACTTTTTTTTGTGAGGTTAGTCCATTTTGTATACATCTTTGTTTTTCTTTGTTCTATCTTTTTGGTATCATGCAAATAATAAGTAAAATGTTTCATCTTTAACTGCTTTGAACTGGAAATTTGATGTGTAAAAATGCCTCATATCTTGGCAGATTTGTAGGTTATCATCCACACAGTTACGGTTGGCCAAACATAACAAGTTTATAAATGAACAAAATCGAAGGACAATATTGCAAATACCGGTTGTGGACATCTGATTTATCCTGATTGGGTGATTTGATATCAGGTAATGGGTCATTTGTGGGTGCAAAATATACATTTTCTACACTTTTATTGTGAGCTGGGGTGATTTTCTGATGAGCCGTACATGAATATCATTACGTTATCCAGCTGGTCTGAAACTGAGGGAAGTAACAATTCAATTACTTATCAGCCTTTAAGGTGCTGAAAGAAATGGATGAAATGGTGGAGTCTGACTTCAAAGGCTGTAACACCCGGAACATGTGGGCGGGACTAAGAATGACAGACTACAAAGGAGCAGCGGGGGGTGCTGCGGGAGTGTCTGTGGGCTTCTTAATATTTAATAAACTATGAGAAGGAAGAAACTCAGCTAACTGATGTTTTTTTTTGCAAAAAAAAACACAAAGCTAACGCTGAGCCTCTGAATTAGCCACGAGCGAAAAAATGCTAACAACGTTTGCACAGAAAACACGGTATAATACCCTTATTACTTATCGTAACTGCACATCCAACTTATCGATTAGCATTGTGAGAATACACAGAATCGATAGGTATCTATATCATCACTCCATGATAAGAACTCGCGACAATATTAACAAAAACAGAGATCAAAACACGTGGCGCTAGGTAGCCAAAACAGGAATATGTCTTACCTTAGTAGTTGTCTGATCAAAAGTTGTCTTCAATGGCATTAAAACGATAAAAACGCTGCTGAAGGTTAATCCATAGGTTAATCCAATGTGTCTGTGTCACTTTGAAATTATTTCCGATAATCCATAAGCAATAAACCTACTTTTCCGTTTTCAGAGCGTTTCGCTTTATGGCAAACTGCATGCGCATAGCCCCCACTTTTTTTTGGTAACGTTGGTGTGTATGTGGAAATTCCCCTTCGATTCTATTGGCTCTAACGGTTAAAAAGAGATGTCAATCATCAAAATCGACCAATGGGTTCCAGAGAAACGGCAAAAACGCCCATTTCCACCCAAATCACCCCAGAGGTGGAGTTATTTTTCCTAAACCTCTCTAAAAAGCTCAAATGTCACTTGTATTGCATCAATCTTGATACAGGGTACTTATTATATGTTGTACTTTGGATTCCTACAGCTTTTAGTCTACTAACCCATCATCCAATGGTAGTTTTCACTATATGTAAAAAATAATCTGTGGACGGACACTATAATTTACAGTTTTTTACGATGTTCAATCTGAATTTTCTTTAAAATAAGAAACATCTATATTGATTCTGACTTTTCTACATCCAACTCACAGTTTTGTCATTACTTTGAGAAAAAAGATTATTAATTCTCCCCTTTTAGAAGTGTAGTTATGGTCATTTGTTCTGGAAATGTCATTTTCGAGCCTGAGACCTGAAAAACAGGGATGGGGTTTAACAGGTTAAAAGGGTTAACCCACACAAGGCTCCTGGACCTGATGGCATCCCTGGCCGTGTTCTAAGGGGGTGTGCAGTTCAGCTGGCAGAGGTGTTCACAGACATCTTCAACAGGTCCCTGCTGCAGTCTGTAGTCCCCACATGCTTCAAACATTCCACCATCGTTCCTGTCCCCAAAAAAACAATAATCACCAGCCTCAATGACTACCGCCCAGTAGCACTCACCTCCATCATTAACAAGTGCTTTGAGCGGTTAGTCAAAACCTTCATCACCTCCTCCTTCCCTGACTCTCTGGACCCCCTGCAGTTTGCCTACAGAGCAAATAGGTCCACAGACGACGCCATAGCCCACACCATCCACACTGCCCTCTCACACCTGGACCAGAGGAACACATATGTGAGAATGCTGTTCATTGATTACAGTTCAGCATTCAATACCATTGTGTCCTCCAAGCTGGCCATCAAGCTCAGAGACCTCAGGCTCAACAGCGCCCTCTGTGACTGGATCCTGAACTTCCTGACGGGCAGACCCCAGGCAGTGCGGGTGGGAAACATCACATCCTCCACCCTGATCCTCAATACCGGAGCCCCTCAAGGCTGTGTGCTCAGCCCTCTCCTCTACTCCCTGTTCACTCACGACTGCGTGGCCAGACACAGCTCCAACACCATCGTGAAGTTTGCTGACGACACGACCGTCATCGGCCAGATCACAGACGGCGACCAGAGAGGAGGTCGGAAAACTGACATCTTGGTGCCAGGATAACAACCTCCATCTCAACGTAAGCAAAACAAAAGGAGCTGATTGTGGATTACAGGAAGCAGAAGGGAGAGGGACACGCCCCGACGGGTGACCCGCAAAAAAGGTGATTCGTGGGTGGGGTTTTTTCAAACGCTTTTTTCCGGGTTCGGTTCTGGGTAAAACAAAGATCATGCGGGTCGGGTCGGGTCGCGGGTATTGCATAATAAATATATTAAATAATAATAATAATTTAGTTTAATGTTTAAAATCCTCAGACCTCTCCCCCGCGGGACCGCGCATAATCATAACCGCATCAATCTGCTGCTGTGCGCGCCACATTCGAAATGGCTGAGGTGAAGCTCTCTAGCGGAGAATACAGCATTTTCAATAACACTTCCTCAAGAGCGAAATCCAACGTCTGGGAGGCTTTTGGAGTCATCCTAGATGGAGAAAATAACCAACATCCCACGCTTTTTGAGACAAATATGCAAACCAATTCAATTAACATGGGTACATCTGCTGTCAATTTGCAAAGACCATTGATAATTAGCAACGAGACTCCCATGCCTCTTCTACTGACTTTCTGAAAAATACTCATCCACGGATAATCTTTTTACTCAAGGCAGAAATCACAGGCTGTACTGCACCATTACCTACTCACAAATAGCCAAAAAACCACCTTCTGTTTATTAACAAGTCAAGTGGAAGAAAATACTATTTGCGCTAAATCTACTTCTACTAAAAATGGGACATCATTATAGGAACATCAATATAAAAAACCTCTCTATATTTAAGAGGAAAAAATTGACTTGTCCATCCAAGTTTTAACACGCATGAATATATATAAAAACACATATTAGATGACATTACAAATGAATATACCAGAAATACGCTATACTAAACTTTCTGCTTAATACAGTATTTTAATACTTCACTACATACACATATCGATTTGTTGTATAAATATTCCAAATCAAAACCTTTATTGACCACTAATTACCAAAAATTGCATTTCTATCCTGGTATTAATGCATTCAAATCGTGATTCAAATGGCCCGCCACGAACTTCCGGGGAACTATTGAGTCTCCCTGAACCACGTGACGATCAAGCATTTTGGACCTCCGCTGTCGCAACTCTTCTATCTATATGGCTGGCTAGCACTAGCATTCAGTCTTTGTCCTCCAGGGCTTGGGCACAGCTGGTAATAACATGTTTGGATTTTGCCAGTGATGCAGTGGGTGGAAGTAAGGAAGTTAACCTGGAAAAAATGACTATAAATCAACTTTCAACCCACACCATGAGGTCAGCCAGGGCCCAAAACAGTCCAGGCTTATTACCCAACCCAGTCTCATGGCATTTCGTGTTATAGTTACGAAATTAATTTAATCTATTGATTCGTGTTTTAAAAGCAATGTATTTATATTGGTAGTATATTTATTTTTGTCCGGTCGGGTCTTGGAAGACCAGAAGCTGTGTGGTTCATAAAATGTGTTACTCAATATCTTACCCAAACCCTTTTATTTGAAATTGTATAATGTCAGAGTTTTTTGCCGTCCGCGAGGAAAAGAAATGGGGCAAAGAGCCTCAGAATACTGAAATCTGTATTTAAAAATAAAATGTTTCCTTCTAATTTGTTATTATTTGGTGCAGGCACGAAACATACTACCAATAGAAATACATTGCTTCTAAAATCGTTCTGTGTCAGAATACTGAAATCTGTATTTCTTTTATCTCTTTTTCCTTCAAATTTGATATTATTGCTTTTAAAATCGTTGTGTGTGACACAAAATAAATGCGAAAATCGTGTTGGTGAACATGAATCAATAGATTAATTTCGTGACTATAACACGAAATGCTGTAAGACTGTGTTGTATTACCACATGAGAGAGAAAGACGAAGACGAGAGGGAGGAGGAGAAGATGAGGAGGATGAGAGGGGGCGGGAGGACAGCAAGGGCAAGGACAGGGAACCAGACAAAAGAGCCACTAAGAGTATAACAGAGAAATAGAGAAAATTCTAGCTGAGAATCCTTGAATACGTTTAAATGACTCATTATATTGAGTGCTCTCTAATAGGTGTCTTCGAGAAAAGGATCAAAACAAGGGGGGGCGGGATAGAATTTGGTGGAAGGAGGAATGTTGAGGAAGGGAGAGGCGAGAATCTGAAGCAGTTTGTTTGTTATTTTCTAGCAAGGTCAACTGGATAGGGCTAGTGATGAATTCCTCCTCCTATTCCTTTTACTACTGCGAGTCCTTCATCTCTCCCATTCCCTCCTTTTCAAACTCCATCTCCAGACAAAATTGACACCGACATTGAGATCATATTTGTATTTTTATTGCTGTGCCACTCAAATCTTGATAGCCATTTCCAATTGCTTTGCTTCACACCTCACCCACAGTTCCTCCAAATGGATGAAAAGATTGCTTGGTAGAGAACCTCAGTTCCCCTTCCTAGTGGTGAGACCAATAGAGTGTTTCTTTTACTCTTTGTAAACTTGCCAGAAAGAAGATCAAGAAGGTTTCTCGTGTGTTTTGCGTATCAATCGTTTTGGTTGTCAAAAGATCAGCTATTCATGTATTTTACTGAATTGAACAAATATTAACACACCAGTTAATATTGTAATCTGCCCCGCCGTTTTTTCTTTCCACATAACGGTAAGGTTTGATTTTTTTCTTCAAAGAGTAACATACCTGTTGCTAGTTTATCCCTCCGCGCCGACACCCCGGCAAACGACGATGGACCCTTCTCTCCCTCACACCAGAGGAGTCAGGGACTCGGAGGCTCGGCTATGCGGCTGCGGGTTTAGGATCTCAGGCACTGACTCACACCAGGTCTGCTCGTCCTGCCTCTGGCTGGAACACGACCGGGAGGCTATCGATAACCCGGCTCGTGCGGGCATTGTGCCCGCTTCACCATTAAGAGCCTCCGCCGACGGTTAGCACGCCAAGCTAGCTTGTCGGGACAGGACCCCCTCATGTCCGCTGATTCGCCGGCCGGCAATCAAGACATGGTGGCGTCCGCCGCAGAGATTGAGCCCCGCGCTGTGTCAGGTTGGGGCTCAACAACAGCGGCAGCCGCTGAACCGGAGCCCCACGCCGTGTCAGGCTGGGGCCCGGTGGCGGCAAGAGCCGCGAGAGCGGAGCCCCGCGCTGTGTCAAGCTGGGGCTCCCAACTGGACCTCACCATGGTTCCACCCGCGGAGGATGTCCTGGAGTTGGACTATATGGAGGACGAAGAGGCTACCTCTGAGTTCTTCCTGTCCGACTCGGATGGGGATGACATCTTCGTTTCATCGGCTCAGGCTGCAAAGCCGGGAGCGATGTCCGCTCTCCCGGGCCCACCTCCAACCGAGGCTGGCTTCGACACCGAGCAGGAACCCCATGCTACCGGCAAAGGCAGACCGGTTCTAGTCAGCGATGACCGAACGGGCCTATAAAGCCGCAGCTTTGTCCGCCAGAGCACTCAACGTCTCCTCGCTGCTGACTGCCTACCAGGCGGAGCTCTGCGAAGACTTGTCGAGCAAACCTGAGCCTGCCGCGATCACGGACATTTGCCTCCGTGTGCAACGCTGTGCAGTCCAAGCCACGGGCAAAGCACTGGGAATTATGGTGGTACAGGAGAGAGCCAGGTGGCTCAACCTGACGAACCTTCCAGAACGGGAAAAAGAGGATGTTCTTGACATGCCTATTGTTCCCGAGGGCATATTTGGCTCCGCTCTAGCTTCGATGCAGCTGAGATGCGAATCAAAGAAGAAGGGAGACGAGGCTCTCCAGCTCTGTCTCCCCCGAAGGGTCCAGCCGCCACCTCCAATGGTCCCGCGGCAGGCCTTCACTCAAGCTGCCTCACGTCCTGCCCGGTTCAAGATACCGAAGCAGCAGAGACCACAGCCCGTCCCGGGTCCCCAGCCCAGGCACGAGGTGAGGATGAGCGGGCCAAGAAAATCTCCGGTTCCGACAGCTGCCGCTCAGGCGCAGCCGACCCAGGTTTTTAGCCACCAGGCAAGGAAGAAGAAGCGGGCGGCCTGACAGCCTCCTCTCCTCTCCTCGACGAAAGAGCTGGAAGTTCCCTGTTCCCCAGCTCCAGAGCACTTTCCAGTGTTAGATGCTCATGTGTTTTCGGGGTGCTACCATGCCCCCATCTTCCCGCCTCCTCGAGTGATGCCAGAACGTCATCCTCAAGTTCGCGCCATCAGGGAAATGGACTTAACATCGAAGACAGCAAGTTCCGCTGCCTGTTTAAGTCACACAAACACATGTCATCATTGTTGTGTCCTAATAAATCATTTTCCACTGTCGTTTCCAGGCTTGAAGCCAAGGGCGCAGTCAATAAAAATGAAAATAAAAACAATAAAAACAATAAACAGTCTGTCATCTACCCCTCTTTTGAGAGCGGCTACGGCCTCTCTCAAAAGGCGGACAATAGACGGGATTGTGAAGGCACCACCGCCACGTGCATGCGCAGTGTCGACCGGGGTTGTCAACCTGGGGCCCCATAACACAACAAATAGAGACACTGAGGGCAGACGACAGAGATGTGACATCTCCGCTCGCTTTGAGAAGCGAAAAGTGGAAGATGCTCACAGATTCTGCTTGGGTTTTCAAGACAGTAACACGGGGCTACAGGCTCCAATTCGCTGTCACCCCCCCTCACTTCTCGGGCATTCTGTATTCACAGGCCCGGGGAGAGTCGGCCCATATTCTGGAGCAAGAGATTTTCTCGCTACTGGAAAAGAAGGCTATTTCGATAATACCCGCCGAACAGAGCCAGATCGGCTTTTATTCCAAGTATTTCCTCGTTCCCAAACGGGGAGGGAACGGAATTCGGCCTATACTAGATTTGAGAGCTCTGAACAAATATCTCAAAAGATACAAATTCAGAATGCTCACTCACACATCTCTGTTGCGTCTCTTGCGCCAAGGCGACTGGTTCACATCAGTCGACCTGAAAGATGCATATTTCCACATCCCAGTATATTACCCACACAGGAAATATCTGAGGTTCGCCTTTCAGGGTGTCTGTTACGAGTACAGAGTACTTCCCTTCGGTCTGTCTCTCAGCCCGCGAGTGTTTGTACGGTGTACGGAAGCCGCGATAAAACAACACGGTATTCGCCTTGCAACTTATCTTGACGATTGGCTCCTTCTCGCACAGTCGGAGCAAGAGGCTACGAATGTCCTCGTAAAACACCTGCTCGACCTGGGTTTCGTAATAAACACAGAAAAGAGCATGTTGTCCCCAGCCCAGACTGTACTCTTCCTGTGCCTACGCCTGAATTTGGTGCCCTTTACAGCCCGCTTGTCAGCAGAGAGAGTGTAAGCCTTCAGGGCTTGCCTTGCTCATTTCCAGCAACGCAAATATGTTCTCTTCAGATCATGTCTGCGGTTGCTGGGGCTCATGGCGTCAGCCATTCTGGTGGTAAGGCAAGGCAAGGCAAGGAAAGTTTATTTATATAGCACTTTTCAACACAAGGCAATTCAAAGTGCTTTACAAAAAATGAAAGACATTAAGAAAATGGCATTTAAAATCAGTCATTAAAAAGAAAAGCTGATAAAATAAACATTAAAAGAAGAAATACATGGATAAACATTAAAAGAAAAAAGACATGGATAAAAGTTACAGTGCAGTCTAAGATATGAATAGTTCAATTAAAAGCAGCGACAAAAAGAAAAGTCTTCAGCCTGGATTTAAAAGTAGTCAGAGTTGCAGCGGACCTGCAGGTTTCTGGGAGTTTGTTCCAGATATTTGGAGCATAATAACTGAACGCTGCTTTACCATGTTTAGTTCTGACTCTGGGGACAGAAATCTGACCAGTCCCTGAAGACCTGAGAGATCTGGATGGTTCATAATTTAGCAGGAGATCAGAAATGTATTTTGGGCCTAAACCATTCAAAGCTTTATAAACCAGCAGCAGTATTTTGAAATCTATTCTTTGACACACAGGAAGCCAGTGTAAAGACTTCAGAACAGGAGTGATGTGATCCACTTTCTTAGTGTTAGTGAGGACTCGAGCAGCAGCGTTCTGAATCAGCTGCAGCTTCCTAATAGATTTTTTAGTGAGACCTGTGAAGACACCATTGCAGTAGTCGAGTCTACATTAGTCTTTTAATCCTAGATATGTTCTTTAGGTGATAGTAGGCTGATTTAGAAAGTGTTTTAATGTGACTGTTGAAACTCAGGTCAGAGTCCATGACTACACCTAGATTTCTGGCTTTATCTGTTGTTTTGAACATTGCAGACTGAAGCTCAGCGCTAACTTGTATACGTTCTGCCTTTGCTCCAAAAACCATTACCTCAGTTTTATCTTTGTTTAATTGGAGAAAGTTCTGACACATCCAGTCATTGATCTGTTCAATGCACTTACTCAGTGTTTGAATTGGAGCATAGTCTCCTGGTGAAATCATTGCACGCCGTCAATTGGTGGATAGAAATTCAGAGGCTACTGACACTGGGGGGTTAGTTAGTCTGTCGACGGTAGCAAACAAGGCACGTGATGTCAGAGAAGAATGATTGTCGTGCGTTTTTCAATTCCAAATTATAAAGGCCATGTCTCTCTTTATAGATTTCAAAGTGAACCTGGAGATTTGTTTTTCGCCACCTACATTCAGCTTTTCGACACTCTCTTTTTTCTGTTTTCACGGTCATGGCCTTTCTCCATGGAGATATTTTCTTGCCAGACACTTCCTTTACCTTAGTTGGAGCAATGGCATCTATAATATTTACGACTGGGACGCTTACACATGAGGGAGATTTCCTGGTGAAATCATTGCACGCCGTCAATTGGTGGATAGAAATTCAGAGGCTACTGACACTGGGGGGTTAGTTAGTCTGTCGACGGTAGCAAACAAGGCACGTGATGTCAGAGAAGAATGATTGTCGTGCGTTTTTCAATTCCAAATTATAAAGGCCATGTCTCTCTTTATAGATTTCAAAGTGAACCTGGAGATTTGTTTTTCGCCACCTACATTCAGCTTTTCGACACTCTCTTTTTTCTGTTTTCACGGTCATGGCCTTTCTCCATGGAGATATTTTCTTGCCAGACACTTCCTTTACCTTAGTTGGAGCAATGGCATCTATAATATTTACGACTGGGACGCTTACACATGAGGGAGTTTCAGCGCTGGGTAGCTGCCCTCAGATTGGACGGAGAGTGATGGTCACTATGAAATGCGTAAGGGCACTGCGCCACTGGCTACACCCGACTTTTCTGGTACGGGGCGTGCCTATGGGTGCTGTCCTATCGCGGAAGGTGGTCACCACAGACGCATGTCTGACGGGCTGTGGGGGTATATACGAAGGTCGACCTGTGAGGGGTCTCTGGAGCAGAGACCTCCAACGGTCACACATCAATTATCTGGAGCTTTTAGCGGTGTTCCTCACCCTGAAACGCTTTCTGCCTTTTCTCAGAGGACATCATGTCCTCGTGAGGACAGACAACACGACCACAATATCGTATATAAACCGCCAAGGGGGTTTGCGTTCTCTCCAGTTACACATGCTGGCACGCAAACTGATCTTATGGAGCTGCGGACGTCTCCTCTGTCTGAGAGCGACGCACGTACCAGGAGTGATGAACCTCGGGGCGGATCTGCTGTCCAGAGGTGCACCACTATATGCAGACTGGACTCTACATCCAATGATTGTGAGTCAGCTGTGGGTGCGTTACGGCCGAGCCGCGGTAGATCTGTTCGCATCAAAAGAAAATGCTCAATGTCAGCTGTTCTTTTCAATGCGCGATTTAAACGCACCGTTAGGCGTGGAAGCGCTCGCGCACGTTTGGCCTCCGGTCCTTCTGTACGCGTTCCCACCCCTGGCTCTGATACCCCCAACTCTGGCCAGAGTGAGAGAACAACGCCACACACTGATCCTGATAGCTCCGCACTGGCCTTGCAATGTACTGGCTGGCGGAGATATATCAGCTGCTGTGCGGGCAGCCGTGGCAGCTCCCACTACGCAGGGACATACTGTCTCAGGCGGGGGGGACGATCTTTCACCCACACCCAGAGCGCTTGGCACTATGGGCCTGGCCCGTGAGTGGTACAATCTGAATACAGTGGGGCTCCCTCAGAAGGTGATAAACACTATTCAGAGTGCAAGAGCTTCCACCACCAGGTCTCTCTATGACTGTAAGTGGAGGGTATTTGAGGAGTGGTGCCTTCAAAAAGGACACATCTCTTTTCAATGTCCTGTCGGGGTGATTTTATCATTTCTACAGGACTTAATTGATAAACACAGAGCTTTCTCTACGATCAAAGTGTACCTGGCAGTGCTGTTACTGGCTCTGGCATCTGCCAAGCGAGTCAGTGACATTCATGCGCTCTCTGTACATCCTTCATGCACTCAGTTTGCCCCGGGGCAAACGAGAGTTTTGCTGAAGCCCAACCCTGCCTTTATACCTAAGGTGGTTGGCTCATGTACCCCCATTGACATTATGGCATTTCCTCCGCCACTGTGTTCCTCTGAGGAACAGCGGCCGAATTTGCTGTGTCCAGTTTGTGCTTTACGCATCTATATGGACCGGTCAAAAGAGTTTCGTTGCAATGGCCAACTCTTTATATCCTGGGCTAACCCTCAGAAGAGCAAGCCCGTTACCAGACAACGGCTCTCCCGCTGGATTGTGGAAGCGATTGTTCTGGCTTATATGAGTCTGGGTTTGCAGGCACCAACGGGCCTGCGTGCTCATTCTACTTGTGGACTGGCTACATCCTGGGCTTTGTTCAAGGGTGTTTCCATCCAAGACATTTGTGCAGCAGCGAGCTGGTCCTCACCGCTCACTTTTGTCCGCTTTGACAGGCTAGATGTGGCCCGCGCAGTGCTGGGCCCCGTGTTGAGACAGGGTTCTACCTGTTAAGTTCTGGTTGTTTTTTTGTGATTTTCGAGATAAGCATGTCTAGCAATACGGGAGTTTCAATATCCCATAGTGAGTCATCGAACGGAGTGTTATGAATGAGAACTATAGGTTACTTACGTAACCCCAGTTCTCAGAGTAACATGAAGTGAGATGTCTCACCAGACGGCCCTTCTTGCTAAGGTGAAACGAGAAGAGGTGGTTATGTTGAATGACGCTGCGACGTAGCGCAAGCTACTTAAAGGGTGGGTGGATTCCCTGACGTTGATGTCAAGATCACCAGCCAATCAGGATTGGCGTAATGAGATTGATGCTTCTGTTTGCATACGCGTTGAGGCGCATCCCATAGTGAGACATCTCACTTCATGTTACTCTGAGAACTGGGGTTACGTAAGTAGCCTATAGTTCCATAATGCGAAGTACTTGTACTATGTGTCCTAAATTATGAAAAAGTACAAATGTAGTTTTAACGTTGTTTAAGCAAACTTCTTCTCTGAAATAATGTATTGCATTAACATGATCATCACCTTGTCTTTGCTGTGAATTTAACAGACAATAAATATTTTTTATTCTGTAATAATAACAGCGGTCAAAGTAACACACTGTATTTGATCTCATCGCTGCAATATTTTTGCATAGAAATCATGAATGCTTTTCATCCTTGGTGAATAATGGTCATACTTAAAGTAAGGGTGTTTTCCTCCATTGCATTGATTCCTTTATCTCTTTCTGTTTCCTCTCTCCTAACATCATATCTCTGAACTACTCCTCAACACTGCTCTACTCTGATGTAATTGTGTCTGGTATGCGGGAAAACCGACTCTTTCTGGGTGAAAGAAGTGCACTTGTATCATTAACCGATTGTTTCTCTTCCCATAATGCACTTTGATCTGCTTAGGCCTCTACATAATGGATGTGAGACAAGCCATTATACACAGCACACTATGGACTTCCTAAAAACACTTGAGAAGCACTGGAAAACGCCTCAATGTGAGTGTCAGAGAGATAATCCACAGAGCAGCCACCCAAGGATCAGTGCATTGCAAACCAGAGATAAAACACCCCAACCCTGCGCCCGTAGTTTATTTTATCTTATTGAGAAACAAATAAAACATGAGTAAAATAAAGACATATATTGGCTAAATATTATTATAAGCCAAAACTAATACTTTGTATTAATAGCAAATTACGCATTATACTGTTTCCATGTGGAACATCCAGGGTCTTAACTCTTCAGTAAGAGTGGATCCCCTGAATGTAGAGAAAACACACAAAACACAGACATCATCATCCTACAAGAGTCTTGTCAGGCTCACTCACTGCCCCCCAAACTAGAATCAGAATCTAATATATTACCAAGTAGGTGTACACATATGAGGAATTTGCTTTGGTATAAGTGGTGCATACAGAGACACCGAAAGAAGAATACAAATATACTGGAGACGTTGCTCGCCGTTCCCGCATCGGGGGGGACGATGCACGACCTGCTGGGTCGACCAGCAACCCCATTGCTACCTCATGGGGCTGTTTCTTCGGGGCGTGCGGCTGCGCGTCCCAGCGGCGCTAGCTGGCGACGACTAGCAGCTATCCACGTGGGGCTAACGACGGCTAGCAGCTACCGATGGCTGCCAGCTAACGGCCTCAGCTAACGGCTAGCTGCTAACGGCTATCGACCTTTTTGAGTTTTTTTTTCTGGTGCCTGAGAGGAGGTTCGACCATGTCTGGTTGGCCTCGTGTGAATCCTCTCACGATTTCGCCCACCTGTTTTTGACCGTGGACAGTACGGCCCTTTTTGAGCTTTTTCTGGTGCCTGAGAGGAGGTTCGACCATGTCTGGTCGGCCTCGTGTGGACACTCTCACCTTTTTCACCACCTCGACGGCGGTTCCAGACGCCACTCACGTTCATCGACGCCTGGGTGGTGCACTCCTGGACCTCGTCTCGCCTCGACGGTTTCGGACGTCGCCCATGCGGCCATCGGCCCGTGGGTGGCGCACTCCGGAGCCTGTCTGGCCTCTTCCTTCGCCTCGGCGGTTTCGGACGTCGCCCATGCTGCCACCGGCTCGTGGGTGGCGCGCTCCGGAGCCTGTCTGGCCTCTTCCTTCGCCTCGGCGGTTTTGGACGTTGCCCATGCCTTCATCGGCCCGTGGGTGGCGCGCTCCGGGACCCTGCCTGGCCTCTCCTCTTACCGCGGCTCACGGTTCACCTCGACGGCGGCTCCGGACGGCGCCCCGTCTGGCCTCTCCCCTGTCCACGGCTCCTTCCTCCCGGGGATGCTGCTCCTGCCCCCCGGGGACCCGGCTCCTTCCTCCCGGGGATGCTGCTCCTGCCCCCCGGGGACCCGGCTCTTTCCCCCCGAGGACTTTGTGCCCGCTGCCGTTGTGCCCTCGCCTGCGGCCGGGCAGCGCTCCTCCCTGCTGGGGACCACCGGGATATTCACGCCGTCCCCACGTCGCAGCACTGCGGCCCCCTTACGACGCCTACTGCGGCCCCGTTCCGGCCCGTCTCCCACCCCCGGTGAGGATGCCCTCGCCCTCGTTAGGGCCCCTGCCCTCTCCTGCGGCCCCCTTCCGACGGCCCGTTCCATGGCCCGGCCCCACCCTCCTCGGCCCCTGTGGTGCTTCCTCCCGGACACGGGGATAGTGTCCATGGTTGAATTCTGGGGGGGCTTGTGTAGTGATCACTATTTAACACTGGGACATAATTCACGCATGGAACTACGGGTTGGGGGTATTGTTTCCGCACGGACATATGTGTTCATATCTATATATGTTGTGTGCCCTCCCGGCTCTTTCTCTTGTCGACCCGGGCTGCAACCCGACAACATGTCCGTTGCAGCTCCGCATTAAAGTTTCCATTTGCACCTTCGATGCACCGCCTCCGACTCCCATATCTCCCGGCACTACAAGAGCGAGAATTGTTCGTTACATTTTCCGTTTATTTTGGTTTAATGGGTGTTCATTTAATATAGTTTATCGGTGGCGGTTTGATTTGCTTTTCGTGCTTTTTGGTGGAGTGTTTTGTGGGCTTCTCCTGCCGGTGTCTCGCCGGCCGGCGTTTGCCAAACTCACGCGGAAGCACGGCATTAAAATCTCAGCCGGCTTCCCATGCACTGTGGAGGAGATCGGGCTGGCTGTGCGAGAGAAGGTCGGGCACAGCAGCATTAAATCCCTGGCGCGGAGGAACAGCGCGGTGGTGATCTTTCTGGATCAGGTGGAGAAGGTGAACCGCGTCATCGAGATGGGCATCACGGTGAGAGAAATGTTTGTACAGGTACAGCCGCTGATGCTGACCGCAACCAAAGTTGTAGCCCACTTTCTAATGTCCCTCCCTTCATAACTGATGAGTTCATCAGTAGAGAACTTTCCAGACTTGTTTCTCCAGTGAAAAATATGCTGTCTGGGTGTAAGTCTCAGTTACTGAAACACATAGTGTCTCACCGCAGACAAGTTTATATAGGCGCATTCACACGGCGGTACTTTTCCCACAAAGGTTCATGCGAACTTAGTTCATGAGAACTCTTTTATCGCATTCATACCAAAAAGAGCCGGTACTAAAATTAGTTAATGAGAACCTTTTTACCCGCTCGAAAGTCCCTGCTAGAGAGCAGGGACTTTCGAGCGGGTCTTTTGTGAGAACAGAGCTATATTTCTGATTGGCTGGGCGGATTGTAAACCACGCCCCGTAAAACTTCCAAAAAGTTTTGTGAAGCCGCCATTTTATTATCCTTGCATTAGCATTATTAGCATTAGCATTAGCCCAGCGCAGAAACGCAGAGAGACTAACGTATGGCAATACAAAATAAAACATGGGAGGGGTGGGGATGAGGAGGTGTCGTCGTTCTGGCGATTTACTCGGCCAGTCCCGGAGACTTCCGGCCGGGGACTGGGCGGCAGTATACGCCGTAAAGTTGTTTGTAGCCTGCCAGTAAACCCAAAGCAGAAGAAGAAGAAGTGACGTCAGCGGCTTAATTTGCCTAATCCACCCCCAGGGACTTATTCCGGTGTGAACGCGATCTGTACTTAGTTCATGCGAACTAAAGAGTTTGCATGAACTAAGTTCGCATTAATTTTTGTGGGAAAGGTACTGCGGTGTGAATGCGCCTATTGATACTGAACAATCGGAATGCGTAGCTTAACCTCCGTTTTTATGTTAAAGTAGATGATTATGACTTTTTGCAACATCATCAGTTATGAAGTGTTTTGGTTGCGGGGTTCCGCCTGGTCCGGATGACGCGCAGGCTGGGCCGTCCACGGCTGCGCCGAGACCACCGGCTGTGCCAGGGCCGTCCGTTGCGCCAAAACCACCCGTGGCTGCGCCGAGTCGGACTGCTGCGCCAGCCGCCGATGCGCCGGTTGTAATGGAGCAGCAGGTGGCTGCTGCTGAGGGAGGGGTGTCTCCCACGGTGGCGGCCGCTAACGATGTGACGTCTCGGACGCGGAGCGGGCGAGGGCGCGCTACACAGTGCGGTTCTGCTTCTGTGCCCGCTTGCGGTGCGGTGGTGTTGCACAAGGTGTGGGTGATTATGTCCAGGAAAATGAGGTTGTGGTTTTGTGTGAAGAAGAAGAAAAGGGGGATGGGAGGGAAAGAAAAAAAAAATCCAATGGTGAAAAAACCCCTGAAATAATCAATGAACCACAAGGTGATTTGGCAAAAGAAAATGTAGAGACAGGTGAAGTCAGTAAGGGTGCGTTCACACCTGCCTTGTATAGTCCGGTTGAATCGAACCCTGTTGCGTTTAGCTGCTTGGTGCGGTTCACTTGGGTCGGTGTGAACACAGTCCGAAACCTCTTAAGTGAACTAAACAACCGGACTCTGGTCCGCCTAAAGAGGTGGTCTCGGAGCGCTTGCTTGCGAACTCTGGAGCGGTTCATTGCTGGTGTGAACACAGTCCGCACCAAAACATAGGAATCATAGTATTTACGTGTTACAAGAGCGCGGATGTCTTCAAAAATCTTTAAGGAATAAGTCTTTCAAGACATCCGCGGTTGTTTAGTCAAAGAGTGAATTAGAATGAAGTGTTGAACAGTGTCGTGTAAAGTAAAAATGCTCCGTCAGCTACATAAAAGTAAGAACCCCTGTCGTCTGTGAAACGCCCCTCCTTACTGCAGAACGTCTCTCATTATATGTGTTATAATGTTTTTTAACGGACATTATCTGATTATATAATAATATCCGCTTGTGTCTGTTGACCTCCAGATTAACAGCAGCATGAGAATAACCTGCCGAAAGTGCCGATGCTCCATGGCGGAGGCTCCGGTAGAAATGGCCGGGATTTGCGTTTTTAACCCCTTAATATCGGACCAATGGTTGAACAGCATTTCCATGCACATGACTTGTGTTTAAAGTTTACAGTCCGTTTGAGTTTTGCCTGTGTGAACCAAGTGGCAAACTGTGGGGTAGAGCCGTGAAGCCAATACGGAAGTGCCACACACTGCAGTTCATATATTGGCCGATAGGCGATGGCTACAGAAAGGAGCAGTTTCCATAGACCCCCATGTTAACATGCCCAACTTTACAGCAGAAAAAAACATGTTTCTACCCCTGGCTCCATACATTTTTATTATCGATATAGTTAGATTCCACCTTCATGATTATGGATCTGTGAGTGAATTGTTTTCTAACGCGACCCTTTTATTTATATTAGGTCTTAAAGTTTGTGCACACATTAGGGCGTGGTCACGTTGATTGACAGATACGTGCCTCACTGTCAGCTAACAGCAACTTGTCCACTCTGCTAGGCTACAACCATAGAGGCTACAACGTTAGTTAGTCATAGTACTGTACTTGACCCTTTAGCTGTGTTCGTGGTGATCGTGCCTGTTAGGGAATATTGTTACAAATACGAGATAATTAAAATGTCGTGCTGTGCGCTTGAATGTACTAACAGAACTTCCAAGAAGTCTACTTTCAGCTTTTTTCGGTGAGTAAAATGATAATATTATACATGTTAACCCCGTTAGCAGGTGTTTGTGTGCTTGTTAGCTTAGCTTGTTATGTAGCTTATTAGTCAGCTAAGGACGTAACCCTTTATACATATATACAGTTTAGTTTATGATTCAGCCTTGGGTAAGACTTTTATACTAAATGGCTATGACGCCCATAATGCTAAACGGGAGCAAATGTGAAAAGGGGACCCAATTATCCCAGTGGGGCCGCCGGAGTCCACGCTGCCGAAGCTAACGGGCTGCAGGGGGCTAGTTCGCTAGCGCGTCCCGGCCGTAGGTCCCGGCGGCCGTAGCTAGCCCCCTGGGGCTCCGTTAGCTTCGGCGTTATAACTGGAGATCAAGGAATGCATCGAAACGCAGACTTGGTTCGCCTGTAGCCTGCTGTAGTATTAGCTAAATAAATTATGTTGAGCAAGGTTTATTAAGCTGAAAACCGCCACAATTATTCTGCTATGTATCGGTACTTATTTTATTTTATTAACGTGTGAATGACAAGCATTAAGAATAATACCAAATAGCTAATTATCTTGCAGATTGTCTCGTTTGATTGTTTTGATTGAACGAGGAGCGGTGACTGCAAGCTGGGTTGTTAGCATAGACTGTGTTGTTAGCATAGGTTGTTAGCTTAATACTGAGAGCATGTTAGCTTAGCTTCTTAGCCTGAGCTAGGTCTGGAACGTCACGCTCGTTGGCAGCAGGTCCCGCCCTGTCCCGCCTCCGCCTCAGCGCCGCCTCTTTGCCCTTATTTGGAGCAGGCTGGAGAAGGCGGGAGTTAGACTCTGACATCACTGTCGAGCCGTTAGTAGCCGACTCTGCCTACTTAGGGCTTCACGGCAACTCTGCAGAATCCTATAGGTGACGTCACGGACCCTACGTCTATTTATATATACAGTCTATGGTGTGAACGCAAACCGAACCTTCTGAAAAATGAAACAATGTAACAAACTCTGGTCCGGTGCGCACCAGAGAAGCGGACTATTAGGTGTGAATGCAAACACAGGAGGAGGATATTATTATTACATGTTACTTGTTAGACGATTTTATCCAAAGCGACTTACATACTCAATACTGTGGGCAATCCCCACAGGAGCAATTTGGGGTGAAGTGTCTTGCCCAGGGACACAACGACATGCTGACTGCAGTGGGGTTTGAACCTGTGATCCCCTGATCCAAACACCTACAGACAACCCACTACGCCACACGCCTCGGATATGCATAGGGAAACACATATGGACAAAACAGGAGAGGAGAAGAAAACATGGGGTGATGATAAAAATTACCTGGTGCAGTCAAAAAACCAACATAACGTAATAATTGAATATTTCCCAGATTTGGCCGTTTGTTGTGCTTCAGCAAGACTCCACATGAGCCGGAAAGAGCAGTCTGTCCTGGATGAGCTGGAAGTTTATAGACTAAAAATAATTGTAACTAAAGTAAGGAAACAATTGGGCAGCGGTGATTTTAAAAACCTCAATGTCTGTGTTTAATTTATGTTTTTATTTTAATATCTCACTCGCAATGGATACCTTTAGAGCGGGAAGTTTCAAAGTAAATGGAGCCAGAGAGGTTAGGGTTAGAAAGACGGCTTTAATATTTCAGACTGCAAAAATAAAACATATCGATGTCCTCTTTTTAAAAGAGACGCACAGCGACGTTTTTAATGAGACGGACTGGAAAAAGGAGTGGGAGGGGGAAGTCATTTTAAGACCCCTCTCTCAGTGGGGGGGTGGGCTTCCTCCTCTCCAAGTCTTTTAATCCTGTCTCTCTGGAGGTCGAGCATTTTATCAATGGGAGGTTTCTTTTAATAAAAGCACGGTTTGACCTTTTTACAGTTGTTTTTATAAATGTGTATGCTCCAACACACGGTGCAGAGAGGAAGATGTTTTAAACGGTTGTGCCACGGAGGATTTTTTATTCTTGGGTGGGGATTTTAATTGTACAGAAAATGCATCTTTAGATCGCAACCATGCAGAGCCGCACCGAGCATCCCAGCATGCTCTGAGGCAGCTGATCCACTCCCACGGCCTGGCTCTCCTTTGTAAAGCGAATGATGTAAAAACATTTGGCTATGAAACTGTTCTGGAGCCTCTTTTGAAAGATCTCGCAACATATATAGAAATGTATTGATTGGGATAAACCCCTTGAGATGCACCATCTCGTTTTCAAGGGGGTCCCGACAATAGCAACAACTTACAGACATACATAAACAAAAAGACAAAATGCAAAACATGACACACAAGACAAACCACATACAGTCTGTTAAGTGAAATTCAAGCAATGCAATCATTACAATTTGAGACAGTCAAGCAAATCAGTTTTATCATTATCAGTTATAACAAGTACAGACCAGTTGAAAGTGAGATGATAATGCATGTTTAAACATACCCAATGATGACAGAGATCTAATAGCAGCAGGTAAAGTATTCCAGTCATTTGGGGCTTTGAACTTGAACGCTCTTCTGCCAATCAATTTTTTTGCAGAGGGGACAGAGAAATAAATCTGAACAGAATGTCTAACTTGATGATTTGACGAGTAGGGTACAAAATACTGCTTTAAATAAGGGGGATAGTTAAGATAAATGGATTTAAATATCAGCTGGAGCCAATGCGTGTGTCTTCTTACATTTAAAGAAGGCCATTTAAGTTGGTTATACATTGTGCAGTGATGTGTACGAAAAGGACAACCAAGAACAAATCTGCATAGTCTGTTGTAGGCTATGTTGAGTGGAGCAAGATCTGATTTATGTGCATTTTGGTAGACAACATCACAATAGTCCATAATCGGAAGAATAAGTTGAGAAGCAATTCTCTTTCGGACACTGAGCGTAAAACAATTGCGAGAGCGGTGTAAAACACCGATTCCGTAATTGACTTTTTGTATTACATGCTTTATATGTAATTTAAATGAAAGTTCAGAGTCGAGCCATACACCAAGATATTTAAAGCTATCAACTTTATGCAGAGAAGTGCCATCCTTACATGTTATGACTACATTAGGTTTGGATTTGAGCTTCTGCCTGGTACCAAAGACCATGGTATAAGATTTTGTTGTGTTAAGCAGTAGTTTATTATGTGATAGCCAATCCTGTAAGATATTAAAATCCAATTGAAGAGAGATCTGAATTTGTGAAAAATCTGATTTGGATGTATATATGACAGTGTCATCAGCATAAAGGTGAGTACAACAATTAATGAGACAAGAAGATAAATCATTTATGTAAATAGAGAACAGAAGTGGGCCCAGAGTTGATCCTTGGGGTACACCCTTTTGTTGGATCAACAGGTCAGACTGTTTTCCATTAACAACCACACATTGCTTTCTACTGTGAAGGTACGAGTTAAACCATAACACTGTATTATTAGAAAGGCCAATGCCGTGAAGTTTATCCAAGAGCAGATATCGATCCACGAAATCAAAGGCTTTTGTCAAGTCAATAAAAATGGCACCTGTGAGTTCACCATCATCTGCAGCAGAGTACAAGTCATTCGTAAATGTAAGTAGGGCAGTTGTTGTGGAGTGATTAGGCCTGAAACCAGATTGAACCGGAGATAAAATATTATAAGTATTGAGATAATGTGACAGTTGATTATAAATTATTTTCTCCAAAACTTTGGAAATAGAACAGATTATAGAGATTGGTCTATAATTATTTGTATCAAGTAAATCACCACCTTTATGCAGTGGAATGATGCGTGCACATTTCCAAATAGTCGGCAACTCACAAGTGGACAAAGACAGGTTGAACAAATCAGCAAGTGGGTACATGAGAATATGGGGCGCCAGTTTTATGAACCTGTTTTCTATACCATCGAGTCCTGCACTGCCATCCACTTTTAATTCTGTGATAGCATTATGAACTTCGTGTGGTAGAATCTTCTTAAAAGAAAAAGAACTGTTGCAATATGAGTTACTATTAGAAATACCAGTCGTCAAATAGGAGTCAGATAGTAGTGTGGAACATACATTAGCGAAATGCTGATTAAATATTTGGGCAATGGATAATGGGTCATGAATTATTGTATCAGCAGTTCTTATTTTATTAATAGAATGTTTACCTGATTTATTTAAAATAGATTTAATTTTAGTCCAAAATTGCTTGGGATTCTTAAAGTCCGATGTGAGAGATTCTTTATAGTAGTTGGATTTAGCATTTCGGGTTTTGGTTTTACTCAGATTTCGGAGATGCCTGTATACTTCCCAATCGGCTATAGTTCTTGAATGACGATATATCGACCATGCTTTATCCCTTTCCCTAAAGAGACTGATGAGTTCAGAATTAATCCAAGGGAGATGTTGACCTTTGACCTTAACCGTTCTCACAGGTGCATGTTTGTTCATGACATCAGTGAGCTCTTTATGCAGGAAATCCCAAGCATCTTGTACAAAAGGTATTAGTTGAAATCTGTCCCAATTAAGGGCAACAACATCATTAATAAATAAATCAACATTCAATTTTTTATATTGTCTGATTTTGACTAGTTTTGGAGGTAGTTTAATTAATTTGATTTTCCATACGCAATAAACAATTGAATCATCGCTGAAGCAATCCGACATGACACCAGCTTTTAAGATTCTGTCAGGGTGTGACACCAGTATCCAGTCAAGCAGAGATTGGGTTCTAAGAGTGATACGAGTTGGCTCATTAATTAGTTGTTTAACATTTAGACTACTGAAAAGTTTTTTCTCTCTATCAGATGATTTATCCAACCAATTTTTGTTGAAATCACCAAGCAAGATTATTTCATTTCCGCAGGAAATGGAGTTGATAGTGTCAATTATATGGTTAAAAGACTCTGCAGGTGAAGAAGGTGGCCTATAAATGCTACCAATAGTTAAGCATTTATTTTCATGATAATTTTAAGAAAAATGCATTCAAAATGTAGAGGCTCTATAGAAGTAGCAATTAGCTCAGTCACAAGGTCAGAGGAGACATAAATAGCCACACCTCCACCCCTGCTGCATCTATCGGATCTGTAAAGCAAATAATTTGTGATTTGTAGTTCACTATCGGAAATGTTACTATTAAGCCAAGTTTCAGAGAGTGTGATGATTTTAGGTTTATGTAGAACAACCCATATCCGAAGTAAATCAATTTTGGGCAATAGGCTCCTGATATTCAAATGAATGATTGTTATACCCTTTAATTCATCCAGTCTGGAAATAATAGCAAATAATGTTCCTGTCACTTGTTACGCATACATGCGATTCATGATTGTAAAGATTGCTAGATTCAACCATTAATGTAAAACAGACATTCAAACACAAAAAGAAAAATACAGAAAAACACAAAACAACCTTTAAGAAGGCCCAGCAGCCCTGGACACCAAATCCCAGAGCATTACCATGAATAAACTTAAACATAATAAATAATTACACAGAGCTCAGTCTGCATTACGAAGAGGTTAAAGAAGTCATAGCTCAAAGAAATTCATCCGAACGAACACAAACATTATTTAACAATAACAGCCACTCGGGGCAGTATTGCAATAGCAGCAGTGGGCTCTAACGTGCCAAAGAAGAAGAAGTGACGTCAACGTCACTGTAAAATGTAAACAAACAGCACAACTGAAAGAGCCAGGCGGGTGACCACCTGTTATATTAAGTTATAATAAACACAAAAGAGAGTGTCAACAACATCTCAGCAGTCATGACACATCACGTAAACAGGTCTCTGTTTTTAGAGAAGATGAGAAAAATAAAAAGCAAGAGAAGAGAAGAGAGGAAACCGAGGAGAAAGTCACTTAGCTGTACCATCGAAGTGGATCAACATGCTACCATTAGCAGCAGCCTCATCTCTGTGGATGTTCGTCACCCAGGAGAGTTTGAGGTAGACATGAAGACTGCCTCAGCGTCTTTGTGGGTAGAGAAGCGTTGTTGTGTGCCATCAACAACAACGCAGAGGGTGCACGGGTAGAGGAGAAAGTACTTCATGTTGAGTTCACGGAGCTTGCGTTTGACTGGATCGAAGCTCCGGCGTCTTCTGGTAAGCTCGGGACTGAAATCGGGATATATGCTGATGTGTTTCCCATTGTAGTCCAGAGACCTTTTCTCCCTGGCAAGACGAAGGATTTTCACTTTGTCCTGGAAGTTCAGCAGCTCGATCATGATGGCCCGCGCGCGGGCTGGCACGGGAGTTTTGCCTGGCAGTCGGTGAACGGTGTGCCCTCTCAATGATCGGCAGGGTAGGGAAGGCATCTGGCCCCAGGAGCTGCGGGATGAGCCGAGACATGAAGCCGATAATGTCACTGCCTTCAGCGGACTCCTGGATTCCTACGAAGCGAAGGTTAGAACGTCGGCTCCGGTTCTCCAAGTCATCAACTTTAGACATTAGGAAGGAGTTGTCTTTCTCAAGCTGCTTGACTCGAGCGACACACTCATGTACATTGTCCTCATTAGCCCCGACACGCTGTTCTAACAAATTGACCTGGTCTCCCAGACTAGACAGGGAATTGTGTATCCTGCTCAAGCTACACTCAATGGTATCCATTTTTGAGTCAATGTGAGTCAGCATGTCTGTCTTGATTTGCTGAATCGCGTCCCACAAAGTTTGCAGAGACATGTTTCCCTCCATAGTTGCAAATGCAAAAAATACAATAATCCAGAGACCGTAGTGAGCCACTTAGCTATGTTATTCAAATGATCATGGGTTCAGATCATGTGGATAAATGATATGAGCTTTAAAGAGCTAATTTAACAGCAACAAACAGACGAGCTTGAGATGCGCAAGCTTACTCACGCTGCGGCCATCTTCCATGTTTTGGACATTTCCCAACCTTGAAAACACCACGTCAAATTTCAAGCATTTTCAAGGATTTCAAGCACCCGTACGAACCCTGCTTCTTTAGGCGCATTCACACTGCGGTACTTTTCCCACAAAGGTTCATGCGAACTTAGTTCATGAGAACTCTTTTTATCGCGTTCACACCAAAAAGAGCCGGTACTAAAACATTAGAGAAGAAGGGACTTTTTTTGCCTCAGGTTGGTACAAATATCAGAGGTACTGTTTTTTGTGTTTCAGCAGACAATCCTGGTGCTCATTCTTTGGGTGGACTTGTAGAAAACTTTTCTGGACATTATATCTGTAGGTTTTGCATTGGGGACCATTCTGATTATCAGCAAAAGGAAGTGCGTTCAGGAGCTTTTCCACCAAGAACAAAACTATGATTTACATGTTCAGTCTGTAAAAGGAAATCCTGCTCAGGTACACTATTGTGGTGTGAAGAAAGGTTGTCCCAAATTAAGTTATTTCCATTTTGTAACAGGGTACCTGTCACAAACGAGCTGAGGACCAAAATGCAGAACACGGAAACCGGAGATAGTCGGTAACCAGCTTTATTAGAGGCAGTAGGCTGGTAGGAGACAACACGGCAGATAGTAGGCAAAGGGCTGGTCGGAGACAGGCGAGGGTTCCAGGAGACAGCAGGACGGGAGTCGTAGGCACAGAACGGGTCAGGAAGCAGGCGAGGCAGGCTGGTCAGGGACAGGCAGGGTCGAAACCGGGAGAGCAATCTGAGGAGTAGTGCGGGAAAGACAAGCATGCTGCGAAGTACGATCTGGCACTGAGGTGAA
Source organism: Harpagifer antarcticus (assembly GCA_902827135.1). NCBI lineage: Eukaryota > Metazoa > Chordata > Actinopteri > Perciformes > Harpagiferidae > Harpagifer > Harpagifer antarcticus. The sequence goes on from CADEHL010001442.1 coordinate 55,812, forward strand.
GGTGAAGTGGGCCTAAATACTAATGGAGCTGATGGGTGTAACAGAGTGAGAGAGAGAGAGACAGGGTGTGACTACCAGGTGACTACGGAATGATAATACAGAAAATAGGTGAGTGAGAAAGCAGACTGTGACAGAACCCCCCCCTTAATGGACGGCTCCAGACGTCTAAACAATACTAAAAAAAAAAAACCAACAAAAGAGACCCAAGAAAAAAAACCCTACAGACACCGGGTGGAAGGTGGAGGTATGGGAAAGGTTAGTACTCGTCTGAGACTGCTCTCTCGGCCTCTCCCTCCTGGAAATCCTCGTCCTCCTCGCCCGATGACGACTCCCCCTCCTCCTCGACGAAGCCTCTGGTCCGTAGCGGACGAGTACTCCCTGGCTTAACGCCTGGTCGAGCGTGGGTCCTAGACGGCTGCTCCGGGTAACGCAGGTGGAAGTCTCGGATGAGCTGAGGGTTGAGGATATGACGAGCCGGAACCCACTGCCTCTCCTCAGGACCATAGCCCTCCCAGTCCACCAAATATTGAACCCCTCTTCCTCTGAGACGGGAACGGAGTAAACGACGAAGGGTGTAGGTAGGGCCCCCATCGATCATCCTAGGGGGTGGTGGTGGAGGGGCGGCGGAAACCATAGGGCTCTCCCGGACAGGTTTAATCCTAGAGACGTGGAAGGTGGGATGGATTTTCATGTTCCGGGGCAAACTCAGTCGAACTGCTGCAGGATTAATGACCTTGACAATCTCGAAGGGTCCAATAAACCTGGGCGCTAACTTTTTAGACTCCATCCGAAGGGGAATGTTCTGGGTGGAAAGCCACACCCTCTGGCCTACCTGGTACACAGGTGCCTTGGTTCGTCGGCGGTTCGCTGATGTGGCGTACCGGTTAGCAGACTGAAGCAGAGTCGTACGAGCCTGCCTCCAAGTCCTCCGACAACGTCGGATGAAAGCCTGGACAGACGGACAGGTAACCTCCTTCTCCAATGCAGAGAACAATGGGGGTTGAAAACCGTATGCACACTGAAAAGGGGAAAGACCAGTAGCGGAACTGATGAGGGTGTTGTGGGCATACTCCACCCACAGGAGTTGTTTTGACCAGGTCGTGGGATGATCGGAAGCCATGCAGCGGAGAGTGGTCTCCATCTCCTGATTCTTCCGTTCAGTCTGGCCATTGGCCTGTGGGTGGAAACCGGAGGTGAGACTAACCGTCGCCCCGATCAGTTCACAAAACTCCCTCCAAAACACAGAGGTGAATTGGGGCCCCCGGTCGGAAACCACATCAGTCGCCAGTCCGTGAATGCGAAACACGTGGAGCAAAATCAGTTCTGCCGTCTCCTTAGCTGACGGGATCTTAGGCAGGGGTATGAAATGAGCCATCTTACTAAACCGATCTACCACCGTCAAGATGGCAGTATGTCCGTGGGACGGTGGTAGACCAGTCACAAAGTCCAATGAAATATGTGACCAAGGGCGACGTGGGACCGGTAATGGATGAAGGAGGCCAGCTGGCGCTTGGTGAGATGGTTTGTGCCGATTGCACACAGGACAGGCGTTCACAAACTCCCGGGTGTCAGCCTCCAGCGTGGCCCACCAGAACCGTTGTAGGACCATCCCCTTGGTACGTTGAATTCCAGGGTGGCAGGAAAGTCTGGAGCTATGAGCCCACTGAAGCACCTCAGCCCTCAAAACCTGAGGCACAAACAAGCGGTTAAGAGGACAAGAACTAGGACCGGGTTGGTCCACCAAAGCGGTCTTAACCCTCTCCTCAATCTCCCAAGCGAGGATGCCGATCACTCGAGGAGCAGGAAGAATAGTGTCCGGAATACCCCGGGTGTCTCCCTCCCTCCCGAACTGCCGGGACAAAGCGTCGGCCTTCACGTTGCGGGAGCCCGGGCGGTAGGAGAGAAAAAAATTAAACCGGGTGAAAAATAACGACCACCTGGCTTGCCGAGAATTCAGTCTCTGTGCCGACCTGATGTATTCCAGGTTCTTATGGTCAGTCCATACCTGAAATGGTTGTTCTGTCCCCTCAAGCCAGTGTCGCCACTCCTCCAATGCCAACTTGACTGCTAGAAGCTCTCGATTCCCCACGTCATAGTTTCTCTCCGCCGGACTCAATCTCCTCGAAAAGAAAGCACAGGGGTGGAGCTTCTGGTTCTCACCAGAACGTTGCGACAGGATGGCCCCCACCCCTACGTCAGAAGCATCCACCTCCACCACCAACTGACCAGCGGTGTCTGGTACTTGAAGGATAGGAGCTGACGTGAACCGGCCCTTGAGGTCCTGAAAAGCCTCCTCGGCTGCAGGGGACCATCGGAACGTCACCTTGGATGAGGTCAGGGCGGTGAGCGGGGCGGCCACGGTGCTGTAGCCACGGATGAACCGTCTGTAAAAGTTGGCGAATCCCAGGAAACGCTGCAGCTCCTTCCGGGAATCAGGGACCCGCCACGAGGTAACTGCTGAGACCTTAGAAGGATCCATCTCCACACTTCCTTGACCCACGATGTAGCCAAGAAAGGCGACCGAAGAAGTGTGAAACTCGCACTTCTCCGTCTTGACGAACAGTGAGTTCTCCAGAAGTCTCTGGAGGACTGTCTGGACATGATGGACGTGCTCCTTGAGGTTCTTAGAAAAAATCAAGATGTCGTCCAGATAGACAAAAACATAACGATCCAACATGTCTCGGAGTACGTCGTTCACCAACGCCTGGAAAACTGCAGGGGCGTTGGTAAGTCCAAATGGCATCACCAGGTACTCGTAATGTCCCGAAGAGGTGTTGAAGGCGGTCTTCCATTCGTCCCCCTCCCGGATTCGTACCAGGTGATAAGCGTTTCGTAGATCCAGTTTAGTGAAGATTGTAGCCCCCTGTAGTAACTCAAATGCTGACGAGATGAGTGGCAAGGGATAACGATTCTTCACCGTGACGTCGTTCAGACCTCGATAGTCAATGCAGGGTCTCAGGGTCTTGTCCTTCTTCGCCACAAAAAAAAACCCTGCTCCGGCGGGTGATGTGGAAGGACGAATAATTCCCGCAGCCAGAGAGTCATTGACGTAGGTCTCCATGGCCTTCCTCTCCGGTGCCGAAAGCGAGTACAACCGGGCCTTGGGTGGGACTGCGCCTGGATGTAGCTCAATGGCGCAGTCATAGGGCCGATGAGGTGGGAGAGATGTCGCCTTAGCCTTGCTAAACACCTCCTTAAAGTCCAAATACTCCGCCGGAACCCCTGTGACATCCGGAACCAGGTTCATATCCACAGATAGTTGAGGTGCGGCGGCCCTGCTTGAGACAAACCTGATGACAGGAAGAACTCCAACCTAGGATGGACCCAGTTGCCCAGTCAATGTTCGGGTTGTGGCGGCGGAGCCACGGATAACCTAAAATCAGAGGGATTTGGGGGGACCGTAGCACATGAAACCGGATTGTCTCATGGTGGTTCCCCGACATGAGCATACGGACCGGTGTCGTCTGGTGTGTCACTGTTCCCAGCAGGTGACCATCCAAAGCATTAGCCGGTACCGGCTGGAGCAGCCGAACCTGTTGGATGCCCAGCTGTCGTGCGAGCTCCTCGTCAATGATGCTAACATCTGATCCGGAGTCGATAAAAACAGCCAGAGCCTGAGATTTGCCTGTCAGGAGGAGTCGAGCATGGCACAAGGGTCTTAGATTGGGGATCAGCTCAGAGGTTTGACCCACCAGTATACTCCCCATTACTGATGAGCTCTGTCCTTTACCTCTTCGACGTACTTCCCTCTCCTCAGAGGTAAGACTGGTACGACCCACTTGCATGGGCTCGACCTCGTACCGTGAGTCAGAGTAGGAGTGGGAACTCTCCGCCGAACCCGGAAGTCGAAATCTCCCGGAAACCGGAAGTTGTTGTCGCGAGCAGCGGCCCGCCGCTCGCGTCTGTTGCTCTCCTCTCCGAGTCTGGATTCGTCCGTCAATCCGAGAGGTGAGCTCTATCAACCCATCCAAGGAAGCAGGGAGATCATAGGAAACCAGCTCATCTCTCATATAATCCGCTAATCCTCTCAGATACGCGTCACACTGCGCCGGCTCATTCCAGCTGCTGCGACGGCTGCTGGTGCGGAAGTCAATAGCGTAATCCACCACCGTGCCGGAACCCTGGCACAAACTCAGCAGGCCTCCAGCAGCGTCGGGACCCAGACGAACGGGACCGAACACCTTCCGCATCTCCGCGGAAAAGGCAGCAAACGAGGCGCAGGCTGGTGTCTGCTGCTCCCACTCAGCAGTTCCCCATAACCGGGCTCTCCCCGTCAGATGATTAACGGTGAAAGCTACACGAGCCGCCGAGGAGGCGAAGGTGTGTGGCTGCAGTGAAAACAATATGGAACAGTTTGTGAGAAAAGGCCTGCATCCCTCCGGCTCACCAGCGTAGCGTTCCGGCGTTCCCACACGAGGCTCCGGAGCGTATCCCGTCGACCCAGGGGCTGGAGCGAGCATCGGAGCTGCGGGCGGAGGGACGGTAGCAGCCATGGTAGCGGCTAGCTGTTGTACGGTGGCGGCCATCTGTTGCATCTGGGAGGTAAGGTAAGCCAGCGTTTGTCCCTGGGTTGAGGTTGCCTGGTGGGTCTCGCTAGCTAAGGTAGCTACTGTGACCTCCTGTCTTTGGATGGCATCCTCAACCCTCTCAAAGCGGTCTCTAGGAGACCCGGTGTTTGCTTGGTCCATTTCTGGCCAGATCGTTCTGTCACAAACGAGCTGAGGACCAAAATGCAGAACACGGAAACCGGAGATAGTCGGTAACCAGCTTTATTAGAGGCAGTAGGCTGGTAGGAGACAACACGGCAGATAGTAGGCAAAGGGCTGGTCGGGGACAGGCGAGGGTTCCAGGAGACAGCAGGACGGGAGTCGTAGGCACAGAACGGGTCAGAAAGCAGGCGAGGCAGGCTGGTCAGGGACAGGCAGGGTCGAAACCGGGAGAGCAATCTGAGGAGTAGTGCGGGAAAGACAAGCATGCTGCGAAGTACGATCTGGCACTGAGGTGAAGGTGAAGTGGGCCTAAATACTAATGGAGCTGATGGGTGTAACAGAGTGAGAGAGAGAGAGACAGGGTGTGACTACCAGGTGACTACGGAATGATAATACAGAAAATAGGTGAGTGAGAAAGCAGACTGTGACAGTACCCACCAGATGTTTTACACAATCTTTTTCAAGGCATAATTCCATTGGCACTATGTTTTAAACTGTTCATCCGCAAGTGGTATTTCACCTTGATAGAACTGAACAATTCCATAAATCAATTTCCATACAGATGGACTGATAAAACGGACAACCTATCCCAACACATTTGGTGTCTCGCAAAACTATTGGTGGGAATGCTACTGAGAACTGGACATTATTAAGATTATTATCATTCATTATTGGTGCGAAGATACCACTGAATGATCCAGCATGGCAAGTTCTCATGAATTTAAAAGATATTACTGAGCTTGTAGTATCCCCTATTCCTACTGAGGAAAGTATTTGCTACTTAGATACACTGATATCAGAACATCGCCACAGGCTGTTGGAAGTTTTCCCCGAGCAAAAACTAACCCCAAAGCACCATTATCCTGATATGATAAGAGGGTTTGGTCCTTTGGTTAGCCTCTGGACTAAGCGCTTTGAGGCAACACATAGCTTCTTTAAGCAAGTTGCTAGATACACAAACTGCTTCAGAAACATATTGATGTCACTTGCCTCAAAGCACCAAACCATGATGGCATACAATTCACAAGCAAATGCTTCAAAACCTACAATATATGTCACTAAAGTATCATCTCTTCCATTAGAACTACTTGATATGGAAATACAGAAGTCTTTCAAGGAAGTTTATCCAACACAAACCTCTGTGAACTTGGCCAATGTAGTGATACACCATGGAACTAAATATGCTGCTGGGATGCTTTTGCCGTATGGGTCCACTGGGGGTCTACCTGGTTTTGTGGAGATTTCACAGATTGTTATTGTCGACAACAATCTCAGTTTCATTGTGAAATTCCTCAACAGCTGGTATGATGAACATTTTAGAGCATTTATGTTGGACCACTCTAGGAAAATGACCCTGCTACAGCATAGTGAACTTCGTGACACATATCCCTTGGCAGCATATTTTGTGGAAGGCAAACGCATGGTGACATTGAACCGTCACATTGTTTGCCAGTGTTAGACTCAGACGTTTTAAATGTCCTTCATTCAGGGTTTTTTTCTTTCTGTCCAGATGGATTTGATTACATTGAAAGTTATTATAGAACACCGGAGTGAGAAGCTTCTACTGTCCTCAGGAATACCCAGCACAGTGGAGCAGTGGCATGAGACTGTAAAGGAGACATTTGGACTCATTGAGGATTTTACCCTGCATTACTTGGATGAGGACTTTGGCGATTACTTCACACTCCATTCTACCAACCAGATTAAACACAAAGGGACAATGAAAGTTGTGATCATTCCGTCAATTGTGTTGACATTGACTGAAAACCAGACAAATATAACCCATTTGAATGACAGTTCAAGCTCTGCTACTGATTCAATGGACCAGACAGATGGCATGTCAGTGTCATCACAAGACACTGGTGTACTATCTCCCCGTGAAGGCCCTCATAGGACATTATGGCCAGATACAATTGTCATTCCACTTTTCTCTGTGGCAACAGAGACAGTACTGAAAAATGCCAATGAAGAATTTGTCAAAGATTGTACTGTGCTGAACAAAACTCAGATGAAGTCTGAAATCATGGACAAATTGGCAGACTGTACAGTTACACAGCATACCCCTCAGGCCTTCAGATTGGTGAGGTGGCAGAGGCTTTAGTCAAAAAGCACCCATGTTTGACGGAACCAGGCAGTCGTAATGGCTGGATTGGATGGATGTATAGTCTGAAATACAAGATGGGAAATTACAGGTCGAAGCTCCGAAGTCTTGGATTTCCTGACGTTACCTGCAATTCACTTCAGAATACGCACCCTGATGACAGGGCACCGGCAAAGAATATAAAGAAAGCACGGAAAGGAGAAGTGGTGTTTCTCCCACATTATCCCGCAGGAGACACGAAGGAACAGCACGAGCTGGATCGACACCAACTCATCGCCGAATCAAAGAAGCAGGGTTCGTACGGGTGCTTGAAATCCTTGAAAATGCTTGAAATTTGACGTGGTGTTTCCAAGGTTGGGAAAGTGCTTGAATTTTGGGAATGGTGCTTGAAATTGAGATAAAGTGCTTGAAAATGTAAATGCTTTACTTTTACAATAAATTGTTGTCTGACTGAATAGTTCGCTTTTTAGATTAAAAGAAAAGAATTGCTTCGCTTCTACATAAACCAGCTCCGCTGCGGCCTTCCCGCGCTATGCGCGCGACCTGCAAGTGTTTGTGTTACGTGTGACCTGGGCATTCTGATGAGAGTGATAGATGACTGTGTGCCAGGAGGTTGCAGTTTCAACGAGCGTTGGCTAGCAGAAGACAAATACAAGCCATGGCTAAGACGAGGGTCAAGCCCACGAGTAGCCTCCTGTAGTAGAGCATTTTAGATTAGGCTAACGTTGCATGTTACGTTTGTTTAAGCTAACGTTAGCAAGCTGAATAGCGAACTCGATGAGGGATAATAATAATTGCAGGGGACAATCATTTCAGAGGAGCGTACCTATGTTATGTGCGTTACAGTCACCATCGTGTGGCGTTCAGAGGATGAAGCACTCACGGCATTTCGTGTTTATAGTCACGAAATATAATCTATTGATTCGACACAGAGAGATTTTGAAAGCAATGTATTTCTACTGGTAGTATGTTTCGTGCCTAAACCAAATGTGACTTGATCTATCGAAATCAGTCACATTGACCCGAAGACACATTTTCGTTTGTATTACTGGTCTGGGGGAAGCTCGCGAGTGTGTGTGTGTATTTTTGCGTTTGTGTACCGGGGAAACACTCACAAGAAACACCGGCTGTTATGCTTGCTGTGACGTTACATTAGTCCGTTCTCTGCTTGTAATTATGCCGAAGCTTCAAAGTTGTATTTATCATCTCAATTTGCCGAAACAAGTTTAATATTCTGAAAGCCAATACTTTGTTTATTTGAAAACAAACTGTCTTTTATATAAAATTGAAGTATTATACAAGTAAAACTACATTTTGCTTTAATCCCATGTAATTGTAGAATGAACAGTCTTCCTTTGAAGATGTATAAGTCAGGTGTCTTGAGTAGCATTACCTACAAATCATTGTACACTTTTGTAAATATTATTTTCCACTTGTTACCATTGTGAGTCTATTGTTATGCAGCTCTGCGTGATTTTGTGTCTACAATTCAGACTACTACGCTACCAGAGGTGGAATAAGTACTCAGATATTGTACTTGAGTAAAAGTACAAGTACTCAGATCTTGTACTTGAGTAAAAGTAGAAGTACTCAGGTCTTGTACTTGAGTTGTCACAGTTCTGTCTAGGTTTGGGTGTTTTCACTGTTCTCTGTCATGTTTTCCTCCTGTCGTTAGTGTCCCTGTGTGTTCTCCTCCCTCCTCACCTGTGTCTCGTTAGCTAATTGTGTTCACCTGTGGCTCTTGTGTTTTTCTGTCACGGTTGAGTGAAGGAAGCAGGACCCAAGCGCAGATAACTTTGATAAACCTTTATTTCAAGGCTAAAATGGAACGAATACCGACAAAAACAGAACACTCACCGGTGAAGTCCGTCACCAACAAAAGAAGCACCGACACTGAACACAGCACGAGACAAGACTAAATACAGGGAGGGATAATTACAAGACACAGGTGAACACAATCGGCTAACGAGACACAGGTGAGGAGGGAGGAGAAAAACACAAGAGCCACAGGTGAACACAATTAGCTAACGAGACACAGGTGAGGAGGGAGGAGAACACACAGGGACACTAACGACAGGAGGAAAACATGACAGAGAACAGTGAAAACACCCAAACCTAGACAGAACTGTGACAGTTTTCTTTTCTTTAATTTGTCATCCTCGTGTAGAAGGCTATCATGAAACACACATTTGGTTGTTTATAGCATAAAGAACATCTGATTTAATGTGAGGTAGGGAAATAATCATTTGAGTATGTGTATATAAATATGTAATTTACAACAGCTGTAAGATGCTTGAAAAGCTGGAAAATGCACCTTGAAAATGCTTGAAAAGTGCTTGAATTTGACTTTGGAAAAGGTGTAAGAACCCTGAAGAAGGCGGCGGCGGTTTTGACAGTTTCTGCGGCCGCAGAGCTGCTGCTTTTGGGTTCATCTGGCTGCGCTGGTTCTATGATTGAAGAAGTTGCAGGCTTCAGAGATGTGGATGTCAGGGATGTGACCTTCCAGTTGTTACATTTAAGTTTAGATTGACTGTATTTAGTTTTCTTCTGTGCTGGTTCTTCTGACATGTTTGCAAGTGTAGCCTATATATTATTTCTATCTAGGTTAACGGCTGACACACACAGAACAACGTAACAAATAAAGTAAACAACGTAACAAATAAACAAATCTAAGCTTTTGTAATGGTTGTAATTTACATGGATACATTTCAATGGTGTGACAATGTCCTATTTGATTGGGTTAAAATGTACATATTCTTCCTGTTATGTCTGTCTGCTTTATTTTACCTAACGCAAAGTGACCTGCTCCATCGAAATGTGACCCGAAGACACATTTTGAGTTGTATACACTGTTGGAAAGAGGAGACTCCGAGCTTTCTAATGATATCAGGATTGTTGTTGTTCTCCAAATATTAAGCGAAATATGTCACATTATATAATGACTGTCACCGAGTCATCATTTTGAGAAAAAGGCCTTTTAAAGTTTTCTTTTCCTGGAATCCATCGATCTGATTGGTTATTAGCAAATGATCAAAATACGACGGAGGGAAGATATTTTTGTTTGGATTACTGGTCTGGGGGAAGCTCGTGAGTGTGTGTGTGTGTGTGTGTGTAGTCTTGTTTATTGTGTTTGTTTCCCAGGTAAAACACTCACGAGAAACACCGGCTGTTGTTCTGCCTGCTGTGACGTTAAGTTACTCCGTTCTCCGCTTGTAATTATGCCGAAGCTTCAAAGTTGTATTTATCATCTGAATTTGCCGAAACAAGTTTAATATTCTGAAAGCCAAGACTTTGTTGATTTGAAATCAGATAAAAACAAACTGTAACGGACCCTGGCGTGTTATGTAAGAAGTAGAAAGTAGAGGTATTTGTGTTAAAAATATAAAAAGTCGTCAGAAAAAGAAGAAGTGGAGAAAAGTATTGTTACCAGAAAAATGTACTTAAAGGTCCCATGTCATGGCCATTTCTACTGATCATAATTCCATTGTTGAGGTCTACTAGAATAGATGTACATTGTGCAATTTTCCAATATCGTATTGGTTTCTCACAGCATCTCTGTATAGTCTGTGTATTCACTCTCTGTCCTAAACGGCTTGTTGGAGCTCCTGTCATTCAGGGCAGTATCCACTTCACTATATATAATCCAGGGGGCGGTATTGCGCCTAAAAGCCATCCGCCCTTAAACAACAAATGAAGAACAAGAAGAAACAACAACAAAACGAACAAAATACAAGAAGAAGAAAAGTTAGTATGGCGAGTTCAGATAACACACAGGAGCTAGAACTCACCTGCTTCTTTTAAATCAGCTGTGTGGGAACTTTTCGGGTTCCCTGTGGACTACAATAACGATGAAGTGCGAGTGGTGGATCGGACGAGGACGGTGTGTCGGCGTTGTTCGACAGTGGTGCCGTATGCTAATGGTAACACACGCCAAACATGCTAAATCCTATCAGAAGGCATCACCTAGATTTGCCAATCACCGGAGCCCGGCAAAAGACAACAGCAGTTCAACAGCTGATCCCCGCTGCTTTTAATAAACCAATAGACATGAGAGCCGTGAGACCAAAATAAATAACGGAAGCTTTTGGCATATGTTGTTCAACGACTTTGCCTCTTGAAACACTTTCTTATTATTTATGATGTCATATTTTCAAGACATTCTTTTTAGTTGTACAGCTTGATGAAACCTTTTTGTTTGACATCAGCCATTATAGATAATACGGCCATCTGAGTGTACTGTGTATGGTTTGTGGTTTGTTTTTAACTGTCTAATAGTTCCTTATTTTTAAACTGAAACTTGCTACTGTTCAAAAATAAATAACAACAAACCTGGAATTATGCATTTGGGACTTTTTTTTGCTTTTTCTTGTTGTACCGAACCGTGACCCCCAAACCGAGGTACGAACCGAACTGTGACTTCTGTGAACCGTTACACCCCTACCGCGGATTGGTCCAAATGTAATGGCTCCGCGGACGTAACGGCTCCACGGATTGGTCCATTTGGGTATGGGCACGTCACTGTACCCAGGAAGAAAAAGAGAAATCTCCAACGAGGCGTTCAGGGGCAGCATAGACAGATATTTTCTTTGTTCGAGTTTTACTCGCTACAGGGTGCACTTTGAGGGTTTGTGACTCTGCAGACTGTTTACATGCATAAAAACCTTCATAACACACAAGGGGACGGGTAATAACCAGAAAAGCATGACATGGGACCTTTAAGTACAGTAACAAAGTATTTGTACTCCACTACTTTCCACCTGTTTGTGACAGAGTATTCCTACACTCTGGTACTTCTACTTGTACTTAAGTACAGGATCTGAGTACTTCTCCTGCTACCTTGTTGCTCCCATGTGTTTTTTCACTTAAACACTGTGTACTCCACTTACCACCCTGTCTGCCTGCCATGTCCCCTGCCTGACCAGCTTTGTCGTCCTTCCCCTCTTCAAACCCCAGACTGCCACTTTGAATGTATTCCAATTAACCCTTAGATGCATAAGTGGGGTCAAAAATGACCCCGAGGGTTGTTATTCTTCAAAATCTCTGAAATTAAAAGTTTTTACACTTCCATATTCCAGGTATTCCTCATAAAACATGTTTGTGACTTGAGGCCATTTGAATTGTTTTAAATGTTTTTATACATTTTAAGAAATTGCAGTTTTTGTGTCACTACCCCAGTTTTTCATAAGCGGGGTCAAAAAGGCCCCCAAGTATTTCCTACAGAATCTCAAGGGTTTGCTTTGGGAACCTTTGATTCCTGACTGTCAGGATAAATGTTTCTGTCCCACTTACACATCTGATGCCTGCAGTCTCACCACCAGGGGGTCAGTTTGACACAGCAGCATACATGTAAGTATTATCTTCATTTATCAACTCCATGACTTTTCTGTGATAGAGTATCATGTTGGTCAACAAAGTAGATACTAGTTAGCTAACTACAAAATAATGTTAGTAGTAATGCTAGTACTCTGTTAGCTAGCTTACTAAGCTAGCTAACATTACACTAGCTTAGTAAGCCAGCTGATATTACTGCATTTGTTGTGTAGAGACTCACTGTATTCATAATTCCTTCTAATAAAAGCTAACCTGTTAGGTAACCTATTATATGATTATTGAATATTGATTGGTGTGTGTGTGTGTGTGTGTGTGGCTGTGTGTGTGTGTGGCTGTGTGTGTGTGTGTGTGTGTACACACATGCATGTCTGTGCCTTTACTTACATATAAATGCACAGACATTTACTTAGATAGCTACATCTTGATTTATAGTTTTGTGTGTCATTCAAACATTGTCTGTTTTATGTTTTCTCATCTAGACTATCATGGATACTTGGAGGCCAGCTAGGATACCCGAAGACGTTGCTCGAGATATGATCCTGAACGGATGGGATGAAGAGCCCATCGGTGGGATTGACTCGGGATCTGACATCTCAGATGTAGAGGATCCAGATTATTGTCCACCTGGACATGTCAGGCCGTCTGGGAACCAACCTGCCCCTGCCGAACAAGATCAGTCAGACACGGAGGAGTCCTCTGAGTCCTCCGAAGAGGAAATGGATATTGTGTCCAACAGAATGAGCCGCAAGGGCTCTTACTGGGCAGAGTTACCTCCCACCCAGGCTAAAACACCAAGCCACAATTGACTGAGAAGTCGGTCAGGGCCTGCACCTGGGTTTAGCACCGTCTCTCCAATAGATGCATGGTAGCTGTTTATCACTGATAGTATATTAGAAGAGGTGTTGAGATGCACAAACATGGAGGGAAGAAGAGTCGCAACAAACAGAGGAAAAGAGTGGAAAAATCTAAGCAAAGAGGAGCTCATGGCCTTCATTAAATTGACCATTCTTGCAGGAAGTGAGAAAAACTGGGATGTACCAATCCGTGTGCTCTTTGGGAGTCCTCTACACAACCCAATGTACAAGGCCACAATGTCAATTGGACGTTTCGAAGATATTCGCCGTTTGCTGCGCTTTGATGACAAGAGGACCAGAGCCTCCCGACTGGAAACAGACCACATGACAGCCTTCCGCTACATATGGGACCTGTTCCTGGTCAACTGCAGGCAGAAATTCATCCCCAGTGATTGTGTCACAGTGGACGAACAACTTGTACCATTTCGAGGGAGGACCAAGTTTTTGCAGTATATGCCAAGCAAGCCTGCCAAGTACGGCATAAAGATATTCTGGGTTTGTGATGCAAGCACCCCTTATGCAATTGATGGAATTGTGTACACAGGGAGACAACCAGGGGAAGAAGTCCAGAAGAATCTAGGGGAAAACACTGTCCGTCAGTTGTGCAGTGGATTCAGACACACAGGTCGCAACATCACCACAGACAACTTCTTCACCAGTGTGCCTCTTGCAGAGCATCTCCTGGAGAAGGGTCTGACTATTGTGGGAACGTTGCGACAGAACAAGCCAGACATCCCTCCAGTGATGAAGGCTTCCAAGTCGAGGGAGGTCCACAGCACTGAATTTGGGTGCAATGGCAGCATGACCATGATCAGCTATATCAGAAAAAAGGGAAAGGCTGTTCTGCTTCTCAGCACAATGCACCACGGCAAGATGGTGGATGAAAACAGCCAAAAGAAAAAAACAGAAATAATCCTCTTCTACAACCAGACAAAAGGAGGTGTAGATACCATTGACCAGATGGTTGGCTACTACACCTGCAAGCGCCAGACACAGAGGTGGCCCATGGTGCTGTGGTACAACATGATTGATATAGCCACTCTAAACGCCTACTCATTTTTCAGGGCTCAGCACCCTGAAATGTCCACAGGTATCACCAACGCACGGCGACATTTCCTCACAGAGCTCTCAAAGGAGCTTGTGACTCCTCACATGAAAAGTCGACTGGAAGGTACCCCGAACCTACCAACCTACATCACTGAAGCAATGGGAAGGTGTGGAGTGACAAAAGCTGCAAACCAGCAACAGGAGAGAAGCACAGAGGGCCAACAGAAGAGAAAGAGGTGCCAGATGGGTCCAAGAAATAAAGATCGCAAAGCCACCAATTGCTGATGGAAATGCAGAACCCCAGTGTGCAATGGTCACAGCCAAAAGCAAATAGTTTGTGACAACTGCACACAGTGAATAGAGAAAAGACGTTTCTGTGGGCACATGTGAGTGGACAGTGTTCTGGTCTTATGTCCTCCAGACAGATAGACATACTAACAATAATTTTTGATGTTATTTCTTGTGAATTTTTCTTATAAAAAGTTATAAATAAGCATGTTAAATGTAAAATCAGTCTTTTGTTGACCCAAATATAATCACCTTTAACCAAAATTAAAGACATTTTTTAAATTCATTGCAAAAACACATTGATTCTAATTGGGGTCATTTTTGACCCCACTCATGGAAGAGTGTAGGTATTGGTCATTCATGCATCCAAGGGTTAACAAAACAGACATGAACCATGGATATATTCTTCTTCTTTCTCTGTACTGACATCAGACTGGTGCTTAGGTGACTCACTTCTTTGCTTGTCTATCTGTGCGTCTGTTTTTACTTAATCAAATAGCCTTTGTGGATTAATATAATGGAATTTAATTGAAAACCTTTTAAATCAATGTGCTAGCTGTATCTAAAATGAATAACCATAGCAACAAGGTTGAAGTAAAAGCCTATGTTCATTTACAGCAGGGGTGGCCAACCAGTCAGAGGTTAAGAGCCACATTTTTTCTATGTTACAGCAAAGAGCCACATCAAACACACAGTCACTGATACCGCTTGTTTCAGTTTTTTGTTTTCTGGAGACAAGATTTCAACCACGACACTGATGCATTTTTGTGGCATTGGGATATATTTTTTAAATCCTCTGGAGCAGAGCGAGGAGCTGTGGATTATTGTTATTGATTAATGCATCAGTGTTTCTTAGGGTCAAAAACACTAAACTCACAACTTAAAATGAAAGCGTTTAGTTTATTTAATAAAAGAGCACATGTTCAATGTGAAAAGTGACAGTAGTTATAGATTATTTGCAATGTGGTGCTATATATATATTACAAAAAAAATAAATAATTATATATATTTTTTAAATATATATAAAAAAGACAATGGTAGGGGAAACACTGGATAGTGTTTAATCAACGATAGGTGTTCCCCCCTCAAAGGTGATTGGTTCACTGCATCACAGGTATTATTGTGATTGGCTCTTGGGCCACATCAAAATTAGACGCGCTGTCATCCTCTCATACTGACACCACACACACACGTAGGGAGAGCCGGGACGAAAGTAACGGAGCGATTTTATCCGAGCCCAAACAACTTTGACCGGCCAAATTACGTCAGAATGATCAGCATTCGATACTTAACAGACCTACTAAATATCAGGTTTAACTGTCAGGAGTAGCTAGTGTTGTCACGATACCAACATTTTAGTTTCGATACCAAGTCAAGAATTGCGATTCTGATTTTTTTTCGATACTTTTCTTAAAAAAAGGGAAACAGTCTTAAATGTAATTATTGTGCTTTATTTCACACCATAACCATAACACACACTTTTAAACAATGAGAACAATAAATACAATAAATGACAAGAATTCGTATTAAATCAAATTAATACATTTCTGACAGACAGGCCTCGTGGTGTCTGTAGGCTTGCCCTCACTGTCAGAGTTATAGCTCAAATACTTCCACATTTCGCTTCTGGCGTCTTTTTTGTCAACAAGCCGAGGCCCAGCGGCAGTTGCACTCCCACTTGCAGCCATGCTTCTCGTTTTCTCACATGCTCTGGCAGCTAGCGCGTGCACGAGAGAGGGGAGGGACTTAGAGCGTGCTTGAGAGGGGCGGGACTGCAGGCACGGCTGCAGTGCAGGGAGTGGAAGCAGAGCGCTGAACACACACGGCTCTTATTAAACGGCGCTTTCTCACCCGAGTACTTTCCCCCCTCATTCTTAAAGTACCGATACTAATGAAACGGAGGAATAGTAACGTTTTTAACGGCAGGGTATCGCGGTACCTTTCAAGTATCGGTACACCGTGCAACACTAGTCAGGAGTCAGTGTCCTCTCCCCCAAACTCACACATATACAATTCGATATGAACTGAAGAGCCGCATGAAACCAGGCAAAGAGCCGCATGCGGCTCGAGAGCCGCGGGTTGGCCACCCCTGATTTACAGCAACACATTTAAAAGTTCACATTTAAGGACAACACTGATTTAAATAAACATTTATTTTTAGTTCCTCTTTCTGAACAAAGTGTTTCCAGTACGTCATTAACCCACAGGTAAATGACTATACAGCTGAATTGAAAATAATAGTTAGTTTGTTAAAAATCAAAATTGCATGGAGAAATGACATGTTCAATAGCTAGCTCTTGTCGCTAAACTTTGTATCATTTATAATCAGTGATGGCTGGCCCATAGGGGGCGATAGGGCGCCGCCCTCCCTAAACCACACACAAAAACATTATTATTAATAATAATAATAAATTATATAAATTGTCAATATTTGTGTGTTTAAAATATGGAATGCACCCAGAAATGTGTAAAATATTATTTGAAAATAATATGCGCAATATATATGCTTTTCCTACACTGTATGACTGAAGTACTGTGCTGGGGCGATGGAGAAATCGCCCCACGGAGGCGGGTCTCTGTAGCAGGTTAGCCAATTGCTGATTCAAGATATGAATGTGTGTCATAAAATGTAGCCAATCAGCGTCCTCAAAACTAATACGAAAGTAAACAACTGCTGCGCAGCTGGACGACGCCTACAGGATTGCGGTGAGGAAACACAATAGAGTGGTGCAGTGACGCATCCTAAAACCCGGAAGTAAGCTGCGCATTGGTTCCCTCGACAAAAAAGCAATGGGATTTCAGAAAATAGCACGAAATAAGGTCTGTGGACAACGAACCTGTTTGATAAATGCACGTTTTGTTCAGCCGGATAATATCCACATGTCTACCCTACTTTTATAATTTTATAATCATAAACCTAATCGCCAGAAGCAAAATGCTAACGTTATGCTATGAACGAACTACAGCAGGGTCGCTGCTAAGATCGATATTAAAAAATACAGATTCAAAATTGTACAAGTTGAAGCTTTTGTTTTAATAGTTTGCAAGAGCGCAGGGACTTTGCTTTCAAGCAGAACAGGGGAAACAAACTTAGCGGGAGTGTTTACTTGTTCGGTGTAATGACGTACAACGTCCTCGACAACTTCTGTAGTCCTATTCAGCCACTTGTTAACAACCATCGTTTTTCAGACAAAAATCACCAGCGGGGTCACTGCTGATGTATTTAATGTCGTAGAACAAAACGTGATCCGTCTCTTAAATTTGTGTCAACCACAGACCTTATTTCGAACTATTTTCCAAAATCCTATGGAGAAATCCCATTGACTCTGAGACGAGGGAACCGGTAGTGGTAAAATGCTAACTCACTTCTGGGTTTTAGGACGCGTCACTGCACCACTCTATGAGGAGGTGGATAAAAACAGGCATATTTTATGCAAAATAATGAAGTTTCGTGGGGCTTTTGAGTTGGCTTTGCGTGGGCATGACGAGACTGACTCTTCAGTCAACCGTGGCATTTTCAGGCGATTGGTGGACTTTGTTTCCTCCCTGCACACTGTGCTGGAGGAGCACCTGAAGACCGCCACTGTTTTAAGAGGCACGTCAAAGGACCTACACCAGGGGCGTCGCCTGGGGTAGGCATCCGGGGCTTTAGCCCCGGATGTTTTTTCTTTAGCCCCGGACAAATTCTCCCTCAATAATATAATACATTAACCTACTTTACCTATAGGACGGACGGCAGAAATGTAATTTCCCATGTTCAGTGAATGCAACACAGAGGCAAGACGACGCCACCAGACCAATCAGAGAGTTGCTTGGAAATAAACGTGTTTTATTGGCTGACAGGTTACCTCTCCTCTGTGACAATGTTTAAACTTTAAACTGTCTGCCCCAGACGCGGAGATTCTGAAGATGGACATTAGACATTTTGTTAATAAAAAAGACGGCAATTCTCAAGTGGCTCACACAACAACCCCAGAGCCACCATCTGAGCCAGGTGAACAAGGTATGTAAATGTCAGTAAACTTACAAGTTATGCGAACATGTAAGCAAAGCATAAATTATAGCTACGTTGACGTTACTTTGAATCGCGCGGGTAAGCTAAACCGTTAGCAAGTAGCTATAGCTAGCCAGATATATTAAATAAACACTTTGTCATACAATATAAATGTTGTGTTTTTTAGCGTTACATTATGATTTCAAAGAAAGCTCTCTGGGAAATGTTGACTTACTGTCAGTGTTCGACATGAAGCTAGAAGCTACCTTACACTAGTACACAGTTGATCCTGATTCCTGAGTCCTAGGGAAGGGACACTATGCTCCCAAATATTAAGCCTTGACCCGCATCTTAAAATTGATATGATCAAAAAATCATCTGCATTGTCGGAGGCCTTTTTTCCTCATTATCATGTCAAATTGTACAGCTTTCCTTAGTGTTGAATGCAGAAAGATGACTATATTAGAGTATTAAGTGAAAATGACTATATTAAAGTTTTAAGTAAATATATTAAGTGAATTACTCAAACTGCATTTATATAGGAATGATTCTGTCCTATTGGCAGATAACTACTCTTAACACTGATATCTACAAGAGATTTCCAATGTACATTTAACTATTTTCAATTGGTTAGTATTACATTTTGTGACAGTGTGGTGACACTCATTTTAATGAAGACAAATTTGTGTATCTTGAAATTCATTTATTTGACAGAGCTGGAAACTGATTGACTTAAAATACTTGTTTGTCTTTACCTACTCAGTCATCACAGATGAGCCAAACAGAGTAGAGGATGAAGAAAGGAGAACAGGAGAAAGGGGCACACAAGAAGGAGATACAACAGATAAGAACAACAATGAACAGGAACATCAGAACAGACAAGAGTCAATGGGTAACTGGGGAACTGATTTAGGGACTGCAGATACAGGGCCAAGGCAAGTGAGACATCACTGCTTTGCATCCGTCATGTTTGGCCAGCAAAATAGATCATTTCAGCCAAGTTGGTTTGATACTTTTAAATGGCTCGAATATTCTACAACTGCCAATGCAGCATTCTGCTTTAGTTGTAGAATATATGGCAAAGCAATCAAGGAATCAAAGAGACACCCTCACCACCTCAGGATACACAAACTGGAAGCGTTCATTGGATTCTTTTCGAGAACATGAAAAGTCAAACATTCACAATGCCTCAATTATTCTCTGGAAGAGCTTTAAAGCCACCCAGGTCCACGGGGACATCACACAGCAGCTACATGCTGCCAGTTAGTGAGATTCAGGAACGTAGGGAGTATCTGAAACGCAGCAGTGACAGCCTTACTTGGGAAGCAAGGTATTACTGTTTTGTAGTTCTACAGACATTGACTATTAGCAGTTTATAAATAAAGCTGTATTGTATATCAGTCTATATATATATATATATATATATATATATACTGTTATTTCACACACGCTAAATGGAGGAAATATTTCTGATGTCAGTTACATTTTTGAAAGAATAAGCCAGTGAAGTAATCAAAGTAATTGTTTTTTCCACATTTGTTTTCACAGTGATGAAGACGATTATGAAATGGCTTCTGGATCACAGCCATCAACATCTGCCTCATCCGAGCTACGACGTGCATCAGATCAGCATACAGTTGCCCCAGAGCCATCAACATCCGAGCTACGACGTGCATCAGATCAGCATACAGTTGCCCCAGAGCCATCAACATCCGAGCTACGACGTGCATCAGATCAGCATACAGTTGCCCCAGAGCCATCAACAGCTACGTCTGCACCAGTACTAACTCAGCCTCCCTCTGCATCTTCTGATTCAGTGGACAGACTGTCAGGAGGAAAGTGAAATGGGCTGGTGTGTGGCAGACTCAGATTGTTACCGTTCCTGACGCTGTGGTGGACTACAACAGAAGCATGGGCTTCGTGGATGTGTCCGATGCTTTGATTGGGTACTACAGCGTTCTCCACAAAACCATGAAATGGTACAAGACTTGTTTTTACCATTTTCTGGACGTTGCAGTGGTGAACAGCTTCCTTCTCTACAAGGAGCTGCACAAGATGAGGGGTGACCCCGGCAGGACGAAGCCACACACCCAGTGTGTTATTTTTTAAATAAATCTGCTCCTGTTGGAGACAAATGTATCTTGTTTCCTAATTGTTATTGTGTAAGTAAAACTTCCTAGAAGTGTTAGTCGTGTGATAAACATGTAAGGACTGTGGCAAAGTCCAAACACAGACACACACAGACACACACACACAGACACACACACACACACACACACACACACACACACACACACACACACACACACACACACACACCATTTACATTAAAAAAATGTCATTTCAATTTTTTCAAATGGCACTGATGGTTTCCAAATGTGCCAACATGTGCCCAAAGGTCCGCCTGGACTACTTTTTTGCTAAACCTCTAAAAAGGACAAATTGAACTTGTTTTGCCTCAATCTTGATACAGGGTACTTATTATATGTTATACTTTGTGTATGTTAGTAATATATGTTTGTGTATATTACTTATTGTATGTTATACCTAAAGCTTTCAGTCTACTAACCCATCATTCAAGGGTGGTTTTCACTATAAGCAATGGGGTTTTTTTAGGCGGAGGTAAGAATTTTGTCAGTGTATGTTTTGGTCATTGGATTTTCTTTTCACAAATGGATATTCAAAAACAAAAACGACTGGATATTTGATTTTCGTTTTCAAATTGAAAAACCAAAATTGAAATACAAGGCGTTTTTCTTTATCATGGTCAAAAATGGATTTACTAAACTTAAAAAACGGGATGATTTTAATTTTCTACTTCTCAAAACAAAAAATAAAATCACTAGAAAACAGAAACAAAAGAGCGCAGATGAGGACGGTCAATCTGTGTATCTACGGTCCATTTGTTTTCACAACGAAAACAGCCAAGACACATATTGAGCCCAGATAATGAATGTTATTAAGGGCTGTGAATATAATGGGCCTGTGTCTCAAATGGACAACATTGTTTGGAGATTTCAACGATACAGCGATTCGGTGGTCACTCAGCCGTCTCTCCAGTTTGTTATTATTTCTTCTGCCAATAGTTCTTTGTGAGATCGATCCTGTTGGACTCAGTAGGAAACTACTCCCACAACAAGTACTATGAAGTACTTACTGTGTACCAAAATTGGACTTGACCGGATGGTGCCGTCCTGGAATGCACACAGAATCCAAGGTTTGTATAGCAGTTTTCAGAATGTTACTTAAGCCCCATAACAAATGACCTTCTTTATGCATTTTTATAAGTTGTACTTATATCCTACATTTGTTTCTCTCTGTATCCCCTTTGTTACACGAGGTTGATGGAAATGTTTAAATGTGGCATGTATATATTACAATATCTCAATAATTGCCTGAGTAAAGACATATCTACTATCTAGTTTATAGATTGCTCTTATTGTATGAAACATATATATCTGGTAAGTACATAAACAGTCAAATTAAAAACATACTTTTTAAAGTTTGTAAGAAGTGTACTAATAGCACAAGTACAATTTTTTTGTAAGGGCAGGCTATGGTTACACGCTGTGTGAGGTTCATTGATATGGATGATATGTAACATTACACTAACAATGGCCACTTACTTGTGTTTTTTTTTAAGGTAAGGGTGTCCCAAATCAACTTGCTCATGGTGGGTGCCCAAAGAGACTGCCTGCAGATCTTTTGCCTGAAGCTACAGATGCTGCTATCATCAGGAAGTGGGGTCTTCTCTGACACGAGTGTCGCTGTTTGGGAGAAACCCATTTGCCATTGTGGAGCACCAGACAGCAGCTGAACAAGAATTTGCAAGGAACTATGCGGACATTGCTGAACTCTTTGAGCGTGCCATTCATAACGAGCCAGCACCATTCCAACGGGATAAAGGATCTCATAGGCCTTGTAAGAAGATATGTGTAAAGGCAAGTGCAGGGATCAGGAGCCAGTGTACTGTATACCCAGGTTGCTGGACTGTCTGCAGCACTGGATGCTTTAAGGGCCCTACCCTAAAGTGGACAGCAGTTCAGTCGTTTATTGTTAAGTGTATTGTTAAAGGTAACCTATCATGCTATATTTAAATGATATAGTGTATGACCATACCTATATAAGGTATATTTATACATTTTATTTTTCAAAATACCAAACAGATCATTTTTTAGCCATGCCTCGTTTCGCTCATTTTCGCTTTATTCCAAACCTGCCTATGAAAATTCTGAGCAGCAGCTGACCACGCCCCCAGCAGAAGAGCCGGCGAGAGTCACGTTACCATGCTTGCTGTGATTACGAGTGTGGAATACACATGTCATCTCAGAGCAATGCATGTGTTCAAGCATATTATCAATTTGATCCAGAAACTGAAGCAGCGGAGGTTTTGGTGGAGGTGCAAACATCTCGGTTGCAGCAGGACGTTTCTGAATGGTTAGTTGACAAGCTGTTGTCCATATTTATTTTTACTCTGTTTGTTACGATGTTTGCTACTTATTCCATTCATATTTTGGCTAATTAGCAAGAATGCAATGTGTACAGTTTGTAACTTAGAGTTTGTAACGCAAACACAGCGATACATATATATATTTATAAAGGGAGACATTCATATTTTCAGCATATATACAATGGACTCATTGCGTTTAATAGTTTACAGTCCTTTTCTTCCAACATCGTGCAACAACCGTTGGAAAGTTCACACACAACCTTATGCTTGTGAAATCAGAATATTCTTTACCCATCCCAACATGAATAATCACGACACACTTGATATCAACTCGGAACTTTATTGTCAAAATCAACGGTTATTTGAACCCATAAAAAACAGGAGCTTTGTGAGCTGGTGCTGGGGCTTCCTTGGAGAGAGGAGCAGAGTGGTGATTCTGGCCTGCGTTGTCCTCTGATCCGTGAAATGTCTATGTTAGGTTCAGACAGCAGCCAAATTGAACCGTGTGGCATACCCGGCGATGACCTCCTCCCTGTCAGGTTGCTCATAATGGTGCAGGGTCCACAAAGACTTGGTCGAAGATGAGGTCCATCAAGTTGGCCACGTAGCCTGTGCAATGTTAAAAAAAGCACAACAAAAAAAGTGGTTTAGATTAGTATATGCATGTCGTCAACAACAACATACCAGGGCTTTAGCTCCGTTTTACTCGTGGTGTGTGTCCCCTCGCATACATACATACAGTGTTGTATCCTAACACACCCCCATTTATATTCATGTGCGCAAACAAGTAAAAATGCAAAAGCCTTTCCATATAACGCTGCAAAAAACGGCATGTCTCATTAGCTTAGCGTAGCGTAGCTTAGCGTAGCGTAGCTTAGCTTACAGGTCGATGATATCTGATCGTTCTTACAGACTACAATCACAAAAGCTTTTACATAACGCTGGAAAAAACGGCACTTACCTCCAGAAGATTACGTTTGTTATTATAACTTACTCAATATGATTTGAGAGGATACAAAATACTAATACATAGGAGAATAAATACTTGTGTTATCGGCTAGGCCAGGCGTGGCTTTACAGCCTTCACACAGATCGCCATTACGGCAGTCTGAACATGTTCGCAAATGCCTGATAATTAAAATAAAAGACAAAGCAAAGACTGCGGAGCGTACAAAATAAAATGTTACAAGAACATATAAACACCTAACCGATTACTAGTTGGGGTTGAGGCGACATTGATACGGCTAAGCTACATGCTACAAGCTAGAGATAGCTTTATCAGGAAAAACACCGCTAAATAAAAACTTACAGCTTCAGAATTGGATGTGTCCTCACTGGCCTGGTCCCGGATGGTTGGTATTGATCCCGGGTGTAGCATTAGTTTGGAGGCATATCCGTGTTGGACTTGAGAGAAGTTCATAAACATGTCCGTGGTTTAACTGGCTTAGACATCCTGGCAATAGCAGGAAAAAACACAGATGTGACTGGGGTAGCCTGCCGATAGCCTATATGCGAATGAGAGGTTTGGCAATGCACGTGGCCGTGGCTCATTCCCCTGATAGGTGGAGAGTTGACCAATAAGCGGAGTACGTCTTTGTGACGTAGAAAAGTGTCGGAATGTGGATCCATTTTTTTCAGATCCGTTGCAGCCCCTTTTTTAGAGATTTGGCGAAGGAGGAAAATAGAGAGGGTTGTGTTTTCTGACACTTGGTGAGTTCCCCGGAACACCGGGGACACATAATCATGTATAAAAGACGTACAAAGGTGCATTTTGCATGATAGGTGCCCTTTAAGTTTATTGTTAAGTGGTGTGTGTTCAAATTCCAGGTTCCATGATATCATCATACAGAAAATTATTGTTGTAGTTTTCTTTAGCTGTATGACTTGTTAATTGTTCATCTGCAATGTTTAATAAATGGACAATTGTTTGAATGTGTGTCCATGGTATGTTTAATGATGTTTCTAAACACAGGCAAATAGCTGCATACGTAAGGCAATACAATCAAACACTATTATTTTATCATCCACGCACCAACAGAACATTTGGAAATCAACCATTAATCAGAGGTTGTCGAAGTACTCAGATCTTGTACTTGAGTAAAAGTAGAGGTACTCAGATCTTGTTCTTGAGTAAAAGTAGAAGTACTCAGATCTTGTACTTAATAAAAGTATAGTACTCAGATCTTGTACTTGAGTAAAAGTAGAGGTACTCAGATCTTGTTCTTGAGTAAAAGTAGAAGTACTCAGATCTTGTTCTTGAGTAAAAGTAGAAGTACTCAGATCTTGTACTTGAGTAAAAGTAGAAGTACTCAGATCTTGTACTTAATAAAAGTATAGTACTCAGATCTTGTACTTGAGTAAAAGTAGAGGTACTCAGATCTTGTTCTTGAGTAAAAGTAGAAGTACTCAGATCTTGTTCTTGAGTAAAAGTAGAGGTACTCAGATCTTGTTCTTGAGTAAAAGTAGAAGTACTCAGATCTTGTACTTGAGTAAAAGTAGAAGTACTCAGATCTTGTACTTAATAAAAGTATAGTACTCAGATCTTGTACTTGAGTAAAAGTAGAGGTACTCAGATCTTGTTCTTGAGTAAAAGTAGAAGTACTCAGATCTTGTTCTTGAGTAAAAGTAGAGGTACTCAGATCTTGTACTTGAGTAAAAGTAGAAGTACTCAGATCTTGTACTTAATAAAAGTATAGTACTCAGATCTTGTACTTGAGTAAAAGTAGAGGTACTCAGATCTTGTTCTTGAGTAAAAGTAGAAGTACTCAGATCTTGTTCTTGAGTAAAAGTAGAAGTACTCAGATCTTGTACTTGAGTAAAAGTAGAAGTACTCAGATCTTGTACTTGAGTAAAAGTAGAAGTACTCAGATCTTGTACTTAATAAAAGTATAGTACTCAGATCTTGTACTTGAGTAAAAGTAGAGGTACTCAGATCTTGTACTTGAGTAAAAGTAGAAGTACTCAGATCTTGTACTTAATAAAAGTATAGTACTCAGATCTTGTACTTGAGTAAAAGTAGAGGTACTCAGATCTTGTTCTTGAGTAAAAGTAGAAGTACTCAGATCTTGTTCTTGAGTAAAAGTAGAAGTACTCAGATCTTGTACTTAATAAAAGTATAGTACTCAGATCTTGTACTTGAGTAAAAGTAGAGGTACTCAGATCTTGTTCTTGAGTAAAAGTAGAAGTACTCAGATCTTGTTCTTGAGTAAAAGTAGAAGTACTCAGATCTTGTACTTGAGTAAAAGTAGAAGTACTCAGATCTTGTACTTGAGTAAAGTAGAAGTACTCAGATCTTGTACTTGAGTAAAAGTAGAAGTACTCAGATCTTGTACTTGAGTAAAAGTAGAAGTACTCAGATCTTGTACTTGAGTAAAAGTAGAAGTATTCAGATGTTGTACTTGAGTAAAAGTAGAAGTACTCAGATCTTGTACTTAATAAAAGTATAGTACTCAGATCTTGTACTTGAGTAAAAGTAGAGGTACTCAGATCTTGTTCTTGAGTAAAAGTAGAAGTACTCAGATCTTGTACTTGAGTAAAAGTAGAAGTATTCAGATGTTGTACTTGAGTAAAAGTAGAAGTACTCAGATCTTGTACTTAATAAAAGTATAGTACTCAGATCTTGTACTTGAGTAAAAGTAGAGGTACTCAGATCTTGTTCTTGAGTAAAAGTAGAAGTACTCAGATGTTGTACTTGAGTAAAAGTAGAAGTACTCAGATCTTGTACTTGAGTAAAAGTAGAAGTACTCAGATCTTGTACTTGAGTAAAAGTAGAAGTACTCAGATCTTGTACTTGTGTAAAAGTAGAAGTATTCAGATGTTGTACTTGAGTAAAAGTAGAAGTACTCAGATCTTGTACTTAATAAAAGTATAGTACTCAGATCTTGTACTTGAGTAAAAGTAGAAGTACTCAGATATTGTACTTAATAAAAGTATAGTACTCAGATCTTGTACTTGAGTAAACGTAGAGGTACTCAGATCTTGTTCTTGAGTAAAAGTAGAAGTACTCAGATCTTGTACTTAATAAAAAGTATAGTACTCAGATCTTGTACTTGAGTAAACGTAGAGGTACTCAGATCTTGTTCTTGAGTAAAAGTAGAAGTACTCAGATCTTGTTCTTGAGTAAAAGTAGAGGTACTCAGATCTTGTACTTAATAAAAGTATAGTACTCAGATCTTGTACTTGAGTAAAAGTAGAGGTACTCAGATCTTGTACTTGAGTAAAAGTAGAAGTACTCAGATCTTGTACTTGAGTAAAAGTAGAAGTACTCAGATCTTGTACTTGAGTAAAAGTAGAAGTACTTAGATCTTGTACTTAATAAAAGTATAGTACTCAGATCTTGTACTTGAGTAAAAGTAGAAGTACTCAGATCTTGTTCTTGAGTAAAAGTAGAAGTACTCAGATCTTGTTCTTGAGTAAAAGTAGAAGTACTCAGATCTTGTTCTTGAGTAAAAGTATAGTACTCAGATCTTGTACTTGAGTAAAAGTAGAAGTACTCAGATCTTGTTCTTGAGTAAAAGTATAGTACTCAGATCTTGTACTTGAGTAAAAGTAGAAGTACTCAGATCTTGTACTTGAGTAAAAGTAGAAGTACTCAGATGTTGTACTTGAGTAAAAGTAGAAGTACTCAGATCTTGTACTTAATAAAAGTATAGTACTCAGATCTTGTACTTGAGTAAAAGTAGAAGTTTTCAGATCTTGTACTTGAGTAAAAGTAGAGGTACTCAGATCTTGTTCTTGAGTAAAAGTAGAAGTACTCAGATATTGTACTTGAGTAAAAGTAGAAGTATTCAGTTGTTGTACTTGAGTAAAAGTAGAAGTACTCAGATCTTGTACTTAATAAAAGTATAGTACTCAGATCTTGTACTTGAGTAAAAGTAGAGGTACTCAGATCTTGTTCTTGAGTAAAAGTAGAAGTACTCAGATGTTGTACTTGAGTAAAAGTAGAAGTACTCAGATCTTGTACTTGAGTAAAAGTAGAAGTACTCAGATCTTGTACTTGAGTAAAAGTAGAAGTACTCAGATCTTGTACTTGTGTAAAAGTAGAAGTATTCAGATGTTGTACTTGAGTAAAAGTAGAAGTACTCAGATCTTGTACTTAATAAAAGTATAGTACTCAGATCTTGTACTTGAGTAAAAGTAGAGGTACTCAGATCTTGTTCTTGAGTAAAAGTAGAAGTACTCAGATCTTGTACTTAATAAAAGTATAGTACTCAGATCTTGTACTTGAGTAAAACGTAGAGGTACTCAGATCTTGTTCTTGAGTAAAAGTAGAAGTACTCAGATCTTGTTCTTGAGTAAAAGTAGAGGTACTCAGATCTTGTACTTAATAAAAGTATAGTACTCAGATCTTGTACTTGAGTAAAAGTAGAGGTACTCAGATCTTACGTACTCAGATCTTGTACTTGAGTAAAAGTAGAAGTACTCAGATCTTGTACTTGAGTAAAAGTAGAAGTACTTAGATCTTGTACTTAATAAAAGTATAGTACTCAGATCTTGTACTTGAGTAAAAGTAGAAGTACTCAGATCTTGTTCTTGAGTAAAAGTAGAAGTACTCAGATCTTGTTCTTGAGTAAAAGTAGAAGTACTCAGATCTTGTTCTTGAGTAAAAGTATAGTACTCAGATCTTGTACTTGAGTAAAAGTAGAAGTACTCAGATCTTGTTCTTGAGTAAAAGTATAGTACTCAGATCTTGTACTTGAGTAAAGGTAGAAGTACTCAGATCTTGTACTTGAGTAAAAGTAGAAGTACTCAGATCTTGTACTTGAGTAAAAGTAGAAGTACTCAGATCTTGTACTTAATAAAAGTATAGTACTCAGATCTTGTACTTAATAAAAGTATAGTAATCAGATCTTGTACTTGAGTAAAAGTAGAAGTACTCAGATCTTGTACTTAATAAAAGTATAGTACTCAGATCTTGTACTTGAGTAAAAGTAGAAGTTTTCAGATCTTGTTCTTGAGTAAAAGTATAGTACTCAGATCTTGTACTTGAGTAAAAGTAGAGGTACTCAGATCTTGTTCTTGAGTAAAAGTAGAAGTACTCAGATCTTGTTCTTGAGTAAAAGTAGAAGTACTCAGATCTTGTACTTGAGTAAAAGTAGAAGTACTCAGATCTTGTACTTGAGTAAAAGTAGAAGTACTCAGATCTTGTACTTGAGTAAAAGTAGAAGTACTCAGATCTTGTACTTGAGTAAAAGTAGAAGTACTCAGATCTTGTACTTGAGTAAAAGTAGAAGTATTCAGATGTTGTACTTGAGTAAAAGTAGAAGTACTCAGATCTTGTACTTAATAAAAGTATAGTACTCAGATCTTGTACTTGAGTAAAAGTAGAGGTACTCAGATCTTGTTCTTGAGTAAAAGTAGAAGTACTCAGATCTTGTACTTGAGTAAAAGTAGAAGTATTCAGTTGTTGTACTTGAGTAAAAGTAGAAGTACTCAGATCTTGTACTTAATAAAAGTATAGTACTCAGATCTTGTACTTGAGTAAAAGTAGAGGTACTCAGATCTTGTTCTTGAGTAAAGTAGAAGTACTCAGATGTTGTACTTGAGTAAAAGTAGAAGTACTCAGATCTTGTACTTGAGTAAAAGTAGAAGTACTCAGATCTTGTACTTGAGTAAAAGTAGAAGTACTCAGATCTTGTACTTGTGTAAAAGTAGAAGTATTCAGATGTTGTACTTGAGTAAAAGTAGAAGTACTCAGATCTTGTACTTAATAAAAGTATAGTACTCAGATCTTGTACTTGAGTAAAGTAGAAGTACTCAGATCTTGTACTTAATAAAAGTATAGTACTCAGATCTTGTACTTGAGTAAACGTAGAGGTACTCAGATCTTGTTCTTGAGTAAAAGTAGAAGTACTCAGATCTTGTACTTAATAAAAGTATAGTACTCAGATCTTGTACTTGAGTAAACGTAGAGGTACTCAGATCTTGTTCTTGAGTAAAAGTAGAAGTACTCAGATCTTGTTCTTGAGTAAAAGTAGAGGTACTCAGATCTTGTACTTAATAAAAGTATAGTACTCAGATCTTGTACTTGAGTAAAAGTAGAGGTACTCAGATCTTGTACTTGAGTAAAAGTAGAAGTACTCAGATCTTGTACTTGAGTAAAAGTAGAAGTACTCAGATCTTGTACTTGAGTAAAAGTAGAAGTACTTAGATCTTGTACTTAATAAAAGTATAGTACTCAGATCTTGTACTTGAGTAAAAGTAGAAGTACTCAGATATCTTGTTCTTGAGTAAAAGTAGAAGTACTCAGATCTTGTCTTGAGTAAAAGTAGAAGTACTCAGATCTTGTTCTTGAGTAAAAGTATAGTACTCAGATCTGGTACTTGAGTAAAGTAGAAGTACTCAGATCTTGTTCTTGAGTAAAAGTATAGTACTCAGATCTTGTACTTGAGTAAAAGTAGAAGTACTCAGATCTTGTACTTGAGTAAAAGTAGAAGTACTCAGATTTTGTACTTGAGTAAAAGTAGAAGTACTCAGATCTTGTACTTAATAAAAGTATAGTACTCAGATCTTGTACTTGAGTAAAAGTAGAAGTTTTCAGATCT